>JAAOMT010000595.1:122797-319050 GCA_016748015.1 Geosiphon pyriformis | reverse complement strand
GTTCTGAAGAGATGTCTTTTCATTAATGGTGCTAATTCCCGTAACATTGATGACAAGGATCAGAGGCAGTCGCTGGTCGATTTGTCTTTTTGATACAGTATCACCCATTCTATAAATAAAGATAAAGTTAATACTTTTTAATTTTGATTAGAAATTATTCTTTATTTTATACCCTATTGGAACATCCAAGATATTCTACGTATGCCAACTTTGAATTTGAATTTTTGTTTGCATCTTCATTTACAAGTGTAATGGCTTTTACATCTCCTTCACGTACCTTAATATTCAATAAAATAATATTATATATATAGAAGTATAATTCATATAAATAACAATCTCTTACCCGCTTCTTATGCATACAATCATGATCTAAAATTTTATAGCCGTTACTAAAGACTACCACCTTCTAGGGATACCGTATCAAACATATATAAGTCTAACACTGAGGGTACTTCTATAAGTGGCACTTGTATGCATCGAATAGTTGACAATTATGGGCGCCAAATGGCCTTTTTTGTTTCAATAGAGCTAGTAGACAAAGCATAATCGCCCATTAGTGATAATGTTATGGTAGTACCTTTACCTTCTTTACACATTTTATATATTTCATTTTCTCACTTGATACGATCAGGTTTTTACCCTATTGCAGGTTTTACCCAATCTATCGCCGGTTTTACCCAATCTATCGCAGGTTTTACATTATATAGCTGATCATCGCAGGTTTTACTATTTGTTAGCTCAGATTTCACCCTGTCGTTTTATTTCAATTGTTGTGTAAATTACGACCAAAATGGAGAATAGTTGTTTTCTCGAGATCTTTCGATTATTGATGTTTAATATAAATAGAAATAGGCAAAACTTTACCAAAGCCTTTCATCTTTTGGTGGTTTTTTTTTAAAACAGCAACGAATTTGAAGAATGACGACTGATACATCTAACGTTCCCAAATTAAAAGGACTTGATCATCATGTACTTCTTGGTTCTACTGGGCTACGTGTTTCACCGTTATGTTTAGGCACTATGGTAGGCACCTTTGACAAAAAATGGAAACTATTGACTACACAAGCTAATTGTCAATTCTTCGTTAACAATCTAAGACTTTTGGTGAAGAGTGGGTAAATAAAAGTTATTTATTCTCCATTATTGAAAGTCCCATTTCAATTGTTCAATGTTGAACACTGCTTTTGATGTTAGGGTTTTGGCTCCAATTTTGAAGAATCTAAGAAAGTTTTTGACTACTATTATGAAAAAGGAGGGAATTTTGTTGGTAAGAAGCCAATCAAATAATCTGGCAAGTACAGAGTAAATAAGATAATTCAATTGCTAATTTTTTTTCCGTCAAAAAGACACGGCGAATGTTTATAACCAGGGCTCGGTATTACCAACTTTTTGAAGTATTAAATGGGCAGACTAATAACTTAATCAAAATATTTTATCTATACAGAGCGAAAAGTTTGTTGGCGAATTAATCTCTGATAAACGTTCAGAAATTATTTTAGCTACTAAATATACGTGTAATAATTTTTCAGACATCGATACATAAACAATATTAAAGTTATCGGAGGTTTATAGTTGCCAATTAAGATACAATTTTTATTATTTGTAGATAATCCTAGCGCTGGGGCTCTTTTGACTGGCCAACCAAAGTACAATCCCAATGCAGGTAAGATTACATTCTGAAATGAATATTTATTAAGATGGTAGAAAGTAACGTGATTGAAATAAATTTCGTATGTATTAAATTCAGGTGGTAACCATCGCAAAAGCCTTGTGGAAAACCTTGACGCCAGTTTAAAAAGGTTAGGCACAGGCTATGTCGATATCCTCTATGTTCACTTTTGGGAATATAGATCCTCAATTGAAGAAACAATGCGTGCCTTGGACGACGCAGTCCGTAGTGGCAAGGTTCGTTCTACAAAACTTACTGATAATTTAAAAAATGCGATGATAAGAGCTTTTCTTGACTGCCCTAAATTAGGTATATTATGTCGCAATTAGCGACGCTCCTGCTTGGGTAGTTAGTAGATCAAATACAATTGCTGAGTTTCGTGGATGGAGGTATATCCTTAAGATTCCTTTGAAGAAAAGAAAAACTTTTTCAAAAGAAACATAAGTTAATTTCATTCTGGATTTATAGTCCATATTCTGCCCTTCAGACACGATACAGTTTATTGGACCGAAGTTTTGAGCAAGAGCTGCAGCCAGCAAGTGCCGAACATAATGTAAGCTTCTTTCGAATTTTCCAGTTCAATGGATAAATTCAAAAATACTCAATTCTAATCGCTATAATTTCTTCTAAAGCTTGCTGTTATTCCATGGGGTTGTCTTGCGGAAGGGTACGTTTGATTAGAAATATAACAGTTTCAATGTACTATTTAAGTTATCAGCGATGTATTTTCCCATTCTCTCATTTCATAGGTTCCTAACTGGGAAATACACTAAAGAAGATCTTGCCTCAAAAAAAAATGAGCAAGGTGGTAGAAATAGAAGCACTATCAAGCACAGCAATATTGCTCATAATTGGGAAATTTTGGAAACTGTAAAAGAAATTGCGGCTGAAACTGGAAAAAGCCCAGCACAAGTTAAGATCTTAAAAGAAACTTTGAAATTTATTTTATGCAATACTTCCTTATAGTAAATACAAAACTTTGGGCAAATTATTGATCTATTTCAGGTCTCATTAAACTGGACCGCCCAAAAACCCGGTATTACCTCAACCCTCATTGGAGCACGTAACGTCAAGCAGCTTGAAGAAAACATTCAATCCTTGAACTTCAAGTAAAGATTTTCATCATTAAATCATGACGTTAACTCGATTGCAATCGATTACAAAAAACTATATCCTTATATGACTTTCACTAGGCTCACACCAGAACAAATGGAACGCCTTGATGACATTTCTGCTCCTCAGAAGTTACCGTTCCCACTTGGATATAAAGAACATCTTAACAGGATTATCGGCCCCAAGATAGAAGTGCCGAAAAAGTTTGAGCCAATTTTTCATATTAAAAAATTCGGGGAATAATGAAAAGAAATAGTCTTTGTGATTTGTTAGATTCATTCTATATTGTTCTTGAAAAGAATTGAAATAGATTCATCTTAATTTTAGCCACATTTATTGGCTAAAATTAAAGTTTGAGTTTTTTATTGTCACATTATTGCAAAACAATCTACATTAGTTTCATATGAGAGATTTGACAAATTTTAAGGAGATTTTAATTATTTTACATATATATTGACCTTTATTTTTGTTATCTTATAGCTTGTTACTTTGATTTGTAAGAATATTTTGAATAATTTTTTCTATTACAGTGTGTTGCAAAAAAAAATTGGCCAAAAATGCACATCACAAAACTTGATACAGTTTAACAAATTTTAGTTAGTTTTTGGCGGTTGAATTAGGAAGTGAATGTTAAGATAAGTGGCTAAATATGATAAATTTTTTTCGCGCGTTTTACTAATGATATTTTTAGAAATTTCCTTGCACAATGCTACCTTCCAAGCAAGAAACACAGCGCCAAACCGTATTATATTTTTGGAATGAAGGGATACGAGACTCAACTGAAATAAAACAGCGAACAAATATACTACGCTCAACTATCTATCATATCCTTAAAAAACTCAAAAAAACAGGGATGGTGGAGCATGCGGGTGGAAATGGTCGGCCGCGAAAAATTAAAGATGCATCACGAACATTAGGACAATACCTCCGTCGAGATTCTTCAATATCTTTGAGGACTTTGAAAATAAAATTAGCAAAAAAGAATGTAGACGTTTCTCCTAGTACTATCCAAAGGCATTTAATTAATCATGGATATAAAAGACTTGCCTTTGGCAATTCCAATGCTCACAAATCTCCGCAAGGAAAATCGTGTAAAGTGGGCTCAAGAACATCTCAATGATAATTTGGAAAAGAACTGTTTCTTCGGATGAAACAGCTTTTTGTCTATTCCGAAATACAGTAGAACGTTGGTATAAAGGCCAGCGACCAACTCGTGCTATACCAAAAGATCGAACAAATATTATGGCGTGGGGTGGTTTTTATGAGAAAGAAAAGGTAAGTTTATTTTGTTTTACCCAAATAATGGATGCTAAGTTCTATGTAGAAATTACTCGTGAACATTTACCTGAGATAAGAGGAATGTTAGGGAATGAGTGGCGGTTTCAACAGGACAATGACCCAAAGCACACAAGCCGTCTAGCCGAAGCCTTTCTTCAAGAGAATATGCCTGAAGTTATAGCTTGGCCATCTAATAGTCCTGACTTGAATCTCATTGAAAACTTATGGGCTATTGTGAAAAGGAATGTGGAGAAGCGTATGCCCAAAAATCTGGATGAATTAGAGCAGTTTATACCTAATTGGGTTAGTGGGATCAATGAAACACCATTGTGAGATGATAATTGCGAATAAGGATGAAAGAATATCATGTGCTTTTTAGCTTTCTAATGGTATAAAATTTATTTCTTTTGGTGCATTGGATAAAGCACAGTGATTATTTTTTTCTGTCCAATTCTTTTTGCAACACACTGTATATTAATCTATTTTTGTATTTTCTTTAAAAACAATATAATAATATAACTTTTATAATTCATACAGTATTTGTTTCATTTGTATTCGCAGTTAAGCATAATTTTATATCATATTTAATATCATTTGGGCAACGAAGAAATGGAAACAAAAAATTTATTTTATCTGTTAACAACAAAATAAACATATATTGTAGTAAACATGCTGATAATTAGATTCAAAGCTATCCAATTTACAAAAAAATTAGTACATTTATTTTCTCTTTAATACTAAATTCTATTACAAGAACAATGTAATTTTGTAGCAAACTTTTAAATCTAATTATTTCGAAAATAAATTTTAAATGTACTCTGCAGTATTAAAATATTTTTAGATTTTAAACTATCAAAAAGTTAAACATGTATATTGAGTTTTTATTTTACCTAGTTAATAAGCTAAATATTCATATATATATATATATATATATTTTAAAAATGCAATGTAGAATAAAAATCAAAATGATTATTACAAAGAGATCTATAAAATATTTCAATAATTATATTGAACTATTATTTTAGGTAATATATAAATATTAATTACTTATAAAAGTTTATACATGTAATAAAAAAATAAAATAAAATAATAAAATAAGTTAATCTAAAAAAATAAATATAATTATATAATATTAAAATACTAATAATTTTGATTTATATTTCTTAATAAATATTTATATACTTTTAATTGAAAATTATTATAGTCAAATATAAAATATTTAACATATTGTTTTTCAATTTTTTAAGATAAATAAAAATATATTTGTGATTTGAAAAGATTATATTTGACACTAATTTTTTTTGATATCTAATTCTTAAAGATCTGTTGCTATTTTCATATATATACTTAATTACTGAGTAATTATAAAATTAATAGTTAAAGTCATACTAATAAATATGAAAATAACTATATCCTAAAAAAAATTATTTATCAATCAAGCAAAATTGATAAAAAAATAAAATATTAAATATTAAAAGTCATTATATATTTAAAAATAAATTAAATATCCCCTTATATTTTTCAAATCTCTCATATAAAACTAATCTAAATAAAAAGCTCAGATTTTAATTTTAGCCAGTACATGTAGCCAAGTTTAATATCAACAAACTTGAAAGAATAATTTCTTTTCATTATTACCTAAATTTTTTAATATGAAAAATTGGCTCAAAATTTTTTGGCACTTCTATCTTGGGGTCGATAAGCCTTTCAAAAAGTTCTCCATATCCATATGGAACGCTAAGTTTCGAGGAGCAGAAATGTCATCAAGCTTAGTGAAAGTTATTTAAGGATATAGTTTCTGTAATTTATTGCAATTGAATTAACCATGATATAATGGTGAAAATCTTTACTTGAAGTTCAACGATTGAATGTTTTCTTCAAGCTGCTTGACGTTACGAGCTGCAATGAGGGGTGGGTTTTTGGGCGATCCAATTTAATGAGATCAATAATTTGCTCAAAGTTTTGTATTTACTAAAACGAAATATTGCGATAAAATAACTTTTAAAGTTTCTTTTAAGACCTTAACCTGTACTGGACTTTTTGCCAGTTTCAGCGGCAATTTCTTTTACAGTTTCCAAAATTTTCCAATTATGAGCAATAACTCCGTGCTTGATATTGCTTCCATTTCTGCCACCTTGCTCACCCTATTTTGAAGCAAGACTTTATTTAGTGTATTTCCCAGTTAGGAACCTATGAAATGAGAGAATGAATGATTGGATGAAATAAATTTTAAAAAAATTAAATATCTGTTTATAAAATTTTTAAAAATATGAATTATTATTTTGAAATTGATATTATAAATATTAGAATAAAAACTTTTTAAATACCATATATATTAAAATTAATATTACAGTTACAAAAATCAATATAATTTTTTTTTTAATTTGTTAATAAAAGATAAAAACTTGGCAAAATTAAATGTCAAAAAAAAATGATAAGACTTGGTAAAAAAAGAAAAAATTTTGATTTTGATTTCAAAAATGGAATTATCTTTTGCTGTATTTGTTTAAGAATAAAAACCAGAATATCACTAAAGGTAATAGTATTATTAACCAAAAGAATAAATTTTCTCGACTAAAATGAACCAAATATTGATAATAAAAGCACGTGAAACCACTATTACATTCTACAAAGACTTTTTTTATAGAATGAAGCTTTTTGCTAAGATGAAAGGAATTTATGGTAAATAAAAAAATTCATAAATAGCATCAATCCCGAATTTACACGAATAGAGCTTTGGCCATAATAAAAAAAAATCTCAATAACACTTGAGTTTTGGCACGATACCGATTTCCATTTTTATTTGTATAGAATTAATTATATGTATTTTGTATTTTTATGATTAACAGAGCAGTATATAATTAATAATATATTATATTAATGGCGATTTGTTTGAAGAATTCATATAATATAATATAAAATAAAATAAAATAAAATAAAAGAAATAAGATTTCCCTAAATTTTATCAAAGAAAAGTAAAACTTTTATATTTTTGAGAGTTTTTCTATTGAACCGATTCATGACAAAATTAATTACGAGAAAGAAGATCCTTCCCAGGCATCGACGCATTACAAGTTTTCCGAAAAATAAAGTGTACATCATTTAGGATATTTTTATACACTGTATATTTTTCTTTTAATATCCTAAATTTTTAATAAAAAGGTGCCTAGAACAGATTAACAGTGTTTGAACATGATGAAAAGAAATTAAAAAAAATTAGGTTCCCTCGGTTTTTTATCTCACATTGAATATTTGTAAATTTTAAAGCTTTGATTGATTGATTGAATTATTAAAGTCTTTAGGGCTTTTTGGATCTAGAATAAAGGAAAATATATTTTAGCGATCAAAAATAGGGAGGAAAATCGAGTGATAATTTTGCGACTTGATTTGTGCTTGTCCTTTATATATGCTATCTCATTTATATGCTATCAGGGTGTATGTTATGTTGCAAGCAATTTTTGATATTAATGCTAGTGTTCACAATTGTGATCATATTAATTAGATGGTACAAAATTTAATATTAGAAATTCGAAGAAATCGGAGTAATTTACAAGAAAAAGTTTTGATAAAGTAAAAAGTTAAAATTTAATAATTTAATAAATATATAAATTTTTTGAACATAGATTTAAGAATTCACAATAGTAAAAACTTTCAAGAAAAATTATTTTATACCCCATACAATGTATATTTATCTGTTCCTCATTTAATAATAATTAAAATTCAAATAGGTAAACTGATTCTAGAAATTGATTGTTGTGTTCTAAAATTTTGTAATATAATATTTAATAAATATAAAATTTAACTATTTTTAATCATAAATCGGAAAATAGAATGTGGTTAGAATGTGTCAAAGCTGAATATGTTCTCGATTCGCAAATCTCAATAAAGAAAGTGAAAAGATCATCCATTACCGATGGCAAAATTATTCAGAGAAAACATTATGATGCTGCTGCTGTAAATAAAATTTATTGTTTCAGAAATGATTTGAGTTTTAAGAAGTCGATCGATTTATGAGGTGATTACGAAATATTTAAAAAAAGGTTTTTTTCTAAAAAGTTTTTTCGAAAATTTATTGGGTATTTCAAAAAAGATTAATTTTTTGAGTTGCTGTAGAAATCTCGAGGAAACCTTGAAAACAAAAAATCATCATCTCGATGTAAACGTTTGAAGGTGTTTTAAATTTTATTTTTATTACGATTCTGATCGAGAGAATACTTTGCTGCTGTATAATCTTTTTTTAACCTTCTTATCATTTTTTCTTTTTAATAATTGATTCTCCAATCCTTTTTCTTTAAAAAAAAAATTTTTAATTTTAAAATGGAATATTTACATGTTTTTCCTCTATCTTCAAATTCTAAAAAATTTTGTGAATCGAATTATACAAAATCATCTGGAAATAAATTATTATTAATTATTTAACAGTTTTTATTTATGGAAATAATTTAGAAAAAATTAAAATTTTATAATAATTCATTCTTAATAATATAATAATAATAATAATAATAATTATAATAAATATTTCAAAAAATTTACGGATCGATTTCTGTAAATCTTTTTATTTAAAATAGTTTTGGACTCCATTATATTTATTAATATATCTAATATAAATATATATGTATATATATATATATTTATATTTAGCTTAAAAAAAAAAATTTGATGTATGATTGTTTTTTTTAAATTTTAATCGATCCTTGATTCAAAGAAACATAAAAAAAAAAAAAAAAAAAAAAAAAAAAAAAAAACCTTAATTTGCAAAAAAGTGTTATTATCAAGAATTTTTCCTGTTTGACATATCCATATAAAGAAAAAAAAAATTATATATTTTGAAAATATTTACTTTTTGAATTTGATTTTAAAAAAAAAAATAATAAATGCAGAGATCGATGATATGCATTTTTTATTATTCTTATTATTTTTATTTTTATTATTAAATGAAAAAAGTCTGTGCTCAAATTTTGATTTAACTTATATTGGTTTAAATTGGATTGGATTGGATTGGGTTGATAAAATTATGGAACTTTTAAACTTATGAGATCAAATATACTCATCATCAATCAATCAATTATTAGATATCAAATATATTCATCATCAATCAATAATTAGATATCAAATACTGGCTTATTTTTCTCAATTAGATGAGCCAACTTTTTTACCGGATAACGGATCATTTATTTCATGCACACGTAAAGTTCCTTAGATATAATGTATCTTTATCACATCTTTTAAGGTACGATATCCAATCATAATGTGTTTTTCCGTTGATTAAATGACACAAGTTTGATAAAATATTCAAATTTTATTGCATCCCACAAAACTTTTTGTACAAAATCTTTTTTGATTAGAAAATAAACTAAAAATTTTCTTGTTATTTTTATGTCTTGTGACGAGTCCAAATCTGAAAAACTATTTGTTATCGTTATAATTAATCCCATGAAAATAGGTTTTAACTTTGAACATATTGTAATTTGAGTCAGTTGACTTTTGGATTTTTCGACAATTGTGGTTAGGTTTTGGGTTTTGAAAATATTGGTTTTAAAATTTGTGACATGAGGCCAGTTTGTTGGGCATGCGTTTGTTTCCTTAATTAATTCTCGACTATCAAATTAATACTCAACTTTCGATACCTATTTAATTCTATAGAATAGTTAATTTATCTTAAAGGTTTGACGATTGAATCAAAAAAATAATAAAAAATTTTTTTTTTCTTCATTTTTTTAATATATATTTTTTACGACTGATTAGAAAAACTAATAAGTCGAGAATGAGTTTCATATATTACAAAGTTTTATATAAACAAATCATACATTAGTATTATTTTCGTAGTTTTGAGATTTTTAGAGGGATTGAGTGGAGGGGAGAGATTGAAAAAATGTTAAAAGATTTTGAAATATTATGCATGATTTTTGATGTTCATATCAATATTATTTTAATAGAGTTTTGAGGATGGATTGATGGATGGATGGATGAATTTTTTTTTTTAATAATTCCGTATTCCAATATTTTCTCTGAAGAATGTGACCGCTATTCGCATAGCTTCGGTCGTTTGCTCGGCAACTGATGGATTTGTGTAATCACTAAAAGTACCAATCCATCCGTAACGTGCCTCTGGAAACCTTTTATGTACAATTTTTCGTGCGAAGGGTTTTGTAGATTTAAGTGTTTGCACAATTGGTGTCTGTAAAGAATTGATTGATTGAATAGAAGAAATTTGTGTGTGTGAGTGATATGTAAAAATGGATACGAGATCATTTTAATAAAAAAGAGAGAAGGAAAGAATAAGTGAGTACTTACGAGATCTCTTAAATCCCCGGGCGTTAGTATTGCGATTGGACATTGTGTATCAATAAAGTCTTCGTTGCTCAGCCATGGTACGTGTACCAATACTACAGCAGAGAATGCTTTATTATGTGAGGCTAATGCGGCGCATTTACCACCCCATGATGCACCAAAGAAACCAAAGTCATCAATCCCTTCTGCTCGTAAATATTGAAGAGTTTGTTCGATTACACTTTTTTGATGTTCTATCGGGGCAACTTGTGATACCCATATGAATCTATCAAGATTTCTGTAAAAATAAAAAAGGAAAACAAATTAGTATTTTGTTTTTTGAAATTGATAAAGCGTTTATATCTTTCATTGATTTGATTAAAAGTTCAACTTACGTTTCTCGTTTCCCTCGTTCTAATGTATATGATTCACCAAGAAATAGATATGGCATTACTACTTGATAGCCTTGAGATGCTATGATATCACAAAGTTGTTCGGAACGAGGAGTGAAGCCCATCATATCATGACCCACAATAACGGCTTTTTTATTCTTTGCTCGACCGACACAGTAAGCATCAATATTCCCGATCGTTATGTAAGCACCTTCTGAAATGTGTGTTGATTTTATTACTGGTAATGTTATAGTTGGTGAGAAGTATGTTGTAGTCATTTTGAATGTGTGTATGTATGTATGTATGTATGTGTGTGTGTATGTGTGTGTGTATGTTAAATTGTTACAAGTTGTCAAAGAGTTTTATGCTTTTCCTTTGATTGTATAAACTTTTAGAGATGATTTTGATTTTTTTGAGTGGGGGACGGGCTAGAGTTTATATAGAACTTTTTTCTTGATAATAAAATATGACGATGATTGATGATTGTGATAGTGAGAATGAGCGCGCGCGCGTGAAAAAAATGCAAAGTTGTTGTTGTTGTTGTTGTTGTTGATTTAAAGTACAATTAGACAATCTTTTATTTTAAATTTCTTCTTTATGAGTGAGTGAATCAAATGTGGGGTAGTTGATTACAATTTTAATGCAATTATATAATTACTTTATTATTTATTTTTATTTTATCTCTATTGAAAAGAGAAATTGGGAAGAAGTAGTAGTAGTAGTAGTAGTAGTAGTAGTAGTAGAAGTAGTAGTAGTAGTAGTAATAATAATAAGATGATGATGAGGAAAAAAGGAGGAATATATATAGATTATTATTACAAACTAATTTTTTTTGAACTCGACAGACTAGGCTTCTTTATAACCCCTTTAGATACAATTGGGCTTAAAAAAAATTTTTATTAAAAGGTCGAGACCATTCGAAAAATTTTTGAATTTCTCAATTTTTGTTTGTTTACTTGTCGAACTTTTCCTATTTTGGAATTTAGTATTTTTTTTTTATAATGCTGTATGCTGTTGTGTAATTTTGTATTTTGGAGTTAACCTTGTGTTTGTTCTTGTTGTTATTGTTGTTCATGTCACTTCGAGATCATATATTAAAAAGTGATATTCTATTATTTTATGTTAAAAAAAATCAGGAGTGCATAAAAGGTATTTTGTTTTAGTTGTATTAGTAGGGATTTTATATTAGTTGTATTATTTGAATTATTTGAATTGAATTCTTTAAAAAAAAAAAAAAAAAGAAAAGGAATTTCAAATACCCACGATTAAAAAACTAATTCAAAAAATAGCAATTTTAATAATTGAATCATTTCTGGTTACCATATTTTTTTTCTTTTTACCATAACCCATCAAAAAAAAAAAAATGTTTTTTATTCTCAGCTAATATATGATGATTTTCCTGATTATGTCTATTTTAGTAAAAAAAATTCTAAAACTTTTTTACAAAAATGAATATCTTTTTGAATGAAGTTTATCCATAATAAACTAAGTATTTTGTTTACTCTATGAGATTTATAACATTGAAAATTTCAAAAAAAAAATCTTTCTCATTCTCCCCCATCCATTCGTTTTTTTTTTCTCTTGTGAAACCAAAAAATTTTTTCTTATCACTCTTTTTGACAGAAAATCCCAGCATCCCCAACTCAAGGATCTACTAACGCACGCGTTGCATATTACACAACAATTATTGTCTCGAATTTTCAGGATCGGTCTAGATTGGCCTATATCTATCTAAAATAGGGTAAGGAAAGTGACGTATCAAAGTCCCTCATTTTCATATATTGACGATTGTGAATCATATAGTAGTCAAGTTTTTATAGTGATGTTTTTATTATAGTAATAATAATAATAATAATAGTAATAATAATAATAATAATAATAATAGTAATAGTAGTAATAATAATAATAATAATAGTACAAATAGTAGTAGTAGTAGTAATAGTATAAAAGATTTTCTCATGATATTTAGAAGCCTTTAAATTATCAAACGTTTCTTTTAAAATCTATCCCCCGTTCATCAATGCCAGAAAATATTAGTAAAACCTTGAAACCAACCAAATATCGCCTATCAAATACGTGATTTGAAGTGAATTTGTAAAAAAAAAATTTCAAAATTCTATTTATCAGAATCATTTTACATGACTTCCTCGGTAATAATAATAATAATAATAATAATAATAATAATATCAATGAATGATTGATTGATTGCCTAGACCCTTGGTATTTTTTCCTTTGTCAATTGTGCATATTATGCAAAAAAAATAGTGATGCAGGCATCAGTTGATCACTTATAATAATATTGATACCCTTATCAATGATTATATATCATTATTGACCACAACATATTTGATATCAAATAAGCTTACAATCATTTTACCCTTCTATCTATCAAGTATTAAAATACCAGGTTTTTACCGTATTTTTGTGTTACATTAAATTCAACTTGCATGAATATTCCATGAAAAAAAAAAGAGCACACGCCAATTGTAACAATAACGCCAGCAATTTAGTCTGTTCTAGACTCACCATTTTATGATTTTTTCCATCAAAATGTGAATTTTGTTTGTGAAATTCACCTAATTTCCAAGAATATCGAGTAATCTATAGTTGTCTCGTGATTAGTTTACAAAAAACGTGATTAATTAAAACTTTTTTAATAAAGGAAAAATTTTTTTTTTCTTTAATTGATTTTCTTTTTTAAAACGATAAATTCTTTTAATGGAAAAAAAATTTATTTTTGTAATTAATCCAAATAATTTATTCTGTCCTCTTCTTTTCATTTAAAATTATTTTCTTTTTCCCCCACCCATAAATTAGCTATGAGGATAAAAACGGCAAGAGCATACTAGTTAGGTCATTACCGAATTCCCGATTCGTTTAAATTCGGAGAATCACATATATATATATATCAATAATTTTCATTGTTTTCTATTGTGTATATTATAATAATAAAGTCAAAGAGCTTTTACTTATGAACGTCATCGTGATGACTCAAGTTTATTTTGATTAATCAATGATTTCAAGGTAAGATAATTTTATTTTAGAGATTAAAAAATAAAATAAAATCACAATCATCTGCATAAAACTGATATATATAATTCATTGAGGAGTCTAGGCCTACCTGTCAAATAAATGTAGCGAGCGAGAATGAACTCCCTAAAAAGGCCAAAAAGTATTTATTTATTTTTTTAAAATTCAGGTTTTTTTGAGAAAGAATATTTTAAATAGAACTAGTAGTAGTAGTACGAGTACAATTGTAAGCTTTTTGAAATATCTATTATTATTATTATTATTATTATATTACTATTATTATTATTATTATTATTATTATTATTATTATTATTATTATTATTATATTACTGTTATTATTATTGTGTAATGATGTCAAATCTCACTAATAGTTTTCCCACATTCAAGTCTTTGCGTTCAAAACTACCATGCTACAGGTACTACATCTTCTTCTTTTTACTCTCAATCTGTCATTCTTAATTTAACAAAGAAGAAACGTGCAAAGAAATAATTTTTTACTCTGTTTTTTAATTCAGCCAGAAAGAATTCAAAAAGATATGAAAATTTGAAAATCGAACCGTTCCTCAAGTAAAAACACTTAATAGCCCATACCCAATTGGCGAGTTGTGGTATGCCTGGTGTGGGTTTTTTTTAGGAGTTGCTCGTCTTTAGAATTTAAAATTTCAATTCTTTTACTCGTTAATTGATTTGATAATTCAAAGCAAGCTTTAAATTCCTAATCCCTGGGAAACAATCGTTGACTTATCAACATTGATGTAAGATTCAAAATGGAAAGAGGCAAGGAGACAAAAAACAACAACCTTGAAATTGATTCGGTATTACTATTTTTAGAAGGCTAAATATTTGACCAATTTTTATTTTGAAATTATTGCTAGTAGAAACCTAGAAGAGGTTCAAACAAGGATTCCTCCATTTCTGTAATTCTTGCAGAAGATGGAAAATTCCTGGAGATCCGAAAATCAATTAAGGGATGTTGTTGATGTTGATGTTGATGTTGATGTTGATGTTGATGTTACTATCAAATGAATCAAAATTATCAGACGCATAGACTTTTGCTCAGAAGATCATTGCATGAAAATCAGCCACGTCTAGGGTAAAAAAGTCATTTATAATACTTATTTAGATAAAACAAAATTTCTGTGCTCAAGTTTTTTCCCAAAAATTTTTTTTGTCATCAAAACAGATTTTTTTAATTGTCTTAGTAAAGACAATTAAAAAAAAAAAAAAACGAGGCTTCAAATGTTATGATTTGTATCAGGTGTTTCCGTGTAAACTTGAGTCTAGACCAATTGCTCAGTTAACGAAACTGCAGTACCGGGAACTTGTGATCTTTGCTTAGTCTTAAGACTGTGGGGTAAAACTTGAGCACAATTAAGTCATAAAAGAAAATTTTGCCATTGCTGAGAAATATATGCAAAGAAACAGTAATTATCATAAAAACTTTCATTCTTGTTTTACACTTGCATTTTTGAATTCTATTTGTTACAACAATGAATCTCAGAAATATGGTTGAATTTTTTTTTTTTTTTTTTTTTTTTTTTTTTTTTTTTTTTTTTTTTTTGTTCCATAAAGAATCTTATGAAAACAACCAATTTCTCAGTAATTCATATTTAGAAAAACACCCGACACTTGAAATGGTTGTTTTGTTTTAATACGCCTGCTGCTTCTGCATTAATCTAGAATCAATTTCAAAAAATTCTCATGTGTAAATAATTAAAAAAAAGAATTTCGAAAAATGTTTATGCCGTTTGACTCCTTTTTGAGAATTCAGAATGTAAGAAGACGCAATTCTTTCATGTCTTTTTTTGTCTCCATCATTTTCCTATTGTACATTTTAATTGCAATCTTACAAAAATATCCAAACGTTGCAATAGAACTAGGCGTCTTTGAATTATTTATTCCACAATTTTTCTTTTTTTGAAGGTCTAGACTCAATTTATCGGCTTACGGGGGATAAATTAAGCCTGATTTCTTTATTACAGAATCTGGAAAATTGAATAACTGACTAAAATTAATCTTGAAAAAGATTTTATCCCTATCCATCATCATAAACAATAATTTATGATGAAACTTTGATTCACTTAATATATATTTTTTTTAATTAAATACTTTCGAAACGAGAAATCTTCTTTAAATTTATCCTAGATCTATTCTAAAAACCAATTTAGCCGTAATCCCATAAATATTTTTTTTTTGGGTGATTCTTGATATCGATATTGAAAAGACCATTAAAAAAGTTCTAGATTCTTTTTGACCTATTGATAAATACATACATATAATTATTTATTTTATTCTTGCTTTTTAATTAATAAATTATTTTTGGGGAAAAAAATTTCCAAATTATTAAACATTATACAAAGAAATTTTTTTTTTTAGAGCAAAATATGATCCATATAATCCATATATCATTTTAGATCTTCCGAAACTTTGGAAGAATCAAGACGCCATTTTCAAACAAATACGAATTTAATATGTTATTTTTATTTCAAATTTCATTATTTTGTCAAAATATACTTTATTAGTTAAAAATTGGTTTGAATCGAATATTCTTTTTTTTTTTTGAAAAAATCATTTCAACCAAGATCTAGAACTAAATTTCGGTAAAAAAAGGGAATTCCCCTTAAATATGTACAGAATAAATACGAACTTTTTGAGATTATTAATCATCAAAAATTAACGATTCAAAGAGAAGAGAAAAAAAAAAACTTTTATCGTGACATCGAAATCGCAAGAATTATTTTACTCTTTTTTATTAGATTAAAAAAATAATGGTAAAAAAAGTATAAATTTCTGTACCATATGATTAATATATATATTTATTTTATTTAAATTATTTAAATAATAAAAAGAATAAAATATAAAAAATATTGTTGTATCTAATTTTTAAAATTAATTGACTTGAATATTAATTGATTATTTATAAATATATATATATATATATATATATATATATATATTCTTTAATACAATTTGATTTTTGTATAATATTACTATTTTTTTATTTGAATATTTGAATATATATATATATTTATTTATTTATTTAATATTTAATAAATTAGGTAAAAACTGTTGGTCATTACTATTTTTTAAAATATTTTTATTAATATTAACTTTTTTTCGTTTAAAAGAAAAATTTATTTCATCATTATTTTAAGTTTAATTCAACTTTTTAGTGTTTTAAAATGTAATCCAATATTATATTACCACTTTTAAACTTATTTTTTTAAAGGCCGAAAAATATTTCAAATTTTGTATATCAATTTTAAAATTTAAAATTTATAATATTTAAAAAATAAAAAAATAAAAATGGATGATAATGTTTTTGAGAAACATTCAAATTATAATATATTTTATTATGATTTAACAAATATTCAAAGAATCAATTATTTAGCTGACAAATTTTTTGGAAAAATTTTTCTTAAATAAGTTACTTATACCACCGGCCTTGATACATTAAAAAGCGTTAAAAACTAAAATGTGCCATCATAGATTAATAACCTATTCCTGAATGGAAATGATTATGAACTAATAGTTGATCCCGGCTAAATTGCAAGCTTTTCGCATGTTGGTATGTGTTGAAAATTCTTTTTGATATCAAAACTGGTCGTTCTCTTCACCAAAATGTTGGATGTTTTTGTGAAAATTTCGGGGATCCACATGCTTTGGAATGCATTAATCATGATTTGCAAACTAAAAAAAAATTCTCAACTACAAAATTGAATTGGCGTTTCCGACTCACGAGAATTAGAGAAAAAGTTGACGAGATTTATTGAAACGCTTACCAAAATAAAATTCAAACCTACTTATTTCCGATTTTTATGTTGAATGTAAACCGCATTTTCATGCCAAAACTCTGGCAACTCTTTAAATTCAGGCAACTCATCTCGATTTATAGATTTATCTGTGGCCTGCATTAAAATTTCATAAATTACTAATTTAAATGTCGCCAGAATTTTGAACAAAATATTTAGCTAAGCCTACCGTTAAGATGGCCCACGTTTTTAACATGGACTCGGTGAGCAAAATGTGTCTTTCTTTATCGATTTGAAAACAACCAGAGGGATGATATTTGCAAGTCCCAACGTATCCAGCTTGAAGAATTGCCAAAGACATTCGAAAAAATAGGTCAAAGCGACATAACTCTACCTAAATTAAATCATTCAGGATTGATTCATTTTTTGAACCGAGGAAAACGATAAACCTGAAAGAAAAGCCTCCTACTTGAGTGCCGTTTGCTGCCTTTGCGAAAATGGGTAGGACACTTGGCAGTTCTAAATTTATTGTGAGAAACAACGTTAATTCATCACTTTAAAGTATCATAGTTTACAGAGTTTTGTTACCTTCAATATTCGACGAACCCATGTCTTCAGTTTCATAAGACAAATTGAAAATTTCGAATTAAAGCATATAGCACGAATCAAATATTAGTGAGCTGGAGAATAAAGTCACCTTGATCAGATTTCACCACATGTAAGATATTCATTCCAGAAATAGATTTGGGATCAAAGGATCCTATTGGAAAAACATTAGTTTAATGACTCATTGGTTTTCAAAATTCCGAATATTAAGTTTTACGTTGGTATATAAATACTCATAATATTTTCTTGCAATTGATCCCCTTGTTATATGATGAGAATAAAGATAGCATTTTTTAGAGTTTCAAAATTTTTCAACTGGTTGCAACTGGGTTGCAACCAGCGGCAATGCCATCCTTAATCAAGAACTAATAGGCCTCAATAATTAAAAAATCTCTATATTTCCCCAACCTTGGTTTTGTTGATTCAAAATTACTGCACTTTCGCTCTGATCATTAGGGCTAATTTCATCTTCACCTTCGGCATCTTGTTTTAGAACAAGTTTCCCAATCAAATTATTGTCCTTCTTATTAAAAAGTTGTTAGTCCCAGCGGTTGAGTCTAACCTTGACCAGAATCCCAAGGATCTTCTTCCATATCTCCAACATCTTTTCCTTCAAGAATAGGTAAATTTTCGGTCGCTTCAACAGCAGGATCATTCAAGACAATACCACGAGCTTTAGTGTATTCATTTTCATTCATCGACATTTCCATTGGATCATCGTACTCATATTCGACAGTAACTTTATCAATCATCTTTTTTTTGTTTTTCTTTAATTTCCTACCAGTTTTAAATGAACCGTTGCGATAAATCTTTGGGTTTTTATTCACAAGCTTCTGAATTTGCGGATCAGATCTGAGGGCACCCAAATCTATATCCATCTGACGATAACTTCGTTGGTATCCGGCTATCGCAGAAACATATCCTTCTAAGGTACGAGGAGTACAAGTTTCAGCCCTCACTTTAAGAAATTTGAAGAGATTCGCGGCAGATATAGGGAAAACGGAACCGTCCTCGTTAGTCCACTCATTTTTAATTGCTGCGCGTTCATAAGCTTTGCCCATATTTCTGTAAGTGTTGTTTTTAGTCATTTTTAAAATTGTTAAAAGCTACTTTTAAGGTTAGAAAGAATACGAAACAAATTTTTCAAAGATTTAGGAATTATTAATATCATGCATCTGTTTAATTTTTTAAAAATAAAATTATCGTAATTTCATCAAGCTTTTCTTTAGTGACAAGTATTTAAACATGCATCATTTTACCAAGAAAAGATTGATTAACCAATCATATTGAAGTAACTTTATTTACACGAGGTTTTTTAACTTTCTTTTTCGAGAGACATGAAAAAGCTCCTATTAAAAGGCTCTCACCAAATAAAAGCTAGTTTTCAGAAAAAGAAAATTACCACATGGGAAAATAATTTAAAATAGACATCAAATTTTGGACCAAAGTTTTTATTCAAATGCAACACTTAACCCACTAAAATCTAAACATCTTCCATGTGTTCTTAGGGAATTCGTTATGTCCTTATCTCAAACGATTGGACATTATACCTATATTAGACATGCAAGAAGAAAAGTTGTTTTATTATTTGAATTGAAGCATGCAAATTTTAACAATTAGAGGGAAAGTTGAAAGATTTTAAAAAAAATTTAAACTTGACTTTTCATTAAGTATTTAGAAGGGAGAATATTAGCAAAAAATACTTGTAGTTAGAATTTTGCTAGATCTAGATTACAATATCAAGCTAACAAGAAATTATACTTTTTCATCTCAAAGAAAATTAGTCATTAAGCGTCCAGGTTTAGAGCATTGTTATACAAAAAAAAACTGATTGATATTCTTTTAAATTTATTATAAATTAACATATGGTCATCTGTAACACATCAGGCTGAAATATTAAATACTGTTCGGGAGCAAAGGCCCGAACCTTCAAATATTTCACCTAAAGCCTTTAACGTTGACTGCATTGATTTTAATTATCAAATATAGATGAATAGACACGCAGGATCACATTAATCAAATAAAAAGTTTTGGCAATCAAAATATTATTTTTGTGAAAGTCATATAATTTTATAACTTTCAGAGATAAAAAAGGGCCCATACAGCCTTGTTTAATTTAAAAAATTTATTCAAAACAGGTTCATTATAAATAATACAAATTTTGATATGATAGATTTTAATATCAATTAATAATTTTTTGTTATATTTTTGATTTAAAAAATTTATTTTAATTCTCCCCGGGGAAGTTACGACCTTAGCAATTTTTAGTTTTAATTCATCGATGAAAACCAGCCAAAGAAGATTGAGCTTTCTAACTTTCGGTCGTGGGTTTTAAGAGAACCGAGAATAAAATTTTCACTGACCAAATAATATAAAAATTAAGTGGTCATTATTTGAAAGTTAATCCACCAAAAACTATAAAAAGATTTTATGTGATCAATTAAATGACTCAAAATAGATTAATAATTAATAATAAGTGAAAGAAAGATTGTCAAAATGTTAGTAAATAAATATGACTTGATAAATAGTCTGATAATTGAATAAATTGTTGACTTATTTATTGATTTGGTCATTTTGCCTTTTTTAGAAGCTATATAAGCAAGACTTTTACAAAACTGTAAAAATATTTGAAAAAAAGCTATTAATTTTTTCTTAATTATTTTATTTCCTTCTTTTTGAATCTGAATATTTTAGAATAAAAAAATCAAAATAACAGTTAAATTTTATTTTTTATTTGTATTTGGTAAAATTAGCTGAAGAATTTTATTATATTTTTAAATAAATAATTTTTAAACATAATTAATATCTGTTATCGCATTTTAAAAAGCACCAATTGAGACATAGAGTTATAGCAGCTTTATTCTTTTTATTGGCAATTATAGATTATTCTTCAACTTTCAGATTTTTTTTAAAAAAAATTAATTAATTTTCTTTTGAAATTTGCTTAAATTCTTTTCTTTTCTTTTCTTTTCTTTCTTTTCTGCTATTCATTAGTATATTATTTTGATCAATAATAATTATAAAATATATATAATAATATTGAAAAGTAATAAATAAAAATATTAAACAGCTATAAAAAATGTCCTGAAAAATTATGTTGAAATTTATAAATTACCCAAAAAAAGATTTCAATAAAATAATTTAATCCTATTTTTATGAGTAAAAAATAAACTATAAACTAATTTGTCTAAAAAATACTTATTAATTTTTATAAAAATTTATTTTAAAAAACATTTATTAAAAATAAATTAAAAAATATAATAAGAACACTAAATTGATTAAAAACAAAAAATTATTTAATCAAAATTAAAATATTTTAGTATAAATTTTTACTGTTTATTATAATTATAATAAAATCCAAATCTTTTTGTATTGTATTTTAATTACTAGATAAATAAGATTTTTTTATTTTAGTTTTGTAAAGTTCATTTTATTTAATATTCAAAATAAAGCAGTAAGAAAACAAAAAAAAATTTATAAAAAAAAATTTAAATAATACATTTAATGTGATTTTTAATAAAAAGAACAAAGATAAAAATTATTGCAATAATGCAAATAAATAAAATAGAAATAATGTACAATTTGATTTTATTTATCTTTAATTATTTATAGTTATTACAAAAGCATTGTATTAAATTTAACTAATTGCCAAAAAATTAAAATATTCAATTAATTACAAGACAATCGGGACAAATACCAAATAGGATTGGAATTTTTAATTTAAATTAACAAATTGGGACAACTCTCTGGAAATCTTTGTTAATGTCTATATTTGGAAGCGAGTGTACTTCTATTGAAAGATTAAATGGGCATTTTCTCTCCCAACAACTTATCCTTATTGAACTGTGTATAGATATCAAAAAGTTTTACATTATTTTGCTTGCTTCAATAAAAAGGATACTTAGTCTTGTTCTTTAATCTTGTATTTGATTTGACCTTGGTCACAGAAACCTATCCAAGTATAAGGTGACTCTGCAAAAAAATTTAATTGGTGAAGATCACTCATTTTAATCGTTACACGGATTAAACCACCATTAAACTTTGTGACCATATATTCCATCTTCGATTTATCATGTATTTATTATGTAGTTTTAAAATACAAAAACCATGGCTTCCACTTTACCAACTCTATGCTTTGACGAAATTTTTGATGCACTTGATAATCACACACCGACTCTATACGCTTGCATTTTTATCAACCGATATTGGTGTCAACATGCCATACATCGGTTGTGGCAAGAACCATTTAAAATTATCAGCGGGAATATATCCTGCTTACATCTGATCGATATATCAATGGCTTGTTTCTCAAGAGAAGAAAAAGAAAAAATTGGTAATCGATTACCAACAATCGCCCAGCAACATCCACTATTTCCATATACCAAATTTCTTCGACACCTTCCTATTGAAAGCCTCTCAAGGATTATATCTGATTGGTGTGAAATGAGAGCTGGAAATTCATCTGAAAATTTAGTTTTAAATACCTTTTGCAGGCACTTGGTTCGTTGCTCGTCCAAGATTACACAGTTGTCGAGTGACTTTGTATACGCAATCGCTTTTAACCAAAATAATTGGGATCACAGCTCATGGGATGTATTTTCGTTTGAAGGCGCAGAAAATTCTTTTCGGAAGCTAGAAATTTTGTTTTTACTCGAAGCCTATCCTCCACAAATGCTTTTATCAGCTGCTAAGGTTTCACATGAAATTCAAAGCTTGGTTCTTACCCTTTCCTCCCAATATTCAGACACAAATGTGGCACAAGAGCGAGCAGATTCTCTGAGCATCCTCCTATTAGTACAAAAAAAACTGAGCCATGTTGGACTTGCTGAATTCAATGGCAATCCCAACCTTTTATTTCATGGATTAAACCAATGTTCAAGTTCCTTGACTAAACTGGAATTCATAGATTTTAATTTTAACAGATATCCCTTAATCAAACTACTTAAGAAATGCGTCAATTTGAAATTTTTATTAATTCAAGATTGTCGGAATTTTGCGGATGTTGCGGAAGAAGATATCCAAACCAATTCAATATCTTGCCTGGAGAGTATCGAAATTAATAATACTACATACTGCGTTAACTTTGCTCAAGCTCTTGCTAAAAATGCTGGACACTGTCTCAAAAAGTGGGTCATTATAAAAGGTGGCTTTCCATCTAGCGAATTGGTAAAGTCTTATATCACACACCTTGTAAATCTAGCCCATTTTGAATGTTCATTACCTGAACTTGATTCTATCCTTTTGGTCGCTCGCTCTTTTAACCATTTGAAAACTCTTCATATCACACGGGAACTGTCAACATCTCCTATTGAAGCTGAGGAATTTCTCCCACGCTTAGGCTCAATCTTATCAGCCACAATTATAGACCTAGCAATTGATTTAAATTTAAAATTTTCACCTGCGTCATTGGAGCACTTTTTCAAAAATACTGAAGCAAAATTTAAGAGGCTTTCTTTTACAAATTCAGCGCTTTTCTCTGATAAACATTTGGCTGTGGTGCGAAAATACGCCAGTCATTTGTACGAACTGAATATAAACAATGCTTATTATGTGACAAGATCAGCTTTTAGAGATGCAAAAATCTTCATACCAGTAATTAAGATCAATTATAGGGAGTTGAGAGATGATATTAGTAATTGATAAAATTAATTTTCAACTTTCGTGATTTAAATGAACTCTTTAAGTTTTTGATTTAAATTATTATTCAATTCCATTATAGTGTTTATATAATTAAAAAACCAGTGCCCAAGTCTTTTCTCAAATTTTATTATTAAATGATGCCATTTTTAGTAAATAATCTATTCATGCCTGATTCAATAATGGGTCGACAGTTCCAACAATTCAAGAATACGAATTTGCATAATCTAATTAAATACCAAAGAATCTAAATTCTCCATATGGGATATTTCTCAAAGAACTTTTGGATGAACATTTTCCTATGTAGTTTCAGGCTCAGATTCATACTATCAATGAAAAAATTTAAAAGAGATAAAAGGAATCCCCAAAATTAAATATTTGATTCTAAATAATATATATGTCAAAAAAGTTCTATAAATACTCTAAAATACAAGAAATAAAAATTGCAGTAAATGAAAACAGATTTCTAAAACTCAGACCCAGGTCACTTCGATGGGATCTTCTGTACTCAAAAAGGGTATCTCAATTGATAAGTCAAAAAATTAAATTGCTCATCCCATTCTTCCTCATCCCAGTAAGTTCTCACATAAACAATAATGCCCATATCAAGTAACTCGTCAGCCTTTTTCCTCGAGACATATCGAGCCTCACCGATATCAAGAATAGTCAGCTTCCCTTTCCCATATTCAGCAAAAACATCTAAATGTTTATCAGAGATGCATTCTGAGTTTGGTAGGGAGCAGGATAAAAGACTTCTATGCTTAAGCCCCTCATAAAATTGCGCTAAAGCATCTGGTGAGAAGTTTAAGTCGTCATAAATGTATATACCTTCCAAAGTATTAGGCAGTTGTTTGGCAAGATCTTTGAGATAATCTTCAGCCCATAAAGTATAGAATCCCATGTTATCAATGTGCAAATCCTTCAGATTAATAAAATTTTCCAACTTTGGCAATATTGGAAACAAGTGCTGAGGATCTCCGAAAATTTTTAGAGATTCAATCCGAGGACAAATTTTTCCAGCCATTAAAAGAATTTCTAAATTCTGTTTTCCAAAGATTGTTAAGGATTTCAAATGACCAAGGGAAATCTCGGCACCAGGAAGCGTAAAAAGATTCCATTCTGAGGTTTGAAAGTCGCTTTTTTCTTTGTCGATAATTTCCTGAATTTCTTCATCAAATTCAATATCAAGATCAATAAATGCATTCGGCTGAATAATTAAATTACGCAATAGAAAATGAAGCGTCTTGGAAATAATCAAAGGAGATTTTTCTTGATCAGAGGTCCAATTCATTCTCGCCCATTGAACAATCGCTTTGTAAAATAAAGTAACAGAGATTTGTTTAATAAAATAGCTGTATTGGAACATCAAAGGTTTTTCAGATTTGGTCTCGGGGAAGCAACGAAGTAAAGTCTCAATAAACGGCCCTGCTGATTCTACCGGCAGTGGTTCACGCCACATAACTGGAATCGCATTTTGACACCAATGGCGACTCACTTGGGCACATGAATAAAGGGACCGTTTTTCAAGAACACAATGAAATATTTCGTAAAGACATAATACAGGGAGCGTGGAGGCCATCAATAAAGATGAAAGGGAAACTTTGAAACTAAAAAATATGACAATTGTCAGGATGGTCGTCTAATCCTAAAATAGATGTCATGCATTACAAAGCAGTGATACTATTTTGTGAAACACGAATCATGAACAATCGGAACATGTTTCTGGATTTTACTCCCCGCTATATTTTAGCTTAACAATTGAGAGAGAGAAAAAGTTTTGAGTGAATAATCCACGAGAAATTTTTTTTACGATGAAATTTGCTCAAGAAATTCGTGTACACTGGTAATAGGCGTTGTATATGTTAAATACTTCCAAAAGCTCGAGATATTTAATAATCAACTGGCTATTCGCATTCGATATCGACTGCAAGTTAATACGGTTTAGCAATTATTAATTTAGGAATAAGCCAAATATGCACTCTTTACACATTTATGCAAACAGATAATTAAAATTAAGATTTTTCATCGATCTCTAGAATGAATACTACTTCTCCGTTCCATGACCAATATTGTCTTTCGAATCTATTTAGGAATTACCTAGAAATCCAGTCTTGGAATTTTGGAGGAATAAAGGAGTTGGTGGCGGATAGTGATAGCAATCGATAACGCTCATATCGAGACCAAAAAAGGGATGTTGATGAGAGTCTGATACATAGCCACTCTCGAGAATCTCAGAGTTTGTACAATCCTTGGAAAAAGTTTAGGTTAAATTTAAAATAGAACAGAAAAAATAACCCCTAAAGTAATAAAAATGCCGACTTACCGGACTCTCTTCACCTGATTTTGCATTACACATATATAGCGGCCCTTTATTTGGTCTTCTCACCTCAAAAGGCGAGGAAATCCAATACTCTGTATTGTGGTGTACAAAACCGTATTGAAAAGAAGGTGTTATTGGCCATTCATCATGCTTTCGCGTCACACGAAATGCTTGAACCCTGGAGTTGACATATTTCGCAAAATTTTCATTCCCAATTCGAGGCTGGCCAAAGGTGTATAAGTTGACTTTTCCCATTGTTTGTGAGAATTCCTCTGTGATGGCTAAGGCGCAAAGAACGGCGAATGCTAAAAATAAAAAATATAACATTTTTTAAATTATTAAAAAATTTGTAATCTAGCAATAAATTTAATCAGTTCAAATTACCCGCCCCAACTCCCCATGAAGTTATGTGTATAGTATAGCCGTCTTGAATCAAGGGTCGAATTTGTTGTGTAAAATTTTTCCGTGCAAGTAAAAACTCTTGATACAATAATTGATTCAACAAAATCTCGCTTCCATTTACGGGTTTATAAGCCGTGAATGGGGGCGGTTTTTCCTCAGTGAAAAATAATTTTTTGCCAACCTTGCCATGGTAACTCAAAATTACATAAATTTCTTTCTTTTCAATATCGTAACCCGAAAGTCCTATCAGAGAAAAATTCAAAAGTGAAATTCCTTAAAAGATGAAGCACCGATCATGAAAATATTTGGGTCCACTAACTAACCATAAAGATCGGGAGAATAAGCGACTCCGCGACTCATGGCAAAACAGAAACCGTATTTTGTCATGTCTCCAAAAGTAATAAGAAGACGTCGAATGTTGGGATTCATTATTCGTTGGCGATATTTGGTATCACGAGGAAAACCATCCCCAAAGAGAAATTCCCATAAGCCTTTCTCATTTCCTGATTGTTCCTTGCCTTCACTAACTTTTTTTCGCGAGCTTTGTTCTGGAAAAAGTTTATTTTGATATTTTTTTGAATCTAATAGTGGTGGGGTTATTTCAACTATTTCTTCAAAAGACTCTTCCTCTTTGTTTTGCAAATTCTGACTTGATAGCCCAGTAGACAAGCTGAAATCATTAAAGGGTTGAAAAATTTTTTCCTTGTTTTCACTTGAGGTTTCAAGTTCGGTTAACATAAAATTTTGATTACTTGATGGGTCTAAACCAAATTCAAAGTCATTCACGGGAAGCTGTTGGATATTGTTGTTGTTAATAGGAGTCATAGATTCGAAGGTATCTCCCAAATCATATCTACTGGGTTTTTCCGTATTTAATCCAGTGGAATAGTATTTATCATACCAAATTGTTTCATTATGAGAAAACAAATTTTGTACTAAGCCTTCATTTAATTTATTAGAGCTCTGTTCTGCCGCGTATGAACTTTCCCTCTTGGCAAACAGAAAACTTGGGGAAGCATCGATAAATATAGAAAAAAATTGTGAGCACCAGGGAAAGAACAATAATGCCGCTATTGGCAATGTTCTACCCCCATGATTTCTCATCCTCCATGATCCATCGAAATGGGTTCTCAAATTCATCTTATAATCAGATTCATAAAGAAAGATAATTATTCCAACCTAACTTTTACATTTTCTTTTTAATTCAAAACATCATCCTTGGAGTTTCATAATATTTCAGATAATCCAAACTTTTTCCTACATGAGGTTTATCAAGGATTATTTCAAGAGAATCTTTGATCACCATTATTTTTGGATGGGCAGTTCATGTACATCTTTGTTTTAGAGTATTTTCATGATAGCGTACTTTCTGGAAATTATGAACCCGGAAGAACTTTTTTAATAAATCAATTTGCAAGTATGATCGATAAAAAGGAAAGAAAGATTTACTTTAAATTCATGTATATAGTCTAATATTTAAAAAAATTTCAAGTTTGCTCTAAACTTTAAACCTAAAATCGCTTTAAAATTTTCAATTCCAGAATATACCCGTAGCAAATATTTGACAAATATTTTGATTTTGAAAGCTAAGAACTCTTAGATTAGTAGTATAAAATTTTGAAATTCATTGATTGTCAATGTCGTCTAATTCATAAATCCAATAGAAAATATTCTCAAGAAATACTACAAGTGGATGGATCTCCGATGGCAAATGTTGGACTAGTGTCAACATTCGGTTGCATGATATCGTAAAAAAATTCATCTGAACCCCCATTGAGTGGAAGAACGCTGTAGCGAGGATGTGAAAATTGATAATCTGTTTCTTCGACTTGTTCATAATGATATTTGCTTTTGGCAAACTCTAGATGAGCTTCGTGATGTCGATTCTTCCAATAATCCTTCATCCACCATTGATGTGCCATGGCAACCTGTTCTTCAAGGTTCGAAGCGTTCCAAACCTTTTCCTCTTCTTGAACTTTTTCATTTAATCCACGATAAAACAATAGCTTTCGGCTTTGATCAACATCTATACCGTCGTGCTCGCAGGCATCTCCAAGCCGAATATAATAGTCCCATGGACTTTCGTCGAATCCTTGTTTCAGGCAAAGGACTGCACCCATTGGAGGGAGTTTTTTAAACTTTTCATCATCTGATTTAGGAGAATCATTACTGAAGACTCCTGTCCATTTTAAAATTCCATAATCAGATTTTGAATGAATTAAATCACTCTCTGGACACATTTTATGAAATTGTTTGTCAACACGATCAACATGTTGAGCAAATTTCATAGATTTCGTGGTAATTTGAGGAATATAAATTCTTAATTGTGGATAGAGGCCATCAACAAATCTCGATTCTAAAATGACATTATCCTTCAAACCTTTCTCTTTTAAAACGTGAACAATTCTTTGATAAAAATTTTTGGGTGATTCTAAAGGACCTTGTTTCAAATAATCCTTATACTGAAATTTTTCGCCAATGGAATGAAATGGGAAGTTTTCAAACATCCAGGCTTTTCGTTGATCATAAGTCGCAGGAACTCTGCCAGGTTTTGGTGAGATAGAATTCTTTATAGGACCTGGTTTTCCATTTTGCCAATCATTCCAATTTACATTGTTGTACCAACGTTTGGCTTCTGATGCGAGATAAATTTCCAATATCTTTATTTGCTCATCATTTAATGTTTCTTCAGTAGATGTGACTTCTTTTGAAAGATATTTAAAAGAGCTTTCAAGTCGTTTAAAAAATCCAGATAATTGTTCGCGTTGGAAACCTCTGAATATTGGCGGTGTTTTTTCATTCTTTTGAATTGTCGAAGACATAGTATCAATATTGGTTTTTTAAGTGATCGCCAACTGAACTGTAATTAAAAAAGGTTGAAAATCAGACTTATCAAAATTGACGATCATTTCGGTTGTACTTTTTAACAAAAGTGGTCATTTGGCGTAGTGACAAACCAACTTGGACATTATAAAGTCTGAACACGCATCGATATTTTCCTCTTGAGAAAATAAATAGGTTGCTGGTCTGAAATCTTGACAGATCATCAAAATGACATCGTGATAACATGACTGGTTTTCACAGTTGACTGAATATGAATATATTTTGGGGTGGGGATTAAATGTTGATACATCTTTTTAAAAGTATAGGATTAATGTGTATTTTATCCTTTTGAAAAAAATTTAGCCTAAATCAAATTGTGATTATTTATATTATTCTTCTTAACTTTTAAAGATTTGAGGACAAATGAAAAATACTTTAGAATTTTTGTAAAGTTTCTAATTGCACAACATGATCGATCACATCAAATGATATTACAATCATATTTAAGTCTACTAGATCACACTAAAGGGTTTTAATTTTCAACTTAGATCCTAACTCATAGTTGGCATAATATTTATATTTTGAAAAAGCGATCATTTAGATAGATTAAAATCAAGGTACTTATGAGCTTCACTTTTTGAAATTCTATATTTAAGTATTAAACCTTGAATTATCTACAATATTTTTTAAAAAGCTTCATAATTACGTTTCTGAATTTTATAAAATACTTTCATCGTTTACTTTTTTTATGGTGTCGACAATTAAAGATTATCTCAAAAGTTTTTTTATGAGCCGATAGATTTCGTTTAACGAAGCGGAGAAACACTTGGATTAGGCTTAATCAATGTTATTGGCAGAATTCTAGTTCGATGAAAATGTTTTATATTTCTCGGAAAATTTTGTTGCTGTATTGGTTTTTTTTGATATCTTGTTTCTGGTGTAATTTTTAAGTTATAGTCAGAATTAATAACTCCTGGTTCGTATAGCATTAGAGATTTTAGCCGATTTGAAAGATCAATAGAAATTTCTTCGTTCGAGTATTGAATCATACCAGTCAAATTGAAAAATATAATAAATCTAATGATGATGAAAACTCTCAAATGAAAAGAAAAACTCATTGAGAAAAATTCAAACTTTTAATATTAGTTTACTAGCCAGATAAAAAGATTTGTTTGTTTGTTTGTTTTTTTATTTGTTCGTTTGTCCAGCTTATTATTAACTATATTTTGAATCAAAAAAGATTATTTAAAATTATCATATTTCCAATATATTTGGCAATTATGATGACTGATATAAAAGAAAATACTTAGGGATGATTAAAATTTAAAAAATATCTTAAAAAAAATTGATGCTTCATTACTTTCGATTAAAATAAGTATAAGTCTCTATAGAGAAACCTTTTGGTGAATATATTTCATGGCATTAAAATTTCATTAGGAATTATTTATTTTAAAAGATTTTAACCCGTATAAAAACAAACTAATATTTAACGTGAGAGAGATGCGTTAATTAATATCTTATCAATCTGATAAAGTGTTCAATATTAAAATTTAATTTAAAATAAGGTTTAAAAAATTTAATTATTTTGATTTATTTTTAAAATTGAATGTAATTTTTAAGTATTTTTTCAATTTTTAGGCTGGTATTTTTAATATAAAATTATTTTACAATTTCTTATTAAATAATCTCAAATTTTTTTTAGCCATGATAGTTAAGAGTTCGAAAATAAATGAGTCATTCTGCCGAAATTGATAAAAACTAATATTGAAAAATTCTGTTTGGAACTTGATAATCACAATCATTTCAATCTTGAAAAATTTTTGTCTAGTTCTCTTGATATTAAAGAATAATTCTTATATTAACAAATTTTATCTCTCTTGTTACAAACCCTTTAATAAGTAAATTTTTTTCAAGCTATCTCGAGCATACTTTCTTTCAAAAACCATTCTTAATTTAAGTTTATCAACAACAAAATTACAGTGACTCATTTGCTATTAATAAAATCCTTTCAACTGAATTAAAATTAACTAAATGGTTATATTTTAAAATATTGTATCGGGACATTTTTCCAGTTTCTTATTTTAAGACCAACACAGGATGATCTCATACATACATTATACATCATTTTAAGAATCTTTGGCTGCTTCTCAAACAGAAGTTTAATCTAGCGAAACTTTATCCTTCAATATATTTAAAATTCATTTATATAATTTATTGAGATGGTGAGATCCTTTTTAAAATTTAATTTTGTTAAATGTTCGTAAAAAGTATGGGAAATCAAACATAATTTTTCTTCGGATAATTGCGCAAAGAGCCGAACGAGAATACGAACATGAACCTTGCCTTATTAGTTTAAGCATGACAGCTGAAAGCTAAAATTAACTCTACGTCAATCATTATACAAATTTAGAAATTAAGTTCTAGAATTCATTCTAACTTTGTATAAGAAAGCTGATGATCAGTTGTATGACAAGTCACTAAAATTTTCGGTTTTTCTAATTAGGTGTAACTCGAGAATTTTTCTAGCATGCACAGTACATGTACAGCATTTACACAACTCATTTCAATATTCTTTGACCTTTAAAATTACTTTTTGCATTTTTTCTTTATATTCAGATCTAAATCAAGGACAGAAGAAGCCTCAACTTTCCTTCTTAATCTTCTAAACTCACATTTCCAACCTCGTCTTTCTCGCGTACTGTGAATTTCAGTTTCCTCACCAGCCGCCCAGGCATCTCTAACGGTTCTTAAATTTTTAATCAACTCTTTCCATTCTTGCCGTAATTCTTTAACAGTAAACTCTCGCAATTTTTTTTCTTTTTTCAATGGAGGTTCAATTGATTTTGTCGAATACATCCCAATAATATTCATTGCTCTATCGAAAATTTTTACCAATTTCACGATATCATTATCCCCTCGTTTTGGGATTGAACGCAAGGTTCGCCCTTCTTCTAATCTATCATCCATATCGAAATTTTGCAAATCCATATTTTCTCTTTTGCGAATGAGAAAATGTTTATAACATAGTAAAATAGCCGGGATTAAGCGCCATGTTTTTGCTTCTTGTAAGTTAAGTTCAAATGGGTTAAAATGTGGGTATGCATAGACCCATAAAGAATATATTTGTTCATATTTTTGGCATAATGATACGTAGGTGGCTGCTCCGTCAATCATTGCATCAAGATACTCAAATTCATGCAATAAAATATCAATTTTTTGTTTACGAAACAGTCTTCTCCGTTCTAAAGAATCCAAAAGATCAGTTGGCAAATTTGATTCTTCGATTTCAATCAAAGATACTGGAGTCAGAGGTTCAGGTGTAATAGTCTCATTGACGATGACCGAGGATTCTAATTCCATTGACGTAGAAGCAATTGGTGGTATTGTCATGATTTCAAAATTATCATAGATAGGCTGAGGAGATTCCATTGCTATTTTAAGCAAGCAAAATTGGGGGGTTTTTAAAAAAATTTTTTTTTTTAAGCAAAGGCCCAAAATTAAGTATCTTGGATGCTTGAATTCAATGATGATTGCTTCCTCGTCAAATTGTGTAGTGGGTCCAAAATATCTTCCTATATAAAAAATGATGCCAGAAAAAATTGGACCAATTTCTTTCACTGGAAAGCGCGCCCAACCTCTTTTTATAAATTCAGGGGATGTTATATAATCAATTAATTCAAGATCATGTACTCTTCATGGTTTAACGACACAATTATGTATTTCATTTCAATTTTTGCAACTGAAAAAACTATTTGTGTCCAGATTTCACAATGGAAAGAGATATACATGGAAAATAAATATGGGAATATAGAAAAGGGAAAGGATTTAACTTGGACGGGAGATTCCTGGATTTTTAAGTGACGTGAGTATTTGCGTATATTAAGAATGTGTGATAACTGATGCATAAATTGATCAACATCATTGAAAAGAATCATCCAGAAGGAATTCGGATGATCGCTTACGCAACACAAAATTGATTTGTCAACGATTCATGCGATTTAATTTGGAATAAATGTAAATAGGTTATTACCTACGATGGGTTGGGAACAACTTTAATAATTGTCTATGAAAGAATTTTTAAAATATACCTTTCCGTTCAAAGTTGTGCTAAACCTAATTCATAAGGCTAACCAAATTGAGATCTTATAAATTTAAATTCAGTATTTTTCAATCTATTAAGAGTTTGATGCATAATTTCATAATTTTTAGGCTTGAATAAAATTTCAAGACTGAATAAAAGAACGAAATTAATTTCCATATTTATAAGAGCGAGACCAAATTTTGATGTCAAAAATTAAAATCAGCTAATTTACACTTGAAATATAAAAAATTATTTTCTCGCATTGAAATAAATGAAAAAAGTTACTTCAGAATCTTTAAATTATCTTCTTATCGTCGTAAATCCAAAATTGCTTTCTCACTACATTTAAACTTATGGTTCAATAAAGCAAATTTTTTATTTTTTTATTTAATTTTGATAAAGTAATTATTGCACATCAATGAAAACAATAAAAAAAAAAAGGGTTCCTTTACCATCATTAAATTTCAAAGTAAGAATTCCTCAAAAATGTAATTTTGTAAAGGAAATTTATCCAGATTTAGTGTTTTTTTTTTTTTCTGAGAATGATTTTCAAAAATTGGTCAAATATAAATATTGTATACACAAAAGAAATTGAACATTTAAAATTTTGATTACTTTTTATTTAAGAGTTGTACACAAAAAAAAAGATGTCTATTTTAATTATTTAGACTTATAAGTAAATTATTTGATAATAGTTATGGTACCAATTATCATTTTAATTAATGAAATGATTAAGCTTGGTGTTTAGGTTTCTTTTGATTGATGTCGAACAAAAGACTTTGAACTTAAGGTTACTATATATGGGTAATTTTTTTCTCACTACATTATATATAAAAATTATCGTAATATTACAACTTGGTATTAATAATATACTATTAAATTCAGTCGGAAAATATTTTCTTATTCACACTATTTACAAAGATGAATATTCCTACCAGACAAATTGTTGTACGAAATATGTAATTATATATTCAGTTGTACGAATACTCAAAAATAAAGAGTGGTCCTTTATCTCTGCTCTCTGATGGTGTCATTAAGTTGCTTGGGATTGCAGAGGCGCATGGTGTCAGTTTTGGTTTTCGTAAGCTTTGCAGTTTTTTCTCTGGTACTGATAGTGTAGTGTCTGTTAAGATAGGTTCGTAGTGTCGCTCTGATTGGCCCGAGTAACTGGTCGCGTGTAGAAAATGCATGATTTGCGCCTATTTTAGATCACTTAGTTTGATGTATTGTGCTAGGTGGCATTTGGGCCTCACTCGTTAAAAGAAAATAAAAATAAAAAAAATAAAGAAAATACTGAAAGTTCTAATGATAAATTAAAATTCAGACCTATATAAATGATATGTTAATTAATTATTTCTTTGAAAATCACACAAAGAAATCATTTGAACTAAATTAAAAAAAAAAGTTTCAAAATTGGATTATTAAAAATCAGAAATGAGTTATTTGGTAAATTCTTATTATTTGAATCTAATAAAAAAACAATATTTCTAAAAAAAATTCAATGCATTTTTAATAAATCAATATAGTATGTCAAAATTCAAATTTGAAAATTATAGAATAATGTTTCAAGGTTGTTTAAATATTCAATTATATTATAAATTGATTGAAAATTTGTTGAAAAATATTGATAAAAAAAACTTTGTAAATGTACTTATATGTTATAATTTAAATAAAAATAATGTATTTGTTTAAAAAATAAATTTATTCAATATAACATAAATATATGTATATTGAATAAAATTAACAAATATTTCTGATAAAATATTGAAAATCATATTGAATGAGATTAAAATTAATTTTTGTACTTAATTCATTGATATTTTATATTAAAAAATAAATAATCTAATAAAATTCAAAAATAGATCTTAAAAAATAAAATAAAATTAAACATATTTTACAAAAAGTGTACAATTATCATCATTTTATTGATGTTGGAACTTATTTTTGATAAAATCATTCAAAAAAAAACATAATGCTTAATGGATACACATTTATAATTATTAGCAATAAATTTAATATAAAATAATTAACACACAGAATTTTTAGTTTAATCAATATCAGTTATTATTCTTTTATAATTTACTTAAAATTGTTTTTTGTTTGTTTTTGATCTAATTTTCAATTATATATATATATATAATATTATTCATATTTAATTTATTTCAAAAAATATTATATATTCTTATTTATTAGATAAATTTAGTTTTTTTAATTGATTTTGGAAAAGAATTAATAAAAATTTAAGATAAAAATTAAAATATCAGGAATTAAGTTCTTACTGGAATAGACAAATTGCGAGATGATTTCAGAAGTTGTATTTTTCATTTCAGCTCCTTTGCCTTCGATCTCCTCTAATATATATCTTTTCCCTCTATTCTGGTCCTCTTCAACAATGAAACATCTGACAATCATGAACTTTCCCAAAATATTCTTGCCATCAATACGGTCTTCTTCTGTAGAATGCAAAGATAGCGAACAGCTAAATAAAGAAGAGAGCACCAGAAAAAGAACAAAAACTATGGCAATAGCAGCATGTGAAAACTCTTAATGGCATGTTGCTGGCTCAAGTGTATCCTAATCCTATTTAGAAACACCTCTTGAAGCAATGGATGGGCTTGAAAAGCTTTGCTTTTAATATCATAAATGGGGTATATAACAAAAGACGTTGTGTTATCTTAAAGAAGGTATATAGCATCAAAGAAAAGAAAAGATTGAAGTTATGATGCTTCAACAGAAACATTTTATTTTGATAATTTTTCGACTATTGAAGTTTTGTAGACTTTACGAGGTTGGTTAGGTTTTGCTTTTACTAATATCATCAATGTGAAGCTATTAGTCAATATAAAACGAAATTATTAGCGATGAGGTGCACTAGGATTTGCACTCAGTATTTTCAACATCATAGTGGAACCGTTTTTATGTAATTTCATATTTCGTCGATGAATGCCTTTGCACATTGACACAAGATAAATGGTCTAAAATAAAACTAAATTCATAATATGGACTTTTCAAAGTGTAGAAATAATAAGTGGACCTATTTGCACAAGATTATATCTGATAGAAAAGTTCATATTCTCGACAAATCAACGAATTTACATTTTCTGGCTCTATAAGATGCAAACCTACAAAATGTAAGCAGACAGTTCCACTTATGCATTTTATTAATCCTGTATTTGATTATCTTATTTCGTAAAATTCAACTAGCTGTCTTCACTTCAAAGCATAAGAATGACAGGGCCCAGCCGCTCAATAAAGCAGTTTTGCACATAAGACAAAGGATTGTGTATCTGCAGAGTGAAATCCGTAGAAGCGCAGCCTTTTTTCACTTGTGAGTTTGATGAAATTGTTATCCCCACGTTTTGAGGGTCAGAAATAGTAAATCATAAGGCAAGAAAATTACCCTAAAGACCGTCCCAAAAATGCTCTGGTGGATACATTATCGTTACCATCAATCTCTGATCATCAAGGCCCAGAGTTAGGCTATGTTGTCATCCAAATAAGGGTTATCTTAATGGACAACAAATTTATTATAAAGGGGGATTTTGAAAATGATCGAATTGTAAAAAGTCTGTTATTAAAATGCCTTTTATAAATTTCCCCTTTTAAATAACCAAAGTCGTGCCTGAAAATCAAGGGAAATTTAATGTACAAAAAAGGATTATTAAAAAAATTGATATAATAGCTAAATTTATAAACCTCAGACTCCTAGAAGCTGCGTATCAAAAGAAACCCAACCCAAGTTTCTTTTGGAATTTTGTAAATCCGCAAACTCATGCAGATCATCTTGAACTTCTCTAAAGTTTACTCTCATTTGATTGTATTAATCAAGTTCACAAGGAATTTATGATAGCTAGCACAATTACCAATTCACCACATGCAATCATAAAACCTAATTGTTGTTGCTATGGCTTATCTCGATGTTAAAGCCTATCGAAAATAATAAGGATAAAATTCAACAATTATGGTTCCATTTAAACAATTTGAACTTCAAAGGATATCGTTTGTTCAGAAGCTTTTTTCTTTGCTAATTGTTAGATATAATTAATTTCTTGGAATAATATGAACTACTCGAATTTAATGCTGTTCAAACAGAACCTGTTACATGAAATTCAAAATACCAAAATCATGGAATAAAAATCTCCCAAGTAAATATTTTTAATAATAATATCCCGGAATACTTGAATAACACAGCTAATTTTCCAGTCAAATCAAGTTTTTTAGCTTTGAATTATTAAATAAGGTTTGCGTCACGGTTATACGTTTTGCACATTAAAACTCTAATGAGCGAAACGTAAAATTCTGAGTCCCGAAAAAGAATAAATTTCTTTAATTGGCTCTTAAATTCCTCTTACAAGATTGGCTATGCCACTAAAGGTCATTGAGAAACTTTATTCAACAATAAGCCACTCTTTAATAATTATTGCCGTTAGAGCGACTTTGAAAAATAAAATAGAATTATCAATGTAACTTCAATCTTGGTTTGGTTGCGTGTTTCCATTTTGATGTAAACTATTCGAAACAAGTTACCGAAATAGGAGGTGAATACATTTTTTAGGTGGTATTATCTTTTTGGTCTTTGTTATTAAGACTTTAACGTAATTTAGATGAGCTCTCGATATTTTGCTTTTTAACAAATGATGAACTCGAAAAAGATTTTTGAGATAAATATGAAGCTCCAGGAAGTTGGTCAAATCCTCACAACAAATTCAGAAGTGGCGATAATAAGTAAATTGCCTTCAGAAAAACTTGAGAAAAATTTCAAAGTTTCTACAACCTTTACAATTTTCAATCAAAGAATTAAGTGCTCAACTAACAGAAAATCCAGGTTTCATCTAGACTATTGACCCATTGAAAACAAGATAAAAATGGCACCACTTTTCTCAATTCAATCCATAAATAACTCTGAATCTTCCATTTCTTCAAAAAGCTCAATTACATGTTCATCTCCACCCCTTTCACCCGCAAGAGACTCAAATTTATTTGATTTTGAATCACTACAACCAACATCTTCTATGACGCCACCTGCATCGCCTATGACAGCTCAAACTTCTCCCAAATTATCGCAACCTCAGCTCTACGCGTTTATAAAACATTCTGATATTAACAACGACCCAACACTTCAACGTGTTGTTGAAGCTGTTAACTTGTGTTGCGAATCGGGTGATCCAAACACCTTACAAAAGCTCATGTTTACTGTGATCTATACAATTGAAAAAAATTTACATGATCATCAATCTCCGCTGTACGGAACACCCGGGCAAAATAAACAAAGTATATTTGGAACTTGGCGTGCACCGCTAAATGCTCGAGTGGGGATTAATTTCAAGATTAAACCAATCGAGGATAGATCCCATGCGGCCGGTTCATTAGTTTGAACAATTCAGTTTCATGTTCCTATTTTTCTGATTGGGTCAATAAAAGTTTATTCTAGAATACTAAACTTTTTTGATTGAAGAATTTTCCTTTATTTATTTTGTCAAAAAGACTTTTAATGTTTCAATGGTTCTTTAAATCTCAGCAATAAATATAAGAATTTAAAGCTGTAAGATTAGGAAGTGCAGGTAAGCTTAAGAAAATAATCATCAATTGGAGGTTTAATTAATAATAAAAAAATCGATATTTTTCGATACAAAAATGGATATGTAAATTGTAATACTAAATATTTATTATAGCTCAGGTTGTTCTATCACATAGGAATCTTTTCTTGAGCTTCTAAAAAAATGCTCAAACAAATAAAATCTCTTTCCAATGAATACCCTATTAGAAACTTTGTGTTCAAAAACCGTTTGCGTGTCGAGTCGAATATGATTGCCTATTACTATTGGATAATTGATCGATAATCAATGTGGCTGAAATTTCGTTTCGTCCATTTCACTCTTAAAACTTTTTTTCAAACATCACAATCGTTAAGGACTTTTCTAGTTTCAATAAATGTTTTTTTTTAGTGTAATTTATTTTTCTGATCAAAACCAAGATACAATAACTTTTTTAAAGTATATATACTTACTAAAGAAGTTACTTTTTTTCGAATGACCCGACAGCATGAAAATTATTTCAGTTGTTTATTTTCTGGGCTGATCTTAGGAAGTCTTTCATATAAAGAGATTACCACTGCGATAAAATTTAATGAAATTTCAGCTCGATTTGGTATGTTAATTAAAGAAGATTTTTTACGAAAATCGAAGGTTTCATAGAAACATTTTCATATCCTATAATGTTTTTTTTTTACATTGGTCAATAGAAATTTTGCAAGAATAAAAAAGTTTTCTTCAACAATTTATATCAAGTCAACATTCATTACATTGAAAAGAATTACACATGAGCAAAAGATCTCAATGCTTGGATATGCTATTCCTCCAACTATAATTAAAGCTTGGGTGGAATTATTGTATGATCTAAATTTTATAAATGTTAACTTTATTGTAAAAGGTATAGTAATATCAGCCAGATGAAAATATTTTCACAAATTGTTCAAATATCAAATAAGCCAAAGCTAAAAATAACCATTCTCCCATCACCATTAACATACCTGATTTTTATCCTATTAATTTTCGAGAAATGCTGTATACTAATAATTATTTTTTTTTGGAAATCTGCTATTATCCCATTTGCTATTTTTAGGTATGTAAACACAACAATAAACAATAATAAACTAATTTGCAAAAAATTCAAATATCTCATCTTCTTTATTTAGAATTATTTCATTCAATTATCTTTTTAGTTTCAATAAGTTAAATGTATGAAAATTTTTATTTATTAAAATATTCAACAAACAAAAATTTATTTTAGGTAAGCAATGAATGTTTAGTGTTTATACTGCACCTAAAAAGGATTTTCAAATGATATTTTTAAAAGTTATTTCAAGGATAACAAAAAGTTTAGCTTATTTTTTATTTCAGTCATTAAATTGGAATGATGATTTCAAATTTCAAATTTTCCTTTATATTAAATTTATCATATTTATCATATTTACATATATATATATTACTAGTAATAGTCAATAAAATTGATACATGTAGTAGGAAAAGGTTGATAAAGTAAAGTTCAAAATTATAAACTATATATAAACCCTATTCTAAACTAGAAAAACTTTTAAACTTACATTTTGATTTTTTAAAAGCTCATTAATTTATTATAATCTAAATCTCGTCCATAAATTAATTTTTAAATCCCCGTCTTTATGACCCAGTACAACTTGTTATTTCCAGAATGTAAGATCTGTCTTACACACAAATTCATCTTAACTGGTTACGACTTTCATATGTTCTTTCAACATCGCGATGTCTGCTTTAAGTGCGTTGAAAGCCATGTGGTTTCGAAATTGCGAAATGGAGCGAGTCATATAAAATGCCCAGATTCAAAATGTACTACAGTGTTTAGCAAACGATATATCCAAAAGTGAGTCTCGAGATCTTTTTTATTTCAATAAAATTTATTTCACCCTATTTAGATAACTAGTTAGTTAGCTGGTCGTTAAGGATACAACTGTTGAAACAATTTTAACCTTTTGATTATTCTGAAGCTTTGAAACATGTGAGACGAAATTATTTTTAGCCTCTTGCAACTTCAAACGTTGCCCTGGCTGTAAGGGTTTAATCGAAAAAATTGGTGGCTGCGATAATATGCACTGTATCTGTGGGAAATCATTTACGTGGGAAAAAGGTTTGCCTGCAAACACTAATATATAAAGACTGTAGAAAGAATTATCTGCTCAAACCAGATTTAAATCAAGAATTTTTATTAGTCTAGATCAATTTTCTCATTAATTTTAAAATTTTAATTGATGCAAATTTTTCTAGATATAGAGGTGATAAAAGAGTATTTTCTGACGAGAAACTTTGTTTCTTGAACTTAACTTAATTATGAGACCTTGTTCATTTATAATTACTGAGAATGGGTTTCTTAGCCTAAATAAAAGACTTGACCATTTTTGTAAAATTTTTAAATCTTAATATCGCAGTACACTATAAATTATTCGATATCTGAATGTTGTGTGGTACCAATGTATAAGTATAAATTTTATTCAAAGAGCAAAATAGGATAAATAAAAATTATGGCGCAGAATGAAACTCTGTTTGTAACAAGAGTAACAATAACCATGATATTCATTGATTGGATATTTTTATTTCATAAAAAAATTCGCCCATTATAAATAGAGCCGTTCTTTATTTTTTGCCATTTCTCTGCTTTACCTTTTAGCTTAAAATGAATTATACTCAAATTCTCCAAAATGCTTTTCCAAGAAGTACTCAGATCATCGATAGCAATATAGAGCAATCAAACAAACTTGCTGAACACATAAAGATAAAAGAAAAATTTCCTATAGCCCATTCAATTTCAATTGATTATTCTCAATCAGGTTATGAGAGTCCAACTACACAGCTGAAATACACCAAAACACCTCATGGATTCTTCCAAGCAATTCATCAATCATACGATTATCATCAACATCTATCTCTTTCACCCGATGACCTTTGGTTGACGATTGCCCAAGGTGTTAGTCAGCATATCAATATCAATGCTGAACAATTACGTTCACACTTTGTTGCACATGAAGGAAAAAAAGATTTGGAAATCTTCGTTGATCCCCTTGATTGGCCTAAAGCTGTTAATCTTTTGGTGGCCCAAGTTGAAAAGAATGTAGAAAAAGTTGATCTTGTTAAAACGCTAGTTTGTGACTTTTCTACAAGTTCCGAAGCTTCAATCACCGCTAGTCGTATTGTTTTACTGGATGCTATGAAAAAATATTTTACTTACACTTTGAGAGGTGGATGTGGAATTCCAAAAGTTACTCTTACTGGAACCTTAGAAGATTGGCAAAAACTTCAAGAAAAAGTTGTCAGGCTTCGACAACTTGGGCTTGATATGAATTTCTGGTTAGATAGATTAGAACCCGTAATTTGGAAATTTGTTGCTACCTATCGTGGTGAAATCGATAAAGAATTTTGGAGTAAAGTAATGTCAACTAGAGGATACGCATCCGGAGAACTTCGTCGGTATGAAGGATGGATTGCGGCATTTTTCCCATATGATAAAAAACAAAACAGATTAACAACAAACTACTTGGCTGTTGATCAAGTCCCAGAAGGCAGAGTAAATGTTCCATTTAAATTAAAACTAATTGGGAAGGAATTGGCAGAAGACTTGAACATGTCGGCAGGATTTTTAGGTGCGAGACAAGAGAGTGTCTGGGAAGGAGGTGAAATGGAGATTGTTGTTTCACCTATAATTGGATGGTTTATTTCTCCAGAACCAAGAAAGACATCTGATAGCTTCAGATTTTAATATTAACTACTCAATATCAATTAAGGAGAATAAAAAAATCGGAAATTTTGTTTTTTTAAGTTCAATTGAAATATTTTCCTCACTTAAAAAGCTTGCTGCTTTCTTAAAATGATTAAAGTTAAACTTTGGTGCCAGTCTAACTATAAAAAAGATAATAAATATTGATGGAATAAAATTACAAAGAATTACAAAAAACATTACTAGATAGAAATTCCATCATTAGCTTCGAATAAAAAAATTCGAGATTCTAATTTTTTTTACCGATATCAACGACTTTATTATTGGTTTTGTGGTGTAGTTATGACTATGATTGAAAGCTAGTTGTGGACTTGAGGTAGAAACTATTTGGTGTTGAGATGAAAGTTGTGACTGATGCTGTGCTTGGTCATTCGGATTAGATGAAATCTGTGGCGAATTGTTGTGGAAAATGTTGTTGATGAGATAGGCACGAAAGACATATCATGAACACCATTATTTGGTGGCACGGATGACATATAATAAACATCGTTATTTGGTGGCATGAAAGCCATATTATGAGCACCTTGAGCTGGAATGCCAGTGGAATTCGTTTGTGTGATCGCTATCACAGTAAATGGTGGTAGAGTTCCAGGTTGCAATAATCTCAACATCAAAATTCCACCACTTAGACAATTTAAAGTGTTTTCTCTCAACGATATACGGTTGGGGATTATCTTCAGAACTTTTAGGGATGTCCGCTGTGCTAAACAGGGTTTTAGTTTCAGGATCATAAGTGATCAAAAACGATATAATAATTTCAATTATTGATGCGAAAATTAAGGTAAGGAAATTAATTTCTTCTGTTCATGTGATTATGGTAAGGACATGAAGTAATGTAATTGGGAAGGAATCTAGCGAAGTTCGCAGTTATTGGTAGGATCGTTGTGATTTTTGGAGAATTTTCTTGATTAATCAAGATTTTGATAGTGTCGTATGGTTACAATGAGCACAATAATTATTGAGGAAATAACACGCATAGCATTAACCGTTCGTAATGAGCTAAGTTCAACCGTATCGGATTGCGTTAACGCCAAAAAGTATGTCTACAAAGAGATTAAAAATATATGCAATCAGAATTTCATTTTCAAATTTTTTTCGCAAGTAAAAACCGAATTACAAGTCTTATTTACACAATAAAGTTCTTAAAAAAGAGTATAATTCCAATATATTTAGCTTTTGTAGCTTCTAATCACCAGAATCTATGCAATAAGAAAGCATTCAAGGATAGTCGGAAACCCCACACCCGAGAGGTCGATCAAGAAATGATTATGCAAAAACAGGACTTTGATACACAAGAAAAAACCAAACATATTAAAAAGACGATTTTTATATGTTGGGTAGCAGAGCCTTATGGACATTTGAAGAAATTATTATATCAGTGGGAATATTGTTAAATCCGAATATCTATTATTAAAATTTATTAATCGAAATATTTCTTTTTTTCCCAAAATTAATGAAAACTATAAGTCAAAATCTCTTATCAGTATTTCTGTTAAATATATCCTATAAAAAGAGAGGCATAATCTTCGCTTATGGCATCAAAAAAATAACCTTTTTCTCGTAAATACTGCGGAAATTTTATTAAAAAGATATTTAAATAATGTTTGGTTTCCTTTGTTATTAATTTAATCGATTCTATGAAGAAATTCTAATGATACGGGGAGTGTCGTGATTTTCAATTTTGTAAATTGATAAACAAAAAATTTTTAAATCGATGACACAATTATTTTTTATTTTGTTTTGGTTTAGAAATTCAATAAATTACAAGTTGTTAAACCTGAATTTTTAAATATGAACTAGAAATAGCTAGTTCATCAAACTTACTATAATATTTCTGAATTAATCCATGTTAAGATCTTTTGAATTCAATCTACTTTAAGGGCAAGAAAATTTTAAACAATTCATGATCTTTAGAATAGTAAAGATTAGTATTCGGGATAAAAACTCGCGAGGAAATTGACTATAAATACCTGAAACCAAACGAATGAGAAGTTTTCATGCATGGTATAAGGATAAATTTGCGTCACAAAAGAAAAATTAAATTATAAAAATATGAAAATTTTTAGATTTATTATTTTGCTAAACACAAATCAGCTACCAAATAATTCTCTTCTTGCAATGGAGACCAATATTCTGGACATGATGCAATAAGTGTGAAAGAGTCGCAAGGGAGCATTCTAAATGATAAAACAAATTACTGCTGTGCATGCAAATTTGATATTATAAATAGTCTTACTTTAGTCCATCGATATAAGTTGCTTTATAAATTACACCGAACCCTCCTCTAGCAATTTCGTTGATATTCGACAAACGCTCCCACGGAATCCATTCATAATAAATAACAGTACAATCTTTATTATTATTATTATTATTATTATTATTATTATTATTATTATTATTAGGTGGTGTATAGATTGGATTCTTTATTATTTCATCAACTACTTTATTACCGCTTGAAAAGTCCTTACCACCGATAATACTCGTTACAATCATGAGCTTCTAGACGAGTTCTTTTAATTACAAGGATTTCCATGGTGTGGATAAAGTATAGGATGGATAAAATGTGAATACTTTATGAGAAGAAGCTTTTTAAAAAGTAATTTTTTAAAGGCGGGGTTCGGATTTATTATTTATTCCTAAAAATCGTATTAAGTAGCTATAGTAAATAAAGATGCCAAACAAGTTGCGACAAGAATAAAACGATTTAGGTTTCGTGTGATACATAAGAAATACAGTAATACATAATTACTGCATCTTAAATGTCTTAAGCTGATTCAATCAATATGTGTATTAAAATTTGAGCGTGATTTATAAATTTGGAAATTTAAAAACTAAGTTTGTATAAATGCAAGAGAACATAATAAATATTAGTTTTTAAATATATTATAACATTGATATTAAGTTATCTTGCATTTAAAAAAAATTTGTAATTCAAAGAAAATTTTGCCCATTATTTTCTGCTAGGGCTGTATTTATTAAATATTTTATGTTCCATTTTCTAAGCGAATTGTGCAAATTTCTGTAAAAATTCGCTAAATATCATTTTATTTTGAAAGCCTTGAGACTTTATAATGGCTAAAATAATTATAACAAATAATATCATGTTTAAAAGACAAAAAACTGAAAATTTATTTAATACAATTCTTAATAAAGATACATTCACTATAATTTTCTATTATTATCTCACACCTATAATGCATTAATCTAACCAAATTTGTATTTGAAATAGAATTTCATCCTTTATAGTAATATTTTATAAATTTTTGATTAAATTCAGATCTGGATTATTAAATAGTCAATCTATTATTTTGGAAATATTTGTTCAGAAAAATTATTTGGTGAACAGCTGATCATTTTTACAGTCTCCAGTGGGAGCCCTCTTCGCCCGTTCTCCCCTCCTATTTTTAGAATTAGCTATTAATTTAATTATTAAGACAATAATTATTGCTTTAACAAGTAGAGTTTTATTGCCTTTTTTGATAAATATATGAATAAAAACTTCTAGAACTGTAAAAAATTGTTTTATAAAATATTAATTAATAATAATAATATGTTATTATTATTTATTTATATTTTAGTATTGTTTTTTACATTACATTATATTATATTATATTATATTATGTTATGTTATACTATACTTACTAATAATATTTAAATTGAAAAATATGTTGTAATATTAAAAATTGAATAATAAAATAATTCAGAATATATATATTAACAAAATGAAAAATTCAATAGTAGTTTTGTTTATTTAATTATAATCTTTAAAATAAAATAAAAAAGCAGTTTTTAATAAATAAAATTTATCAAAAATATTAATTAATGTATAAATTTTAAAAAATAAACCTTAATAAAACTATAATTTTTTATTTTTAAAAATATTAGCTATACAACTTAAAAAAATATAGCAGTCAAATTAATAATTTTTCATTAAAAAAAATTACCGTGACTAGTATTAAATAGTAAAATGATTAAAAAAAAATTTTATTTTTTAAACTAAAATTTATGACTATTAAATAACAAAGATTATGGTTTATATTTTTTCTTAAATACGTATTTATTTCTATTATTTTTAGTAAATTGGTTAGGTTATTTTTTACTCTAATAATGCTATTTTTTAATTAATTTCATCTTTCCTCTTAATTATATTTATGACTTTGTGAAAGCATGCCCCATGTGATTGAGATGGTAATCAAATAAAAAAACATCTTTATCGCTATTATGAATAATTTTTGGCAATGGATATAGACGAGATCTTAATTTTCTATGTCGTGCACACTGCAGCTCGAAATTTTAGGACGCTGAAGAGCAAACACTTAGTGGCTAATATAATAGATAACTTATTCTTATGTTTACAGTGAAAGAATATAAAGAAAAAAATACGAATGTCCCCGAAATTTCGTATACTATCAATATCATTTGTATTCTTATAAATTATAAAACTTCCATACAAATTAAGCTAAAAAAATATGCAATCTACTAAAATATTGTCTTGCATCCGTAGTTAAGAGCAGAATCAAAAATTCATTACTTCTGAAATTACTATCTTCAGACTCTCGCACTTCAAACATCCCAAGACCTCAATGTTATCATCAGCTAGGTGCCCCCAAACTATGAGCACACAAATTGATGAGTGAAGCATCTTTCAACCTGTCTGCAATTATGTTATCAGCAACCTTTTGTAGATGTTCCCACCAATTAGCCAACACACGTATCTTTCAAAGAGTCCAAGTCCAGTAATATTTTTGTTGATCTCATCCGAAATAATAATTATAAACCACACAATGGGAACGTTAAAAGGACGATGACAAACTTTCCACACATAATTATCAGAATTCACCTTCATATACAAATCCAATTGTCTTCAACTTATCCAACATGGTCATTGAACATCCAACTTTACTTTGACATCTTTAGCCTACTTTCCTAGAGCCACTTTTTGCTGTTCTCTGATGCTCATTCTCTCCTCACTCCTAGCTACACGCAATATGTTTTACATATCAAGGTACACACCCCAGGTTTAACTAAACGACCAGGTGAAAATTAAGGTCGCCAAATCGTCACTATCGCTGCGAAAAGTTTGGGTTTTGAAAAAAGCAGTACGAAAATAGAAAACAATCTCCCAACGAAATTCGACGTGAATATTTTTCTATACAGCAAGTGGCGAAGTCGATAGAACCTTCTGGCACTTCCAAACTGCAGGTGATCTCAATGTTGAATCTCTTTTCAACCCTCATTGTCGGGTATACGTTTTTCCATAATCAGTGATTAGCAAAATTCCAATAATTGGTTTTGAATCGATATTTGCCAAAAAATCGACATCCTATTTTTCTCATTAGCAGATTGCGGAATAATTGAGTACATTTAAACTTTCCCAAAGCTTTCATGCACTTTTTCTCAGCTTTTGTTTACATACTGGACTGGATTTATACCCTTGATCCCAGCAAATCATCTATCTGCAGAACAATAATCAAAATGTTTAGCATACTTTCACGTTTGATGAATGGTCAAAATATTAATAATGCCTTAGATGATATTGGGTTTTGAATGATCGTGTTAGTTACCTGTGAACTTGCGTTTAGGTTTGAGGGATAACTTTATGGTTCAGATTCTATCAAATATAGACAATTAGCGGCCACGAAAAATTTTCAAAAGTTTTGAATGATTAAATAGATTGCTCTCTCCTCATTTAACCAAACAGTCTAGTCCGCAATACACTTACTAGTAAGGGAAAATACTGCTTTTCCAATACGCTTGAAGTAAAGCATTTTTTAGAGTATGTACATATCAGCCATTATTTCATTTTTTCATCAGATTCTTGCAGCACTTTATAGCTTGATGAAGGGCAATGTTGTACTTGTCTAAGGCATAGTTTCGAAAGGAGTCGAGAGGAGCATTCAGGCATCCAATTAACGTGACGCTGTTGCATGAATTTCGCGCGAAGATAGCATGACTTGACAAAAAAAAAGTTGATCATTTTGTTTTAGCCATAGCTAGTCAATAACTACTTAAGTGGGCCATTTTTAACTCAAGGCCGGTATTCGACTATACGATTACTGGCTTCTGACAGATCTAAACTCTGTCGAGTGCCCCAAAACCCCCAATAATTCTGTATCCCGAGGATAGCCGGCCATTCCTAGCTTCCGATAGCACCAAACTTGGATACTTTGTTCTTACAGAACTATTTAGTGAGACACAAAAAATATCGATTTTTAATCCACCGTCTAGAAAATTAAATGGTGAAAAAAGCTATATTATTACAAATGGTGTGATTATAGGAATTATGTTAGTATGACATAGGTTTCTATTTATGAGTCATTAATATATCATCATAGCACATCAAGTTTAAGGAACAAAATTATAAGAATTATAAAAGAAGCAATTTAAGCCCTCGCTTGATTAACAAGTACTAAAATAAACTTCAATTTAAATAAGTTCTTCTCTATAGACTTATCTGCAGAAATTTATTTAATCATTATTATTCATCCTAAATATAGTAAAGAGCAGGAACCCATTATTAAAATGTTAAATCGAAAATTTCAAAGCCCAAAATTCTTCTTCCTGCTTTCATTTTGTTTTTTTGCCATATATGTCCTTCAATTGAACAATTATGTTGCTGCATCTTCTATTCAGAGGTTAAAAAATGGTAATTTGTTGTGAAAATAAATTCGGGATTTGGAATTTGGAATTAAACGTCTCGTGATATTAAAATTTGTATCTAAATCCTTGCAGCCGATTTTTATTCTATTGAGAACCAATGTAAAAGTATGCATATTCTAAAAATTTATTCTTATCAATATATGATAAAATATGATTTTTTAGTAAAATATAATTTATTTTCCTCCAATTTCAAGATTTCAAATTGATAACACCATTAGGCGGTAAAGTCTTCAAAAAAGGAGAAACAATTCATCTCACCTACCAGAAGAACGAATCTCAAGTGGTTGAAATCCTGAACGTTGAGCTTTTTCACGATAAAGGTTTGGTCACGGATCTTTGGACCGGTCCGAATCAACATTTCAACTCGACTGGTATCGCTGAAATCGATATGAAATTTAATATACCCAATAATTTGGATTTCATTACGTATGGTACAAATGAAGGATCTACTCGTTTTTTCTTGAGAACCTGGGGAGGAACTGGTCTAAAAGGGCCTCATTGTACTATTTATAGGTAATTCCAACTTATTTAAAATGTTTTAAAAGTTGGTAAAAAATGATTTTGTTTCTGAGGTATTTTTTTGAATTTTAGTGATAAATTTTATATCACGGCTTATTAGAAATTATGGTGGGTTTTTTTTCTAATTTTACAAACTTTGAATGAAATTCCAGAATGTGTGTTTGTGCTATAGATCATTATTTGCAAAAAATTAAATCTATAAGAATCATATTCGTAAAATACCAGGCTTTCTTTAAAGACATTTAAATTATATTTAAAGCTCTCACCATAAAATAATTTGCTTTTGAAGTATTTGACTGATATTCATAATAAAGCTTCACATTTAAGATATAGTGTATGCATTCTTTACCTTAAAGAATTATTACAAGCTAATTTCTTTCTGATTAGTAAGAATCAATAATATTTTAAAAGATTTAAATCATTATAACCTTAAAATATAAAAATATTCTCAATATATTCTCAATTTCTTTTTCAAATTAAACACTTGGCCATTTTCGACTCAAGCTTAATTAGATTGTTAATAAGACTTTTAAAAAAGTTAATTGCATGGGGAGGAAAAAAATTTCATATTTCGTGGTTATTATGAACCAAAAATGATAATTCTAACAATATTTTGATAAATTTTCTTATTTAGATTAATCTTATTTAACATAATTAAGAATATTTATATTGCAAACACAAATTAAAGAAATGGTTTATTGAAATATTTTGGTAAGGCACCGTATTATAAATAGTTTCGTTTCAAAACAATATTTGAATTGCTACTTAATCTCATTATTTTAAGTTCATAAGCCTTTAATGAATAAAATATTTTTCCTATATTTAACCATTTTAGTGCCATTGTGGTTTTTCATATATTATTATGCGAATCGTATTTCGAAGAATGAAGACATGCAAATTGAAACTTCAACAAAAATTAACAATAGATATTTAGATGCGAAATTTGGAAAAAGCGGAAAGCTTTGGAATCTTAAATTTTGGAGACGAGAATTATCGTCGGGACAAAGTCATTATATAAAAAATCAAATAGATTCACGCAAATTTCTAACTATGCTAGCAAAATCGTGCCTATTATTCCAAAAAAGCATTCTGTCAGAATAATTCTAAGCTTTAAAGAATTTTTAATGTTTTAAAATCCAAAATCAAGCTACTCAATCATTTCTTGAATAAAAATTTCAAGCTAGAATTCCACAAAATTTTAGTGCTTCGCTATCAAACAGAAAAAAGCCAATCGTGATTGCTTTTAATGGTCGAGAAGCAACTTACCAAAATAAAAACCGAAACTTTGGATTGCTCTTCTATTTCTTGGTGGCCAAGATGCATATGTCGAATCGTTTTTTTATAAAAGATGCCAGTAAAGCCTTTTGGATAAAAATGAAAGTTTTGACTGAAGATCAAAATTTTCTTGAATTAAAACATCTGTTTACATTCACTGGATTTGGGAGAGGCGGTGGTGTAAAAAATAATAATCTCATTACAATGATTTCCTAAATTAAGCGACCTAAGTTTTCTCTCTTTTAAAACGAACAGCTTCTGTGATATTTGCTGCCTTAGAATTTTTTGAACATTATAATGTAAATTCAAAACCGATTGTCGTAACATTCGGCATGCCACGTATTGGAAACTCTGGATTTGTTCAACATGTAAGAAGTAGACTTCGAATTTTCCCAGTGACTTATGTTGATGATTGGGCACCCTTATCACCTAGTTTGGGTTTAAGTGAAGAAAAAAAAAGATTATGTATGTTTCACTGAAAAAGGAATATTGGATTCCAAGACAAGAGCAATGTGAATGTGTTCCTGGGAAAAACCATCATTCCCCAATGTATATGAATGTATATCGACTAGGGATTGGAAGGATCATCGAGTAAGTTCCTTTAAAATTTTGTTTCGAATTGAATGAAGCTTTATAAATCATTTATGGGGTCGAAAATTTTTTCCTAATAAAAGGATTGTATTTCCGGAGCAGAAATGAGAAGAAGAAATGGACGTTGACAGGTCCGATATTTCATGAAAAACTGCACGAATAATCGTAACCCTGAAGAATGAAATTATAAAATTTTAAATTGTGACTGATATTTCTCTCTTTCCTTGGGCAGGGAGAATTTTTCTTTTTTGATTTTTCAAAATATTTAAACATTTTATTTTTGAATTCTTAAAAATGTTGATAATCAGATTTGTGCCTACAATAAGTTTTATTTTAAATAAGATCACAGTTTAAGCTTGAAAAACAAAATTTTTGTTTTAATTGGTTTAAAATTAGAAAAATTAAAAATGAGCATAACAATTTTTCTAAAGTGGTATGTTTGGTTTAATATTTTTTAGTTATTAAAAAAATTTGTTATATTTTTTTGGTGATGAAATATTATAACATGTAAATACTATGATATTTTGCATAATAATAATAATAATAATAATAATAGCAATTGGTTGATTATTATAAATTATTCAGATATTAAGTTTTTATCATAAATATTTAATGAAAAACTTCTTATCATAAAAAACCAGTATTATAGTTTTTCTAAATATTACTAAAATATAAAAAATTAATTTTTTTATTAAAACACTAAAGATTAATGTTGTCAAAATTAAACAATAGATATATTTCATATAATATGATATAATATAGTATAATACAATATAAATGTAATTAATTACAAATAAATATATTTAACTATTTTAATCATGAACTCACATAATTAAAATGTAATTATTATAAAATTATAAAATAATTTTTATAATACTAGAAAATCATCTCTATTTTTTCATTTAGCATATAAATTTAATCCATTCGAAATTTTATTAAAGTTAGTAAAAAATATATACATATATTTATATCTCATTTTTTCAATTAGTAAGATCTTGACAAAAAATATTTATCTATTTATTTTATACTTTAAACCCATTTTTTTGCAATTATAAACTTTTGAAATTTATATTATATGTCTTTGAATTTTCTCAAATGCCTTAAAAAAATTGTTTTTTGTCTGTATTAAAAATTATTACAAGATTGATATTTTTGAAAACTTATTGACAAGAATTGTTTATATGATACGAAGACCAATCAAACAAAAAAAAATGAAATTATATGTATGTTAAAATATCATTAATTTGATTTAGTAACATGCAATTTTAAAAATTCCAAAAAAAATGAAAGATCAGCATAGAGTAGTAAAAGTTTCTAGAAGGAACGATTAATTATTTATCCGTTTGTGCAAGTACATGTATTACTAATATCCTAATGGATACACAAAAATTCTTGGACATTATAAATCTAAAGATTTTTTCTTTATAAATACATGTACTCTCAAATCTTTAGGCTAATAAAATTCAATTGAAATATTTAAAAGAGAAAACAACCTTAAAAACTAGAACAAAAATTTAAAAATGACTTCAGACAAAAGTCCGAATATTGTCAAACAAATTTCACCAACACTAGTAACTCTTCCTCAAGAATTACTCTGTGAAATCTATCAGAATATCGAACTCGGCCATCTACACCATAAACTCTCACGTGTTTCCAAAATTTTCAAAAAAACAATTACACCATTCATTCTTCGAGAACTTACCGTACGACTGGCAAAGCACCCAAAACTCTCAACATATGATCAAGAGGTCAAAATTGAAAATGATTTATTGTTATTAACATTAAAGGGAAAGATTGCCCCATTTGATGTATTTCCATGGCAGATTCGAATGATAAAGTTGACCACAATTGACAAGTTGTTGAGGATATTGACCAGAGTTGTGGAACATATAGAAAGAGTCCAACAAGGTAAAATTGTTGGTCAGATTGATGAAAAAGAATCTGATTTAGTAGTGAGAAAAAGATGGGCTTGGATCAATTGTTAAAAAGTATGGGATGTAGCTCTAGATTTTTGAAAATTCGAAGGTGAATTGTCGACCATTTTGGGTCATATACTGTAAATGTACAAAGCGATAGGAATTTTTCAACAGTAAATATTTATAAATCTGGATTTGATATCTGAACATAAACTTTGAAATTTCGTAAGCTCGAGAAAGTTCTTACTTGTAGAGTAAATTGTGGGAATATCTTTCCTAAAAGGATCAACTTGTATAAAATTTTCTAATAAAGTATTTCATATTTTTTCTTTTGCTGTAAAGCTTTTTTTAATAATAAATTATTGACACTGATTTTTCCATTTTAACGAATTTCTGTTATTGAATATTCTCGTAAAATGGCCTCAAAAAAGCTGGACTTTTTCGTGAGGGATGATCCAATGAAATATCGCAAAACAAATTATTGGAAACTTGCGAATATTTCATTTTAAAGATTTTCTCCTAAACAAATATCTAAATATTACCTTCAGTTTGATTCAAGGAAGTTCACTGACGTCATTATTACATCCATGCCATCTCCCGTCAAATCCTCGCCACTAAAATTTCAAAGATAGCCTTGTCTCTGAATGTAGAACAAGCATCATTTAGATCATCTTCCATGCTTTAATACAATGTATTTACGAAATCGTCATTTACTATTAATCATCCATTATAGGCGAAAGCAACTCTCAGCCAATACAGTCAAAACACTAACTGGGCTATTGGGAATTCCCAAATCATGTGTCAGCAGACGAAGCATAAAATTTTTTAAACGTGACTGTTGAATCTTAAAAAAATCATGACTTTTAATATAGTAAAAATAGGAAATCCATAATGACGCATAAAATGACTTAATCCTTCGTCTATAAAAATCAAAAAATATTGTAGCAATTTTTTTTTCTTTTCCTATTGCCTGGTTGCCCTACTTTCAATATTAAAATTATATCTTAACCTCAGAAAACTCTTGATTGTCCCTTGCAACTCCAAGACTTCGTTAGCGTTTTTAAAATACTCCACAACTTAAGGCATTTAAGAAATATTTCTTGGTAGGGAAACTTTTAATTTTGCTTCGGATAGTCTTTTTGATGATCTATGAATATTTTTTGTTGGGACTTTTGTTTCACTTTGTGGCTTGATAGACTATTGTTTGAAAGGGCAATATTTCAAAGAGCTAAATTATATTTTTCACAAAAAGAAGAGCAAGTTTTCTCGACTCTTTAAATTTTCCAATACAAAACTACCCAGAAAATCCCGCAGTAAATAAAAACTCCAGAATTAATCCAACAATCGCTAACCTAATGCCTAAAGTCGCCAAGACTGCCACAGCCAAGATGCCACGTGCTGCTACCACCACAAAAGCCAAAAGGCAAGTGGCCGATACCAAAGTTGTGAGAGAGACTCGTTCAAAGAAGAGTTCTACAACTCTTGGTGAAAAAGGTCCAAAACGTGGTCTATCATCTTACATGTTCTTTGTGAAAGAACAGCGTGAAACAGTAAAAAATGAACATCCTGAGGCAGATTTTAGTAAGTAACGAGCTTTTATTTTAGTCTTCGCTTTTTTGATATAGTTTATTTAAAAATAATTTACGTGCTATCAAAATGCAGAGGAAGTGAGTAAATTGGTGGCAGAAAAATGGAAACAGCTATCTGATAAAGAAAAAGAGGTAATTTACACGCTCAATCGCTTTTAATGGAGAACCAAATTCAAAATACTTTTCACTTTAACCAACTTTTTTACTCCTCAAAATTTATAGCCCTACAAGCAAATGGCCGCTGCTGATAAGCAACGATATGAATCAGAAAAGGCCGCTAATGCTGATAATGGAGTAAGTATTTTCTTATAAAATTATTTATAAAGAAAAATTTTATCAAACTAATGATTGGATCCAATTAAGACTCGCATGAAAAGTGAAGAAACGATCTCTGATGATGAATAACTTGGAATTTCGTGAAGATGCTTGCAAATCTTAACTGGCTTGTGGAGCAGTTGATTTTAAAAAAATTACTTGTTGCTTTGTTAATGCACCTTTCCATTCTCTAGCTTTATCTTTGCTGCATATAAGAATAAGCTTTTTCCAATCAAAAAACGCATTAGTATTATGGCTATTATGGCTAGCTTATCTTGCTTGAATTAAATTGATTGGCTGTTTTCTTGTTCCATTTGAATGGGTAGATCAATGCAAAGATTGTATTACACGTACAAAAAATTAGATATTCTTTTTTTTATAAATAATTATCTAATTAAAAGGAAAATTTAAATATATATTCTTAATAGGAAATAAATAAGAGCATTTTTTAAAAAATTTCTTATAATTTTATTTTATAAAAATTTATTTTATTAGGTTATTTCATAGAATGGTTTTAAGTAAATTTATTTTTTTATATTATAAAAAATTTATCATTAAATTTTTGATTGTATAATTAAGAAAAAAATTTTGGGTTTTTAAATTTTATGTTTACAATAAGAGCAGAAAAAAAACACTCACTCTTTTTTATAATATAACTAAGAAACAATAAATGAAAAAGTCTTTTTAGTAATAAAAACAGCTAAATAAGATATTATAAAAACATTTTTCCTAAATTAAAATAATCTTTAACTGTTTTAAAAACACTTTTTTTCACTTTTAATTAAAAGTTTCTTTTCAGTCAAGTTTTTATTTAAATAAAAAACAATTTTAAAATTTTTATAATTACTACTAAAAGTCTTAGTGTTTTCAAAAATAAATCAGTAATAAAATTACTATCTTTTTTAATTATGTTTACCATTTTTTAAAAGTCAAAAAAATAAGACAGTTAAAAAACAATTATTATTATAATTAATTCTAATAGCAAATTTCTTTATATAAAGACTGTTTTTATTCAATATTAATTTTTTATTAATTTTATTTTACTAACTTTAATAATAATAATAAATTCCAATCTGGTTATAAATAACAATAGCAACAATACATTATTATTAAAAATATCTTATAATAATTTTGTTATTTTTACTTTAGTAATTAAAGAAATTATTATTTGTATCTTTGTTTAAGAAACAAAAATATTTGCTAATTTGTTTTTAAGTTTTATATTTATAAGAATGATCAATTTTTTTTTTAATTATTGTAATGATATTTATTAATAAATTAAATTTTTTTATAAATATTAACACTGTTATTTTAAAAATTGCAATTAGTTTAGACTATTTTTTTATAAAATTGAAAAAAGTTATGTTTTATGTAAAAATTTAATTTGATTATTTTAAAATTAAATAATTTATATTTTAAATAAATTTGTATTAAAATAAAATTTTTGAAATATTTTTTTAGATTTGAAATAATCAATTTTAACATGAAAAAATTTTGGTAAATTTTTTATTATATAATACAAAATATTTTAGATTGTACAAATTAGATTATTAATAAAATAAAAATCATTTTTTTTAAAATTAAATTGGCTTATTTTAAAACTGTTTTTTTATTGTTTTATAATTTTATTAGTTTTAAATTAGTTACAAAAAACAATATTAAACTGTTTTGTATAAAATTTACATTTTAAAAAATCTTGAATACCATTATCAAAATTAAATTAGATTATTTTTTTATTATATTAAAGATTGCAAAATCTGTTATACTTTTTTATTTTGTTTTTGTTTTTGTTGTTGTGTATTTTATAATATTTTATTTAACACATTTTTTGATAATAATAAAAATACTCTTAAGCTATTTAATAAAATTATAATTGTTAAGTAATTTGTAAAAATATATTACTAAAAGTGTTATTTTTTCTAAATATTTTTTTTAATTTTAATAATTATTAAAATATTGCTAAAAATTTTACCAAATTTTATTGTTGTAAAATAATTTGCATATTTAATATATTATATATATATGTTACAAACTTTTTTTTTATTTATGTATAATAAAACAACTGTTATTTATTACTCTTTAATTAAACAGCCTTTTATAATAAAAATTTCAAATATAACAATCAAAATATCTTAATCTATTCAAAATCTAATTTAATATTACAATGTGTTAAAAATTCAATTATTAGATTATTTTTGATTCTAATTTTAATTATATTATATTTAAATTTTAAAAATAAAAAATTAATTTTATAAAATCTGAAATTTTATGTTAATATTAATTAATAATAACTTAATAATAGACATTAAAAATAATTGTATAATAATCTTTTAGACTAATTTTAAACTAATAAAAATCTTATTGTTTATTTAAAACTCATGTTTGTTAATTTACTTTTAATAACTAATTTATTTGGTTAAAAAAAACAATAATGAAATTTTTTCAAAAACATTGCTTAAAAAATGCTTTTAAAAACAAATTGGTTAATTTTTTTGGCTATATAGTTTATAAAATTAATAATATAATTATGATTAAACATATTTTATTTTTCAATTACTTTAGTCTAACTATTATGAAAATATCCAAAAATACTTAATATCATTGTTGTTAAAACTCATATCTTAAAAAAATTGTGTTAATAGAAAACTTTTAATTGTTAATACTGCAATAAGTATTAAAATTCAGATTATTTGGCTTTAAATTGTAAAATCATTTCTTTTGGTTTTGTTAAGCCACTTGGCCCAAAAAATGTTGTATTAACTTAATTCGTTAAATTTGTTTTTAATGTATATAAATAACACTAAATCATACTTAGTTAAAGCATTTAAATAAAAATAAGAAAAATGTAATTGAAAATTTTAAGTTTTGGTACAGGTTTTAAAAATTTTATAGTAAAATTACATATATAATTGTTGTAATTGAGTTTTTTCACGTCTTTATAAAAAAAAATTTGCACCACACTGTATATTATTCTGTAACTTTTATTGAATAGTAATATTAAACATATGCTGTAATTTCTATCAAATTCACAATGTTAAATAATGTATTATTTAAATATTATGTTTTAAGTTTACAAATTATTTATAAAAGATTTTAACCAATTGTAAATTGCATATTTATAATTCAATTTATTCAAATTGTATTATTAAAGCACAAGAATAATTTATTCAAAGTTTATAAATAATAAAATTCTCATTTCTGTTAAGAAATATTATTTCTTATATTAATGGTAAGAATACAAGAAATTCTTAGAGATAGGCTTAAAAGAAACTTAGTATAATCGGAAATTTAAAAGAAATGGGCGAGAATTGTCAATTTTAAAAATAAATATATAATAAAGCATTTCCAAGAATAGAAAACCTTTTTCATATTTATGTCTGCGCTATTTGATAAATGAAATTGAAAATTAATTCAGGTCCAAATAAAGTTTAGTTTCCGTTTGCTGATTTATGCATTGCGATTTCCCAATTTGAATTATACTATTATAACCCGGAGTTTTTATAGTGTGTGCGGGTACAAAAATAAGACGAGTCCAACCATATCGTTTTAAGAACTTCACAAATTAATTTGCATAAAACATATATAGAGAGAGCAAAAAGGCAAAAAGAAAATTAATTTCATTTTTCACCCCCAATTCACTTTTCACTTTTTCCCTTTTTCCTTTTCACTTTTCTCTTTCACTCTTCTCATTAATTGACCTTGGAAATCTTCATTTTCATCAAAATGATTATCCCACAATTCGAAGATACTCCAATGCTTAATTTAAGACCCATTATGGTCGCAAAACTTGGTAGCAAACCCAAAATATCAAGTATACTAAGTCGTTTTATTCTAAACAAATTTTCATCCAGCCCTAGTACTCCCACCGTAAACATTAAAAGACGATTATCCATAAAAAATGCCCCCCTTGAGAGACAAAAATCAATCGTAATAATTGGTGTACATGGATGGGCACCGAGATTCATTAGTAATTTAGAAGATGGTCCCTCCGCAGAATTCTGCCAAAGCATGGAAAATGTTATTCGTCAAAAACTAAATCTGAAATCAACCGACAAAGCAAAATTTACAAAAATCCCACTATTAGGATATGGTCAAGTTTTGGATCGAGTTGAGAATTTTATGAAACAAATAGAGGAAAATAAAGAATGGGTTACCTCGTTAAAACAAGCAAATGTAGTATTTATCCTAGGACATTCCCAAGGGGTCCCAGTGAGTACTATTCTCCTTTCACGATTAATTGAAAAAAAAATTTTGGAGCCCGCGAAACAACGCGTTTGTACATTATTTATGGCTGGGATAAATCAAGGCCCTACACATAAAATTGAAATGAAAAAGGAATTTGGAAACCTTTTGAAAGATAAATCTCAAAGTGAATTATTCGAGTTTCAGGACTCGAGCACCCAATTATTTATGACTTTTCGACAATGTGCAATGAAGGTTTTGAAAGCTGGTGTTAAAGCTGTTTATGTTGCCTCTGCCTATGATGAAGTTGTTCCGGTAGGATTTTAAAAAAAAATTTCACTTTAATGAATTTTTGAATCTCGAGTTGAAATTAATCTCCATCTTTTTCTCTTCTTAGCTACATTCCGCCCTATTCTCTCACATTGATCACCCATCGATCTTACGCGCAGTATATGTAAACGATGAAACCTACGATCAAAAAGAATTTCTCTGCTACCTTATTCAAATCCTCGTTCGTCTAAGAAATCATGGTGCCTCAGACCAAGGCCTTTTAGCACATTTAAGTGACGTAATGATTGGATGTTTCGCAAATTGTGGTCACTCGGATTTACATGACCAAGATGAAGTTTTTGAACTTGCCGTTGATTACCTGTATTTCTCAAAACCCACACCTGAAAAAGAAGCCTCATTTGTCGATTTCCATTTTACAAATATCTCGACTCTCGGTTATATACCTTGGGCAATGCGTGGATTGTTAGATCAAACAGCGTTAGGGTCGGTAACTCTTTCAAAAGATCTCAACAAACTTAAAGAACTTTTTCTTCAATGGAAACCTAGTTTGATTAATAAGGAAGCTTGTGCGCTTAAAACTGTATTGGCTCCTTTTGGTGACATTCAAGAAATTGTATATTTAAAAAAATCCTTTTTCCCTGCAATTAAGAAGACTGTTTCTATTTAAATTGAGAAAGTGTTTTTTTGAATGCTAATAATTTGAAGAATTCTTTATATTTCAAAAAAAAATCTTTCAAATAACCCAATAGTTTAATTTTAAATCCCATTAGGAAAATCATCAGTTTTATTCTATTTTGATAACGTAAATGTCTAAAAAAATTACCGGCCATAAACCATTTTTTCTTTGAGGATCTGACTAGTTATACCTATTATTCTATGAATAGAATTTAAGTTTGAATAGTCCACTTATCACTACGATAATGTGACAGAACTTTTATTAGATTTTGACAATTAAAAATAAATTTTAAAAGTCAAGAAAAAACTATTTTTATCATAAAATATAAAACACCCAAATTTAAAATTATGTTATTAATGTATACATGTGTTTTTTATTGCGGCCCAACCATCAATGTACATAAAACTGAAACATTTTACAATAGAACCACTTTTACTGTATGTTAATATAAATTATACAATTAAAAATTGACGGCATGTTAGTTTTTTTTAAATCAAATATTAGAATTAGTTTAAGAAAATAAAACCAGTTTTATTTAATTAATAATCTGTTTGATCAATTTAATTTAATAAAAATTGTTCAATTTTTTGTATGTAAATAATATTTATTTATTTGTTTGTTTGTTTGTTTGTTTTGTTTTTAATTTATTAAAAAATATACCACACTAATATAAATTTACATCTGTAATTTATATTTATTTTATTTAATTCAAATTTATTTTTCAATTTTTTCCAATTATTATTTATATAACAATATTACATTAAGCTTTAAAGCAATTACAATTCTAACAATAGTTATAATTTATATACAAAATTACAATTCTTAATTGTAATTAATTGTAATTTATAAATTATTTACCAATTACAACTTTTTTCTAATTAATTATATTTCAAAATTTAAAATACATTAATTGCAAAAGTTTTAATTTAATTACATAATTGCTATTATTATTAAAATAAACTAAATAAACAGAATTAAAAATGTAAAAATAATAATTTTTATTATTTATTATTTATTAAAGTAAAAATTTAATTAATTTATTCTGTTTAATATTAGTTTATAAATAAAAAGCTGTAAAAAAATTGATGTTTGTTCAAAATAATTTAAGTAATTAAAAAAAAACTAGAAAACACAATTAAAAACAATTTTATTTAAAAAAATGTAATTTATTATATATTATAAAATAAAATTCATAAAAATTAATTGTTATTGTAATAATCTATAAAACTTTAATGTTTTTTTTGCTTTTGTTTTTAAATATATATTAAAAAATTTCTAAATTAAACAAGCAAAAATTTCAATTAATTAATTTAAAAAGTTTTCTTATTTTTTAAAATGTTTAATAATTAATAAGTCATAACAAATTTATAAAACTGGAAATTTCGAACTATTATAAAAACATTTAGAAATTTTTTGCATAATAATTAATTTTCAAATTTGAATTAATATAATTATTTAATTTATTAAAATTATTTAATTGCTGAATTAAATTAGGTGCTAAGCTGTTTAATTAAAAATAAAATTTTATTAGTTGTAATAATATTTTATTCATATTCATAAAAACAAATAAAATATTTGCAATTATAATTTATCTGATTTGATTATTGTATTTTAAAAATTAAAATTAATTACAAAGTTAATAATAAAAACAAATAAGTTTTTTTATTAAACATTCAAATAATAATAAAATCCAGGCTTTTATGATTACAAAGTACAACTATTTTGAATTATGTTTAACTAAATAATGACATTATTTTTTTAAATATTTAACAATAGTTAAAAGTTTCTTGTAATAAATATTATAATTTATTTCTATTGAAGTAAATTTGCATAAATAAAAAGCTATTGAATATAATTTATTGGTATATAATTTTGCTTATGCGAGTGTAGCCCAAACGTAATCTACTGTATTAGTACGTATACATGCCTAAAGTAAACGTGAATCACACTCTGTCTATATGTGACTAGCCACCCGAACCCGTCAGGACTACACTATCTTACTCTTGCGACAAAATCTGTAGCACGTGAAATTTTAGCATTTTAAACTTCTAAATTCCCCAATTTACATCTGATTTTAGCACCGGCCGCCCATTTGTGCAAACCGAACGCGTGACTGGCGTCATAACTGGACTTATCCTTAAACCTGTCCGAATCCACCTCCTGAATTAATCCTTGTTCCTCAATGTCGGACCTAATTTTTGCCATCGGCAACCAGATTAACTCACGGTGTTTCCTTACTACAGATGAAACCAATTACACAATTTTCGATTCCGCAACCTTGACGTCTCGGAAGCGCGAGACCGATTCCTTGAACCATCATTTCGGCACCATACCCTTCGCAAGTTGCTCGTATGCCAGCGACGAGTCAGCCGACGTAAACCCCTCTTTGGTGTCCCTAAGCCGTCTTAAGTCCTGTAAAATGATGGTAAAATTAACGGAGGCACCCAAATTGCGCCAGGCGTTCCAACATTTATTTAAAATTTTTATTCAAGATTCCTAGTCAAAAACACATTCAAGCACGTGATCTGAGCATTCCACTTCACCACACTTAAGGCATCTAATTGCAGGGTCCTTTTTCCGTATACTGCCTTCATCACGTACGTGCGAACACGTGCAGTAGAGGCACTCGAGAACCAGCGGCCATGTGGCCATCAGTGTGTCATACCTTCAGAGTCCTGTCCCAATCGACAGAGGTCAAAACCGAACTGACAACGCGTGAAACAAAACGGTCCAAGTTCCAGTTTACATAATTAATCTGTTCATATAATTGCTTGATATAACGTCTTATGTTGTACGAAATGACTGTATCATCCAATTAACAAAGTGAAAATTTCCGTGACTAGGTTCGCATTCAAACTGAAAGCCCCCTGGTCCACCAGAGCGTCCGCCTTCAAAGTTCAAGCTGCTAAATAATTTTAATTTTATAAAGCAAATTATTAATAACTATAATAATTAAGTGTTTTTTAATTTTATGAAAATATTGGTGAATTTTTATTTACTTAATATTTAATATTGATAATACTTGAAATTATAAAAGCTACATCAACAAAAGTTGCATTAAAATTAATATAAAAGTTTCAAAATCCAAAAATTAAATAATTATGTTGATTACAAATGACTCAAAAAAATCAAAATTTTGCTTAATTAAAAGCTTTGCAAATTGACTATTAATCTAAAATACAATTAATAATAATTAATTATTATTATTTAACAATTTTATTTAAGTTATAAAAAAACAGTTAATTAAAATAAAAATTATTAACTTTAAAAAAAGGCAAAAAAACTACTAAACTAATTTTTACAATTTTTACTAATAATAAATTTTATAAACAATACTAAAACCAAAAAATAAAAATTTATTGACCTTATTATAATAAATATTTTTGCTAAAAAAGAGCTAAACAAATTGAAAATTAATTAATTTAGTATTATTACAAAATATAATATATATTTATTTCTTGAATTGATAAAATGCTTTGTGAATTTAATAATACTGTATAATTGATTTAACAACAGAAATTTGTTAAATAAAAATAAATTCAAAGTTAACAAAAAAATATATTTTTTATAAAATATGAGTTTATAAATTTACAATAATAATATTCAAATTAGTCAATTTTTTGTAAATAAACAATTAAATTAATAATTAATGATTTTGTTTTGATTTACTTGATTTTTTATATATAAGCTTATAATATAGTTTAACTATAAACTATTTTTTATATGAGCTAATTTTTGTATATTGAACATAAATCACATACAAACAATGTATAACCACCCATTAATTAAAATAAGTATATATTTAAAATTAATATTTATATATTTGTAAAAAGTTTTAATTTTTAAAAAACATTACATTCATATTAATTAAATTTTATTTATTTTTTGGTTATTTTATTACAAAAAATAAATAAAAAAGCCATTTTTTTATAATAAATAAGTTCTAAATAGTAGTTATTTAAATTGCATAATAAATAAAATAGAAATATTAAGTATAGAATTTAAGTTTGATTTAAAGTAGTTTTGATTAGCTTTTTATGCATTATATAATATTTGAGTTATATAAAATAATTGATAATTAAATTACATTTGTGTATATAAAAAATTTAACATTAAAATTTAAATAATTAAAAAACAAAAACAATTAATAAATATGAATAAATTATAATTATTTTTGAATTAATATTTTATTAAAAATTACATATTTTTTGAATAAAATATTGTAATATTCAAATATTAAAAAATTTTGATAATTTAATTATTTTGTTATTAATAATTTTTATTGTCTTATTTGGTTTTAAAATTAATAAAAAATATATTTTTAAAGCTATTTAAAAATTTTAAACAGATGACTAGTTATATGTAGAAAAAACATAAATTATACCTATTTTAAAATAATTTTTACCATGTTATATTAAGTAATAGTTAATTAATGCAAAATATTTCTAAGCAAGAAATCTTTAATTTTTTTTAAAAATTAAAAATTACTTATAAAATATAATTTAATTGCTATTTAAAAAGGGGTCCTTAAAACAAGACAAACCGGTCATGTGATTAGCCATTTTTGATCGACAATACATAACATAAACTAATAAATTTTGGTCAACAAAATTAATTCACTAATTTACATTAATAATATATAAAAATAAGTAAAAAAAACGTTTAATTTTATTACTACAAATTGGTCAAAAAACCCATTAATTGTTTTTTTTTGTAAAGTTAAAACCACTTCGATTTTTTTACATATTACCATTTTATTATTAAAAAATAATTATTGATTGTTTTTATTATTTCTCAAGAACAGGTTTTAATGCTTTTTCCAAACATACAACAAATTTTTTACTTTATTTATGTTTTTTTATTTGCTAAATTATAATACTAATCTCTAATTATTTCAAATAATTTATTTATTTTAATTAATTTTTTGATGTTAAGATACTTTTACTAAGCTGTAAAACTAATATTCTTCAAATCACTTTCCTTAAAAGTTTCCTAAAAACTTTTTTATACTTTAGATATCAAAATATTATTAATTTTACAAAGTTGTTTGTAAAAAACATAACAACAAAAAAACATATATTAATGAAAAAATTTGTAATTATATTCTGTAAATAAAAGTTCTAACATTTTTTTTCTTTTTTGCAATCTCTTTAAAACAGTATACATCTTTTTTGTAATAAGTTTCTGAACAAAAAAAAATTTATGAATTTTAATAAAAATTTTAGGACTTAAATTGGCAATAAAAATTGTTTTAGTGCAAAAATTAAAAGCAATTTCTTTTATATTGGTTTTTTTTTGGTATTAACTTCTAAATTATATAATATATACTTACAATAAAAAAATAATAACAATTAGTAAACATAATAATCAATAAAATAATTAAAATATGAATAAAAAGATAATAAAAGCAATTAAAAAATATAATATCTAATAAAAACTCCAAATTCAAAAAATTAGTTATAAAAAACAGTAAAATAAATTATATTGATAAAATTATATATATAAAAAGTTTTTGTTTTAAGTTTATTATAATAAGACTTAAAAAAATTTATTAAAGTTATTTAAAAATAAAAAAGTAAATATTTTTGAATTTAAATTACCTATTTATTAAAATTGTTTAAGTAATTTCTTAAAATATACTTTGTATTTACTTAGAGTTTTTTTGTATGTTGTTTATATTATTTATTAAAAAATAAATTATAATAAATATTTTTAACTTATGTTTAAACAACATATATTATATAAAAAATAATATTATATTTTTGTTTTTTTTTATAAAAGCCAGAAAAAATAGCTGTAATATTGTTTGTTTTAATACTACTTTAATCAAAAAACATATATTATAAAGTTTAACAAAAAACAAATATTTAAATAATTTTTAATTTTATTGTAACTGTCTTATTGTTTTTTTATTAACAAAAAAATATCTATTAATATTTTAATATTTACAGTCATTATAAATATATATATAATAAACAAGCACTAATTATATTTGTTGATATTATAAACAAAATCAATTAAAGTTAATTATCTATAATATAATAAATTTATAAATTATATTAAAGTTACAAAATAAAAATTTTGGCAAAATTTTCAAATAATAAATTGTTTTATTTAATAGTTTTTTTTAACTAGAAACTTATTAACACTAAAAATATTAATCTTTAAATTAATTTTATTAATAAAATAAGAATTTATTAGATTTATAAGCTTGTATTTGATGTTAAAAACTTCTTGAGTTTTTAAATATTTAATATTTAAGTTTTTATATAATTATTTAATTTTTTTAGACAATATTGACAATTATTTGTGATTTATAATTTTTGAATCTTTTTTTAGCAACAATATTTTTGACAAATTTTGACTATTTTTATATATTATATTTATTAAGAAAGTAACTATAATTGAAAATGTTTTTTATTCTCTTAAAATACTTTCTAACTTATTCATAATAATCAACAAAAGTTAAATTAATTACACTTAAAAAGAAACTATAAGCTAATAGTAAGTAATTTTCAAAATTATTACTTTTATAAAAAAAATATAAAAAATTATTCTGTAATTCAATTACCAGAAATTTTAAAACAAGCTTTAAAAAAAAACTTTTTATTTATTTCTATTAACATTTTACCAAATATCACAATTCAACAAAAGTTTTAACTGTATTTTAATAAACAAAGCCATGAATATACCCTTATTTTTAGATATTTTTATATTAGAAAAATACTTTATGAACAAAAACTAAAGCTTAAAACAACAAATCTCATTCTTAAAGTAATACAAAAACAAATTTACAATAAATTCAAGATAGCAGCTAAACTAACAAATACTTATTACAAACTTAAAGCAATTCTTAGATTCTATAATCTATTCAATATTTGTAAAAACATCTTACAAAACCCAATACTCCAACTAATGAAGATTTAATATATTGGCAAACTCACAAAACTAAAATTTCAACAATTTTCAAACCAAATTACTTCAATTATTTTGGATTACTATCTCAATATTACAAATAATGCTTGGACTTTAACATAGCTTAGTCTTGAGGAAAAAATTATGTTATTAATAAAATTTTAGCTATTATTTAGCATGAAATTATTTTTATAATTCTATTATTAATTAGCTATATTAATATTATTTCAATTATTACTTATTACTTAATTAAAATATCAAATATTACTATTTAATTAATAATTCAATTTGTATAATAGAAATAAGAATAATCAAATTACATAATACTCTGAACTATGTAATATTTAAGAATTTGCCAAAATTTGTAAGAAATTTGCTAAAATAATAGATAATGCACTAAAAAATTAATAATTTGTCGAAATAACTTGTAGCTTATTAAAATATATCTTTAGTTCATTTAAATCATAGCAAAAAAAAAAGTTCAAGTTTATAGATTAGTACTATACAAATTGTATAAAAAAAGAGCTTTTTTCTTTAAGAAAATATATCTTACTATAGATATTTTACTTTAAATTTATTCTTATTAGTATAATTCAAAATAAAAAAAATATTTTGAAAACCAATTCTTAAAATAATTACACTTGACATTCCCCAAAAATTTAACTAATATTTTGAAATTAACTAGCTACTAATTTCAGTAATTTGTTAATAATTTCAAGCTTGAATAGAAAACAATTTTTTTACTTTTTTTTATTTTTTTTATTTTTTTTATTAAAAGCATTAAAATAGTCTACAAACAAAATTCTTGTAAAAAAGTTGACTTTTATAGCAAAGTAACTACACATTTTTAGTGAGCTTCTAAACAAACAATTTCTAAGAAAAAGTTAACTTTTACAACAAAATAACTATACATTTTTAGTAAGCTTTCAAATAAGTAATTTCTGAGAAAGAATTGACTTTTACTACAAAGTAAATATATCAAGTAACTGGCATAAAATTAATTATTCTACTTATAAGCCTAGTAATTTAAATTATAGAAGATAATTTGAAGATAAATTCAATTATCAAAAGTTTATTAGCTTTTAGTAATTGTAAATTGACAACAAACAAATATTAATAACATTTAAGAAAAAACACCAAAAATTCTTGTAACAATAACAACAATAATTCTACTCTGTTTATAATAACAATAATAATAACAACAATTCAAATTTTAATGAAAATTCCAAACAATATATTATGTTTTCAGATCTTTCTAAGAAACAAAAACTTAAATTATTCAATAATAATAATAAAAATATAATATCAAAATGTATATATAATACTGATATAAAGTTTGATCTCAAATATTCCAAAAAAACTACAATTAGATTAAAACTTCATTTATGTACTAGTATAAATTTAAAAATAGCACTGAAAATTTTGACAATAATAATCCAATTAATATTTAGTTTAATAAAAAAAATCAATATTAGAAGAAAAATTATTGATGCAAAATATGTAAAAAATATTATTGCAATGCTATAAAACAAATCAAAAAAAGTATATATTATTAAACCAAATGAAAAAATAGCATAAACAATATTTTTACCTCTAATAAAAATAGCTCAGTTAGTGTTAGTAAAAATGAAAAAAGAGTTAAGAATTATAGTAAAAGGAATAAATAAATTTGGATCTATGAGTAGAATAGAGATATCAGTTAATATAATAAAAAAAAACAATTAATTTCTATTTTATTATATAATTAGCATATATTGACTATAAAAAAGCAAATAAAAAATTAATCCTAGATTTTTAAAATAAACTTTATCATTTGTAAATTAGAAGAAATTGCCATCACTAATTTTTACATATTAACCAAGAATTATAAACACATTAAAATTTCAATACACAATATAATTAGAAATTTAATAGAAATACCAAACAGAATTATTATTAAATACTTAAGTATTGAAGTTAAAAATCAAGCACCAACTACTATTTCAGATTTTCTACAACTTTGTAGATATGTAAACATTATATTACAGACAATTTATGAATAAAAAAAATATTATTTGCTATAATCAAAACAATTGGAGCAAATAAACTTGGAAAACTTAGACTTACTTTAATATATACAACTTAAGCTATTACTTAACAATTTTATCAACATTTTTGCATGTAAAATAAGTTTGGCAGAACTAATATTATTCAACACCAGATTAAAACTGGAAATACAATATTAATCAAATAAAAAGCATACCAAATATTACCTACCAGTCATAAAATTATTTATTAAAAAATTAATCATATGTTAGACAATAAGTTAATTTAATTATCAATGAGTTTATAATTATTATCAGTAATAATTGTTCAAAAAAAGAATAAAAAGATCTGTTTTTATGTGAATTATAAAAAACTCAATAATATTACTTGTAGAAACAGTTATTTTATTCTACAAATCTAAAAACTATTTGATATTTTTGAAGAAAAAAAATGATTCTTAATATTAAATTTAGATAGTAGTTATTGACAAATAATCATAAATTTAGCAGACAAAAAAAAAACAGCATTTATTATTAGAGAAGAGAACTTTGAATTTAATGTTATGTTTTTTGACTTAATTAATGTTCCAGCTACCTTTTAATGGCTAATGAAAATTGTCTACATAGAATTACTATAAAAATCAGTAGTAGTCTATTTGAATAACACTAATGTATTTTTTAAGACATTTGATAACCATTTTTATTATCTTTAATAAGTGTTTAAAAAGTTAAGAAGAGCTGAATTAACATTTATTATTATCATTAATGTATTTGATCAAGCATTAGAAACAGTATTATTACAAAAAAGAGCCAATAAATAAAAACATTTAGTGATATATGCCAACCAAAGTTTAAGTTTAGCTGAAAAAATTATGAAATTTTAATGTTAGAATATTTAGCTATTTATTAGGCTGTTATTAAATAGAAAAAATATTTGAATCAGAAGTTTAATATGTATACTGATTACAAAAAATTAACATCAATTTAAAAGCAAAAATTTGGAAACAATTGTCATACAAGATAAAAAATAAAACTTTTATAATTTAATTATATAGTATACTATAAAAAAAAACAAAAATATTTACAACTTGTTACAAATAAAACAAATATAAAAATATTTCAATCCAAAAATATAACAAAAGATAAATATACAAAAATATTAACAATTTCAACATTATATTAATACTTAACAGTTTAAGAAAAATTATCTTAAAAAAAACAAAACCACATAAAACAACAATCAAAATATTTATCATTTATTAAAATATATTATATTAGAAAAACTAAAAAAATCCAACTCAACCACTCAAAGTAATAATAAAACCAGAAAAAAAAATTATTGGTTATCAATAGATTCAGATATTATCTAATATATTTAAAATTGTAATGTTTATTAAAGAAGAAAAAGAACAAAACTTAATAAACCATTAAAACTAATTAAAGTAAAACAACTATTTAATTGGATTAGAATTGATTTAGTTAGACTATTAACTATAATTAACAAAAACAACCAATAAATAACAGTAACTATAAATTATTTTACAAAATAGCTAAAAGCTAAAACAATTTAAAAAGCAAATGCAAAATTCATAGCTGAATTTGTATATTAAAATTTGATTTGTCAACATAAATTTTCAAAAAAATTGTTATTAGTCCAAAAAACCTATTTTGTAAATAGAATATTGACAAAATTAAGTCAAAAATTTGGAGTTAAGAAACCATTATTATTATTATATCACTCATAAATAAATGGTTTAATTGAAAAATTTAACAGAATATTATATAAAGTAATAGCCAAGATTAGCCAAAAAAACCAGAATAAATAAAATTTGTTTATATTATTAGTATTATTTGCTTATTATATAATGAAGCAAGATACTATATAAACAATACTATTTGAACTAGTCTATGTTATAACAGCAATATTATCAGTTAGAAAAAAATTAATACATATTCAGCTAAACCAATAACAGAAGCTAACTTTCAAAAAACATTGCTGAAAAGAACATATGACTTAATAAAAACTCTAGAAACAAAAAGTGAAAAACAACTGATAATATATAAAAGTTACAAGAAAAACAAAAAAAATAACACAATAACTAATTACTAAATAAACTAGTTGAATTCAAAATTAAAGACAAAGTACTTTTATATTGTATTAAAGTAGAAAAACAATAGAGTAAAAAAGTTAACTCCAAATAAAACAGTTTATTTTATATTAAAAAAATTCTAAAAAATAGAGCATATAAGTTAAAATAAAACAACAAAATCTTAACTAAAGCAGTATATAATAATCAACTAAAATTATATTACAATATAATATTATCATTTATTAGTAATATTCTATAACTGAAAGTACAACAAATATTAATTCAACCAGATAAGATTCTACAAGATTTAGAACTAATTATATTTATTAATACAAACATATTAAATTAATCTACTAGAACAATATATAAAAAACCAATATGTATAACAAAAACAATAGAAAAAATGAAGATTACAGACAATATTTACTTTCTAGTTCAATAATTATTTCAACTTATTAAATATTAAAAACTAAACATGGAAATTACAATTAATTAACAAATTATACAATACAAAAAACAAAAAAAAACTAAAACTCTAATATAAAATACAATATAGAGTATACATAAAATCTAAAAACATACTAAATAATATAATAACAAAAGTAAAAATATTATTAAAAACACCAAAGACAATAATACTATATAAAAAATCAATAAAAAAAAATTGAAAATAGTAAACATAATAATTTTCTAAAAACTTTTGCTATTATTACTTAGAACAAAAGCTCAATATTTAAAACTTGTATATAAATAAGACAAGACAGATATTTGACATAACAATATTACAATTAATAAAATAATTTGTAAAGAAAAATAATCTATTTACATAAACATAAACAATATACTAATTACAAGTAGAATTTTAAGACCATTTAGAAATACTGTTACACCTAATAATAAATACTATAACTATTAATCAATTAAAAAAAATTACCAATGTCCAATTTGAAGAATTACAGACCAAAATTGTCTAAGTAATTCTAGAAAAAAAAGTAATAAAATTAATTTAAAAAGAAGAATTAAAAAAGCTAAAAGATTTGAAAGATTTTAATAGAGCTTAATATTAAAAGAAGAGAATAATATTACTTATAGAAATAAGAATCATAATAAATAGAAAAATAGCCAATAAGAAAGAAACATAGTAAAAAAAAAATTCTAAGATTTCTTTTTAAAAAAATTAAAAATTTTTAAGAAATCTTATATAAGATGAATTATATATATAATAAAAGTATTAAAAGCAAAAAAAAGCATTCAAAATAGACAGAACAGTTAGAAAAAATAATAGCTAAAGATAAATAATTATATAATACCTTTTTTTTCAAAAGATAGTTTTTTATAATTTGAAGTAAAATTATATTCATATTAATAAAAATACTTATTATTATTCAATTCATATTATTATTATTTAATTAAAAAATATTAATTTATTCTATATTATTAACAATCCATGTTGATAGAATTTAATACTTAATTATACAGAACTAATAGCTCTTGATTATGGCTATTAATAGAATATTAATTTTTTTATTTTTTTTTATTTTTTTTATTTTTTTTTGTTTTATTTTTTTTGTTATTACTAATTAATTAAAAAATTAAGTACTAAGTAATTAATATTAAGAATAGTCTAATAAAAAATCTGTAAAACAAAAGTAAAAAAATTTAAAGATAGCTTACTAGAAAAAAATAACTATTAAAATAAACCAGTTATTATGTTAAAAAAAAATTCACAGAAAAAAACCATTAATTAAATTTCTGTCTATTATACAAAAAACTTAACCAAAACTTTTAGACTTTAAAACTTTTAGATTACAAAGACTTTTAGAAATTACTATTCTTAACAACTATTAAGCATCAAGTTACAGATTTGTTATTTGTTCTAACATCTTAAATAATTATTTGTAATACTGTTTTTTAATAATTTTTTATAAGTTGCTTTTATTTATTATTAATTTTATTAGTAATATAGCATTTTTTTTATACGCTAATTTAAATAGTGTAAATTTTACAGTATCTTATTTTAGTATTCAATAAGCCAATAAAACTAAAAAAATAATTAAGTCCTATTTTTGTTCTATTTTATTACTTATTTTTACAAGTGATTTGCATAGTGTTCTATTAAAATATTTTATTAATTCATTTATCTGTAAATAATAAGATAACAAAAAAGATTGTTTTATCTTAAAATATTAGTTGATTTTAGTAGACAAATTATTTACAAAGTGGGTTTTTTGATCTGAAAATAGCTTTTTTGAGTAGTTATATTTACAAATTAATTTTTTATATAAAATCAACAATTAATTTAGTATCTGCAGTTTTAATAACTTTTTTTTCTAGTTATTTTGTTAAATAATTCATAATAACTATAATATTTTAATTTTTTCTAATAATAATAGTTAATGATTTTACTAGATCAATTCCTAATTTATTAAATAGTTTTCTTATTTAATAGATTTTAGTAATTTAGTTATTTTTAATTCTTTTTTTTTTAACATATATTGCAATTATAAATGTATTAAATAATATCAGTTTGTATCTTTAACCAGTTGTATAAACTAGTTGTCTATTAAATTATAACTTCTTTTGCAAAATATTTTGTGTTCAAATTCAAGTACATATTATAAAAAATAATTTTTTTTTATTTTCAATAATTATTTTGAGTAAATTATATTGATAATATTAATATAGTATATTATTTTCAATCAAATAGTATTTAGCTTGTTTCTGGATTTTTGTTTGTTTTTTCAGTAATAATTTCATTAATAATTAGAAAATTATAAGATAATATATTAGATATTGATATGTTTTAGTATTTATTTTGATTGAATTATTGATAATTTTTGGTAATCATGTATGTTTTATTTGAAATAAGCAGTCTGTATTGGTGTTTTTGGTTCTCTTTTTATAAATAATATTGTATATATAAAGTTGTAATAAAGTAATCTATCTAATATAACATCTTTTCAATGAGTTTTTGTTTATTAGTCAGATAAAACTTTTGTGATCTGTAATAATATTAAAGAGATTATATAATAAATATTGTCAAAAATATTTTACAGCTTATATAATTATAAGATATTTAATTTTATAGACAGCATAATTTTTTTCAACTATGTTTAAGCTTTTATTAATATATATAATTATGTGTTTTTTTTTTATTCTATTATAATAGAATAACACTCAAATTTGTTTTAAAGACATTAGTTATAAGTATAAATTTCTTAGTAAAGTCAGAGTATACCAAAATTGAGACTTTAATAAGTCTTTGCTTCAGATAATTAAATACTTGTTTTTGCTTTTACTTTATTTTCATTTTGTATTTTTAGCTAATAATTGATTTAAAAATTAGGCCATTATTGAAAAATTTTTTATAAATTTTTAATAATATAAGACAAGTTTTAAAAATTTTGAAGTTCAATCAAATTTTAAAAACAAAAAAAATTTTTAACTTTTTCAATTTTTGCAGAATTAAATTTTATTTTATTTTTTCTAATTATGTGTTCTAAAAAAGTGAGTTGTGATTTTTTAAAAAAGTATTTTTTAAGATTAAGTTTTAATCTAACAGTTCAAAGTTTTTTAAAGACTTGTTGCAAATGTTTGAGATGGTTTTTAAATATTAAAAAAAATATGTTTGTGTTATCTAAATAAATCATAATTGATTTTTACAAGATTTTGAAATAGACAATATTAATTAGTCTTTAAAATATTATGAAAGCATTAGTTAATTTGGATAACATTATATTAAATTTGTAATTGCTATTTTAAATTGTAAAGATAGTTTTTTTTTAGTTATTAAAATTCATAACTACTTGTCAATATTTATTAGCAAGATTCAAGATTAAAAACCATTTGAATTTATCTAAAATATTTAAAATTTTATTAATTTATAATAAAAAATAAACATTTTTTTTTGTAATATTATTAAGTTTCTTATAGTTAATACAAAATCTGATTTTTTTTGAACTAATATGACAAATAAAGATTATAGATTCATAAAAAATTATATAAATTTATTTTTTAATATTTAATTAATTTTTTTTTTTATAAAATTATATTTAAACAGTGGTATTCAATAAGTATATTATTTAATGAGTAATTTATTATTTGTATAAATCTAATAATAAACCAAGTTGATTTAATCAAACTCATTTTTTTTGGCAAAAATATCTGAATATTTTAAAATAAGTGCTTTTAATTGTTTTTGTTAAACAGAGTTTAATAATTCAAGATTAAATTAAATTAATTCTTTACTAGTTATTTGATAGTTTTTAGTATTTGGCTTTAATAGAATTAATTCAGTTTTACAATATAATATCAATTGGAAAAAGTCAAAAATTTCTTAGAATTTATGTTAATTAGTAATATCTGTACTCAAATATTTTAAGATTGTATTTTTAAATAAGTATATAGTTTTCTTAGATAGATTGTAAATAGGTATTTTTATTTATAAGTAGCTATAATATAATATATACAGATTAGTAAGACCAATTAGAAATTGTTTACAAAAAAAAGCATAAGATTTAAATAAAATTTTTTTCTATTGCTTTTTTATATATATTAAATAAATATGTTTTAAAGAATGAAATTGTAATTATTCTATCATTTCAAATTATTTCCAAGTTTTTCTGTATTATTTTTACATAATTAATAAGTAGAGTGACTGTTTTCATAGAACCAAAACTTTGGATTTTATATTTGGTCTTTTTTAGTTTTTTTTAAATCTTGGTAATAATTAATCTGTTGTTACTCATAAAAATTTAGGAATTCTTAATAAAAAAATAAGGTAGCCAATTAGAATTAGACATAGTAAAAAAAAAAAATTTCAGGATTTTTCTTAAGAAATCACAAGATTCCAGAAATTTTAGAATTCTTTTTAAAGAATTACAGAATTTTAAAAATTTCAGGATTTCTTTTAAAGAATTACAAAATTTCAGAAATTTCAAGATTCTTGACTAAAAAAATTAAAGGAATCTAAGAAATCTTATATAATATTAAGTATGTATATATAGTAAAAGTATTAAAAGCAAAAAAAACAGAATTCAGTTTAGAATCAATATTCACAATAAATTAATTATTTAATACTTCTTTCTTCAAAAAATAGTTTTCTAAAACTTAAAGTAAAATCAAGTTACATATTAATAAAAATATCAATTATTACCTAAATCTATATTATTGTTATTTAATTAAAAAATATTAATCACTTCCATTCTATCAACACTTCATGTTGATAAAACTTAATACTTAACTATACTGAATTAATAGCTCTTAATTATGGCTATTAATGGAATACTAATTTCTTATTTTTTTATTTTTTTTTATTTTTTTGTTGTTAACTAACTGATTAAAGAATTAATGTATGAAGTTATTGACATCAAAAAAAACTGGTAAAAGACCCAAAAATAAGGGTAGAAACTTAGAATTTGAGAATAGCTTATTAAGAAAAACCAGCCATCAAGCTAAGAAAAAAATTCACAGAATACACTTTCAAGAAGGTATTAAAACTACTATTAAATCTCTGTTTATTATACAAAGGATTCAACCAAAATCTTCAAATTACAAAAAATCTTCAGATATTACTATTATTAATAAGCTATTAAGCACTAAGTTATAAGTTTTTTATTTGTATTCACATCCCAAATAATCATTTGTAATATTGTTAATTCAAAATAAAGATAAAAAAATTCCTTATGTAATTTTTTTTGATTTAATTATATATGATCAGTTTAATTTATTGTGTAATAGAACTATAAAATTTTCTATGTGTTTAAAATCTATAATTTTTTTAATATAGATTTTTTTTCTGGTTAAGCTAAATTAAGGAATTATTTGTACTATAGTTTCAGTTGGTATTTTAAATACTATTTTTAGATTAATTGTAATAATAACAAAAGATTCTAATATTAGTGTTTAATTTCTAAGATATTAAAAATTAAATTTAATATTATTTAAATATCCTTGTTATGATAGAATTTTTTGGTTATTATTAAAAAAATATTTAATATTTAGTTCTTGTTGAAAATTAATAAAACATATAAGTTATTTGCTAATATTTTTAATGTTTATAAAGTTTTGTTTTATGTTTTAAAGTCTAAATAATTTTCAAGTTAAATTGTTTTCTCTAATAGTTTAAACTAGAATTAATAATTAAAACACTATTGTAATTAATAAAAGATTAAGCAATTTTTATACAGATAAGTATTAATCTGTACAAGATATTGTTTTTGTTTTTTTTATGTTAAATAAAGTTTTTGATAATAATCTTGAAATTTTTGTAAAAAGTTTAAAAAATTGTACTTGGCAATTTTTTTAAAATGTTTTTGAATTTTAAATTTCTTTAGCTGTTCTATTTTGTATATTTGTTTTAACTATATTATATAGTTGTTTAGTATTATTTAGATAATAATATATGTAATTGAAAACTTTATTATAAATAGCATCAAAAAAAAATTTTTTTCTTATCTAATTAGTTATAAAAACAGTATATTAATAAATAAGATCACATATAGCTTTTCTAAATTATATATTAATCCAATTGTATTTATTGAATAAAATTTTACACAAGTAATACAAAAAGTTTTATCTTATTTTCCTGATTATTTTGGATATTTGTGCATTTTTTTATAATATTAGTTATAATAATAGTAAGTAGTCTATTAATTATCTTTATGTAAAATGATATAAACAATTATAAAAGATAGTTTTTTTTAACAAATTAAATATTATAGTCTTGGTTAGTGATTTTAGTAATATTAAAAATAAGAAAAGTAAAATAATATAGTATTAAAAATTTTGTTATTCTACATAAAAACAGATAGTAGTTTTTTATAATCATTCTTGTTTTATATAATTTAATATGTTTTGATAATATTATCTTTAATGTTTCTTTAAATTTAAACTGGAATGAATTATTTGTGTTGAAAATTTTAAAATATTTACACATAATAAGTACTTTTGTGTATTGTTTTTAATATATTAGCTGTAATTTTTGAATTAACTAATTCAAAATAATATTTGTTTTTTTTAATTAATCATTTTTAACTAGTGTTTAATATTGAGTTATATCTATAACTAATACTTTAATAGAAATAATTATTCTATTTATGTCAAAAAAAAAAAAATTTTTTTAATCAATATTTTTTTGGTTCTATTGGCAATAATAATAAGAGTATTGATATTCTTATTAATTTATTGACTTAATTGGTTTATTAATTAAAAAGTAATAATGCTTTTTATTGATCTATTATCTAAAATTAGTTTAATTAATATACTATTTACTTTTGCCTTAATATATATAACAATAATTGATTTATTTTTATTTAGTACAACTCTATTGAATATGAAAAAAGTAGATTTTTTTTTCTCAAAATTAAAAAAAATATGGTTGTTAGGATTTTATTATTAGTAATAATAATAGAAAAAATTATACTAATGCTTCTATAAATATTAATGACAAAACTTTTAATAGTACATATATTTTGATCTTTATAAAATATTATATTATAAAAATTCAATAGTTTTAATAAGTTAAAAAATGTTTGTTGATAATATATAGATGTATTATTTTATTTTAATTCAAATTTTGTAAAATTATTATATTTATTATTGGTTAATCCAAAAAATTTGAATTTGGAAATAAGTAATATTATTTTCAATTTAAGTTTTAAGAATATAATCTGGAAATTGGTAATTGTTATGATTATTATAATAGAACTAAATATTGTGATTGAACCAGATTTTGTTGTTATAATAGTTATTACTAAGAATGCTATTGAATTGGTATTAAATATTAATTCTAAAATATTATGTATTGATTATTAAAAAGTAGATTTCATAAATTGTTTTTTTGTAAGTTTTAATAGAACTATAGTAATTAATATTTGGCTTTAATATGTCCACATTTTTGGCAATAATAATATATAAGTATATTTTGTTAATTTTTACTTTGGTTTTGATAGCTACAATCTTGAAAAAATGTTTGGTTTTGCTGTTATAATAATTAATATTGGTTTAGTGCTTAGAGTTTAGTATTAATAAGATAATTTTCTATTTTCTGAAATAATTTCTCTTTAAGTTGAGTGATTTTGTTTTCAAATTTTTTGGTATTATTACTATTTATTTTCAAATTAACTATTTTATTGTGGTTAATTTTTTCTTTAACTGACTTAATATCTTGGATTAATATAAAAGTTCAGAATAAATCTTTTGAGTGTTGTGGTTTTATTTGTTCTAAAATATTATTTTTTAATTTTCTTATAAATTAATTAAGAATCTAAGAAGCTGTTGTTACTCATAAAAAAAACAGATATAAAAAATAATAAACCAATAAGGAAGTAATAATTAGCACATAAGCACATTGCTCAGCAATATGGAGCAATGTCAGAAATTATGGCACATTGCTCAACAATATGGAGCAATGTTAGAAAATTAGGCCACATTGCTTAGCAATATGAGCATTGCTCAAAAAATCATAGCACATTGCTTGAGAATATGAGCAATCTTATAGAACATAAATTAAGTATATATAGCAGTGACATTAGAAACAGAAAAGACAGACTTCTCAGTTTAGATTTAATCTAAGCAACTTTCCATATTACAAATATTAATAAATAATTATCCAATATCTTAAATTTACTTATCACTATCAACACTTCATGTTAATAGTAATTGATACTTAATCACATTAGAACAATAATTCTTGATTATGACTATTGACAGGATACTAATATTTATTGCCTTGGCTTATTTTTTTATTTTCTTTTATTTTCTTTTCTTTTGTTTTGTTTTGTTATTTCTTGTTGTGTACTAATTGATTAAAGGATTAAAGTGCTAAGTTACTAATATCAAAATATAGCACTGGTAAAAGACCAGGAATAATAGTAGACACTTAGATTTGAGAATAGCTTACCAGAAGATTGCCAGCTACCATGCCAAGAAAAAAATTAATAGAATTGTGATTCCGGAAAGCAATAGACAACAACTACTTAACCCATGGATTGACACCAGAAACACCACTTAAAGAAAATCACATTAGAATCTCTGTTTATTATACAAAGAACTCAACCAAAACTTTCAAATACAGTTAACTTTCAGAAACCAACATTATTCTATTAATTAAGCACCAAGTTACAGATTTGTTATTTGCTTTGAGATCCCAAATAATTACTAATAACATTTGGTGCTCTCTGTGAGGTATAATCTAACAAAGAACTGGCACCAACAAACAACCATCCAAAACAGTAGCAGAATCCAAAGAAACAGGGACAAACTATTTAAGATTCACAAAATCTTTATTCCAATACTATCACATCTATTTAGAATTAACAAATAATAGTTGGCCAACAAAATCAGCTTTCAACTGCTATGTTAACAAGAAAATAGTATATCATTTGGGAGGCCAAGAAAATCCAGAATCCATCTTTAATAATTTCTTCAGTGAACTACTCCAAAGCACTACCCTTCTACAAAACTACTTATTTGCACTCTTAATCACAGAAATAAACAGAAAAATTGAAAAATACACCAAGTAGAGATTTTCTATTACTTTTGCTGACAAGAGAAAAGGAAAACTACAAACATCAGCAGAAATACCAAAACAAATCCAACTATCTACTTGGAAGAAACAAAGATTTGATTCATTTGCTAATCCATTATATTACCACACACTCAGAAATACTATCAATATAATAAACATGGCAACAACAAGCATGACAACACCACTGAACAGAATCCTGTTTTAAAGTAAACAAAAGAAAGCAGAATTATTAAGAACATATGGCAATTATTTTGAGAGATTTAAATCACAATTCCCAATGTTATCAGGAATTTGATTACCATTACCACAACCAGATTTCAAAGCCATTAATCTTTGAAAAATAACTGACTCTGAGGAAAAAAAAAGTAGTTATAGAGAAATTAGCAAGTAAAATCTAATCCTAAAAAATACAGAAATTGAAACTCCAGTTAATCAAACTTCAGAAAATCAGAACAATCCAAACTCCAATATTATTACTTAGAAAAACTTACCTCCAGCAATCATGATTAATCCACCACCAGTCCCACTAATCAACAAACAATAACAGCAACAGCTACAACTACCACTTTAGCAGCAATTACAACAACAACCACAACTGCAATAATAACTACTATTAGTACCAATAGCATATGCACCCATCACCAAAATTGAGAAATTTATCAGTGAAGAGGATAATGCCCAAGTATGGCTCAATAACATAGAAAAAGTTATCACAGCTAATGAATAGAATAATGACAGAGTCTTTCAAGCAATTTTCTATTTTCTCCAAGATACTACCAATTCATGGTATCAGAGTTTAGCCACCAAATCCCAAACTTTCCAAGAATTCAAACTGGAATTTGTGAGATATTTCAGTAACAATAATAGCATTAACCACTTGGCAAATACATTCACCACCATAAAACAAGGAGAAACTGAAGCAGTCACTACTTACCTAAGATGCTTCCATAGAAACTTGTATTAAATACAAGTAATTAATGTGAATTACTTTACAGCACCACAGATTCTGAACCAGTTTATCTGTGGATTATGCAATAGCATTTTCCAGTATATACACTAAATGTACCCACAAAATTTCCAAGACACAGTTATTAATATAAAAGATTTTGAATCCATCAAACTTGAAGCAAATCATGCCCAAGCTGTCAACCTAGTAATGAATGGATCATCTAAATTGGATTCTAAATTGAAACAATTTAGTGATTCAATTAATCAGAAACTAGAGGAGTACTTAACTAATAATAATCAGACCATATATCAACTGCCACAATGTTATGACAATCTCAGAACTATTGATTAGCAACAATATCAGTTACATTCTGTGACAACACAATTATTGTGATAGCACAAAATGTGTATTTGCCACAATCGTGGTAAACAAGAACACATCAGAATTAACTACCATGCTAGAGCTAATAATTAATGATTGGGAAATCAATATCAAAACTCTAATTACCAATTCCAAACTCTGAATTATCATTCAAATCAGGACTATTATCAACCTCATTACCCACCAGTAATGCAGCCAATATACTCATTACCAATCTATCAACCTTTAACACCCATAATTTATCAGCCACAGCCACAACCTATTTATCAACTGCAAGCCCAAGTAATATATCAGCCTCAACAAAACCAAACACCACCACAAACTTACCTCCAAATGGAATCCAAAGGCTGAAAATAACACAACAAAGCTGGAGATTGGTGATAGTAGTTTATTAACCAATCCTCAGTACATCTACCCAATAATCAGGATCACACCAGTGGAGTTTAGGAACTGGGTACACCCAAAACCTGAATTTCCAGAATTATTTAAGTCTCCTAGTAACTCCAGAAGACACCTCATCCAACACCACAGAACCCAACCAAAAACAATCACTTATTAGCAACATACCTCCAGCCATTGTTATTAATGATGAATTACTAGTAGCAATCTTTCCATTTGAACTTGAAAAACTGTCATCCACACTTTTGTTTAGTAAAGCCACCCTTGAAGAAAAACCAATCACCACTATGTACACTGATGCTAAAATTGATGGCCATTCCATCAAACTTATATTGGATAGTGGGTCAGCAGACAGCATCATTACATGACAATTTATAGACCAATTAGGTTGTCAAGTTGATTACACTGCCAGTGCCAAAATCATAACAGCCAATAGAATGACCAAAACTCCAATTGGCAAAATAGATGAATTATTTATTGAAATTGATGACATCATCATACTCATCAAAGTTCTAATAATAAAAGCAACTCAGTACCAAGCTCTCATTAGGAACAACTGGCTGTCTAAAACCAATGCCATACTTGACTAGAACACCCAAAAACTGCAGCTCAGCCAAAATGGCCACTACACATGTGTGCCTATCACTTGTGATTATTTCAAGACCACTATCAATGACAAGCCACTCATCAAATTAGAAGAAGAAGAAAGAAAACCTATTTAGAAAGCTTACCAAGTTTCCTGAGCTGACACCAAACACAATGAATTACCACTAGTACTTTTCTGAAATGACAAAGGGAAAGAAAAGGAAGAAGATGCACCAAAAGAAAGTACTACTATGGAAGAAGTAACTAGTGGTTGGAAAAGAGAGTACTCATGTGAGCCAATAAAGGAACTGTCATATATAACTCTTAAATGCAAAGACTATAAAAAGAAACTTTCCTTCATGGGAGCTTGAATAGCATCTGATGAAAACTATTGGACAAGAACCTACTATTATTGCAAGCTATGCCATAGAAAATGCTATGATTACTCAAAAAAACAGAGAAAGTGAGACAACAAACTATGTCTTGCTTGTGGAAAACAAGAAACATATGACACTTTATGCTAGTACATAATCCTCATCAACAACTGGGTCAGTTGTGGCACTTTCATTACAGCAGCTTGGCACCAAGCAATAACTTGCTTAAACAGTTACTCACATGATAAAGATGAGATCTAGAGAATGGTGAATGTTAAAGTTAAAGGAGCCACACCCAGTAAAATTTTGGAAATTAAAAATAATTCTTTAGAACCAGTCAACATCATCCTTATCCCAAACCCAGATGTTTTTCTTGACATAAAAACAGGTCCAGAGGAATTTTACAAGCATTATCAGAATCTAGTGCCAACAAAAGAAGAACAGGAACAATGGCTAAAGGAATTGAATACCAGACTATGCCAACATTGTTTAATTTCCAGTGATTTCGAATATTGTAATAATTGTGACATTGTTTACAATTCACCACCATGCATAATCTACACAATCCCAAAGAGAAGAAACCAATCAACAGCTGTACATTAGAATTGGAATCAACTGTTAATCCCAATTCAAACTCTGACAATGATGACAATAAAAACAATGGTTTCAGCTCCATTTAAAATGGCCATAATAATTACAATAATTCAAACTCTAATTTAGATCCAGAACAATATATTGCTCTTCTTGATCTTTCCAAAGAGCAGAAACTCAAATGGTTTAGTGATAATAATAAAGGCATCCTGCCAAAATGAACACATAATACCAATACAAGATTCGATCTGAGATATCTAGAGAAAGATGTCATCAAATTGGAACCACATTTGCACACCTGCATTGATCTCAAAATAGCACTAGAAATCTCAGCAACAACAATAGTCCAACTAGCATTCAGGAGTAGTTTAGCGAAAAAGGGAATCAACATCAGAGGAAAAATAATTGATATAAGATATGTAAAAAATATTATTATAATGCTACAAAATGACTCAGAAAAAGCCTATATTATAAAGCCAAATGAAAAAATAGCACAGTGTTACTGGAGGTTTTTGGTCTTTTTTTTTGAATGTTGTAACTGTCTGTTGGTTGCAAATTCACGTTTTCTAGAAGTAGTTGAACCTCCAATAACTGAATTTATCTTCAAATTATCTTCTATAATTTGAACTGCTGGGCTTATAAGTGAAATGGCCAATTCTTTGCCAGTTATTTTATGTAGTTACATTGTAGTAAATGTCAACTTTTTTCTAGGAATTGCTTATCTGGAAGCTCACTAAAAATGTGTAGTTACTTTGCTGTAAAAGTCAATTCTTTTACAGGAATCTCATCTGTAGGCTACCTTAATGATTATAATAAGAAAATAAAAGAAAAATAAAAGAAATGTAAAAGAAATAGAATTCTGTTAAGGGAAACGTTTTCTATCCAGGCCTGAAGTCACTAACAGTTTACTGAAATTGGTAGCTAATCAATTTCAAAACATTAGTTGGGTTTTGAGGATTTTTCAAGTACAATAATTAAAAAATTTGGTTTTTTGAATTATTTGATATTTATTTCTTTTTGTGTGTGTAGGAATGGTTCTAAGTGATAAATCTAAAGTAAGATACATTTTCTTGAAGAAAAAAGCTCTTCTTTTATACAACTTGTTGTAGTACTAGTCTATGAACTTGCACTTTTTCTTTTTGCTCAAATTTCAGTGAATTAAAGATATATTTTGATGAACTACAAGTTATTTTACTGAACTATTGATTAATTTGGGTGAACTATTCATAATTTTGGCAAATTTTTGTAAATTTCGGCGAATTTTAGAATGTTACAAAGTTCAGGGTATTGTGTAATTTGATCATTCTACTTTCTGTTATACTAATTAGATTCTTTTAATTGAATCATAATATGTGATAATTAATTAAATAATAAATAATAATTTGAAATGATATTAATATACTAATTAATTATAGGAATTATAAGGGTAATTTCATGCTAATTAATAGCTAAAATTCTACTAGTAACAATAGGCAATATTCTTACCTTTGATTAAAATAGCTCAATTAGTAGCAGTAGAAAACAGGAAAGAATTAGGAATAACTACAAGAAGGATACAGAGATTCGGATCAACAGGTAGAATAAATATACCAGTTAATATGACAGAAGAAAAAATTATTAACAAAAAAGAAATTATCTTCAACTGTCAATCAATTTCTATTCTACTATATGACTGGTACATGTTAGTCATAGAGAGAAAAGTGAAGAATCAGATTCAGATTTTTGAGGCAGAAGCAACACTTTGTGAATCAGGAGAAATTAAATTAATCAATCTATACATACCAGCCAAGAACCACAGTCATATCAAAATTCCTATTTACAATAACACAAAAAATATTATCAAGATACCAAAAAGAACCACTATTAAATATCTAACCACTAAAATTAAAGACCAACTGCCAAATGCCATTCCAAATTTTCCACAACTGTGTTTTCTACAACTGTGTAGATATGTAGATATCACATTTCAAACAATATATGGACAAGAAAAATGTTATTTGCTTCAGCCAGAACAATTGGAACAGATGAACTTGAGAAACTTAGACCCATTTCAACAGATGCAATTCAAGATATTACTCAACAACTTCAATGACATCTTTGTTAGCAAAAATGAATTTGGCAGAACTGATATAATCCAGCATCAGATCAAAACTAGAGATACAATACCAATCAAACAAAAAGCATATTAAGTACCACCAGCCAGTCATGAGATTATTTGTCAAGAAATCAATCAGATGCTCGACAATAGGCTAATTCAGCCATCAATAAGTCCATAGTCATTACTAGTAATACTAGTCTGAAAAAAAGATGGAAAAATCTGCTTTTGTATAAATTACTGAAAACTGAATGGAGTAACCAAAAGAGATAACTACCTAATACTAAAGATCTAAGAGCTGTTCGATGCTTTTGGAGGAAAAAAATAGTTCTCAACTTTAAACTTAGACAGTAATTATTGGCAAGTAGCCATGAATTCAGAAGACAAAGAAAAAATGGCTTTTACAATTCGAAAAAAAAATTTTGAATTTGAGGTTATGTTATTTGGCTTGATGAATGCTCCAGCCACATTTTAACAACTCATGAAAATTGTCTATACTGAACTGCTATAGAAATAAGTAGTTGTGTATCTAAATAACACCAATGTGTTCTCTAAAACATTTAATGATCATTTATACTATCTTTAATAAGTGTTCAAAAGACTAAGAAGAGCCAGATTAAAATTAAATGCAACCAAGTATTTCTTTGGAAAAACTGAACTCAAGTTTTTGGGACATGTTGTGAGCAAAGATAGAATTAAAATAAATCCAGACAAAATTGAGATAGTTAAGAACTTTTTAGTACCCATCAATTTAATAGAACTACGAGCATTCTTAGGATTTGCGAATTACTACTGCTGTTTCATCAAAAACTTTTCTAAACTGGCTTAGCCATTACACCAGTTCCAAACAAAGAACACCAGATATGAATAAACAGAAACTTAGCAAGAAGTTTTTAATACATTAAGAAAAAAGCTTATTTAAGCTCTAGTACTGATCTATTCAGATCATAGCAAGCCATTCATAATTACAACAGATACATCTGATTAAACATTAGGAGCAGTACTATCTTAGAAAAGACCAGATAGATGAGAACACCCAGTAGCTTACACCAGCAGAAGCTTAAGTTTAGCTGAAAAAAACTATAAAACTCCCGTATTAGAACACTTAGCTATTTATTGGGCTGTCATCAAATGGAAAAAATACTTGAGTCAAAAGTTTGATGTTTACATTGATCATAAAAGATTGACTTCAATCCAAAAGCAAGAATTTGAAAACAATCACCATATCAAATGGAAAATAGAACTTTCATCATTTAATTATACAATACATTATAAAAAAGAAAAAGAAAACAGAAATGTCAATGGCTTGTCACAAATAAGACAAATCTAAAAACATTTTATCCCAAAAAATACAACAAAAGATGAATATACAAAAATATCAACAACTCCAACATTATATAAATACACAATTGTTCAAGGAGAAATTATTTCAAAAGAAATAAAACAACATAAAACAACAATCAAAATATTTTATCAACTATCAAAATATACTTTACCAAAAAAACAAAAGAAATCCAGATCAACCAATCAAAGTAATTACAGAACTAGAAAAAGAGACAATATTATTCAATATGCATTCAAATCCAATAACAGAACACTTTTACAAAGAAACAACCATGAAAAGAATCAGAAAAAGATATTATTAGTCATCAATGTATCCAGATATCATCTAATATGTTCAAAACTGTGATGTTTGTTAGAGAAAAAAAGAAACAAGACCCAGTGAACCGTTAAGACCAATCAAAGTAGAACAACTATTTGATTGCATTGGAATTAACTTAGTCAGATCATTAACAATTACCAGCAAAGACAACAGATATATTGTAATAGCCATAAATTATCTCACAAAATGGTCAAAAGCAAAAGCCATTCAAAAAGCAAATGCAGAATCCATTGCCAAATTTGTTTATTAAGATTTGATCTGCTAACACAGATGCCCAAAAAAACTATTATCAGATCAAAAAACTCACTTTGTTAATAAAACATTGGCAGAATTAAGTCAAAAATTTAGAATAAAAAGACCATTATCATTACCATACCATTCACAAACAAATGAGTTAGTTGAAAGGTTTAACAGAACATTATGTGAAGCAATTGCCAAAATCAGCCAAAAAAACCAGAACAAATGGAATTTGCTTATACCATTAGTATTATTTGTTAACTGGACAATAAAGCAAGATACTGCACAAGCAACACTATTTGTATACAGTAAAACAACAACATTACCAGTTGAGATAAAAGTCAAAACATATCCAATAGAACCAATAACAAAAAAAAATTTTCAAAAAACATTGTTGAAAAGAACATATGTCTTAATAGAGACATTAGAAAACAAATGGCAAAAAGCAGCTGATAATATCCAAAAATCACAAAAAAAACAAAAAAAAAGGCATAATAACCAATTACCAGATAAACTAGTCAAATTCAAGATTGAAAACAAAGTACTTTTATATTATACCAAAGTGGAAAAACAATGAAGTGGAAAATTTGACCCCAAATAGAACAAACCATTTCATGTAGAAAAAATTCTAAGAAATAGAGCTTATAAATTAAGATTAAACAACAAAATTTTAACCAAAGCAGCACATAAAAATTGACTAAAACTATATCAAAACATAGCATTAGTATCTACCAGTAATATTCTACAACTGAGAGCATAAAGAATACTAGTTCAACCAGATGAAATTCTATGAGATTTAGAAATAATCATAGTTATTAAACCAAATATGTCAAATTAAACAACCAAAAGAGTATATAAAGACATGATATATACAACAAAAGCAACAAAAAAAAATGGAAATACCAGACCATATTTACACTTTAGCTCAACAATTGTTTTAGGCTTTAAGTCAACAACAAGTAAACATAAAAATTATTATTAACAACCAAACAATCTGTTATCAAAACACCAAACAAAAAAGAAAAAGTACACTATACTAGTGATCACAAAAACAATCAATAAACTAGTCAGATAAAATAGTAGAGAAAGTAAAAAACACTTTTGAAAAAATAACCATTATTATTCCAACAGAAAAACTGACAAAAAAAAATTGAAACCAATGGATAGACCAACTTCTAATATCATACTGCTACTATTAATTAGGACAAAAAGTAGATATTCAAAAGTTATATCTTGACAAATCCAAGAGAATCTTCAATCAAGAAATAATCTGGAATATTAAAGACATTATTAGAAAGAAAACAAATTTGACACTACACATCAGAACCATTTATTGATTACACACTATATTTCAAAACTACCCAGAAGTATTATTATACTTTAACATAGAAACAATAACCATCAACCAATAGGAAAGAATAAACAACTCACAAATTGAAGAAATAAAAAGTAGGGTAGAACAGACACTACTTGAAAAAAAAGGATTTGACATAATTTGAAATAAGGATTTTGATAGAGCTCAATATTAAAAAGAAGAGATAATGTTACTTATAAAGAAAACAAATATAGAAAATAATAAACCAATAAAGGAGTAGTAGTTAGCACGTGAGCACATTGTTTAGCAATATGGAACAATGTCAGAAATTACGGCATATTGCTTAACAATGTGGAGCAATATTAGAAAATTAGACCACATTGTTTAGCAATGTGAGCATTACTCAAGAAATCATAGCACATTACTCAACAATATAAATGATCTTATAGAACATAAATTAGGTATATATAGCAGTAGTATTAAAAGCAAAAAAAACAGATCTCTCAGTTTAGATTTGATCTAAGCAATCTTTTACATCACAAATATCAATAAATAATTATTCAACATTTCAAAATCTACTTCTTATTATCAACACTACATGTTGATAGTAATTGATACTTAACTATACTAGAACAATAGCTCTTAATTATGGCTATTAACAGAATACTAACATTCATTGCCTTGGCTTATTTCTTAATTTTTTTTTATTTTCTTTTCTTTTGGTTTGTTATTTCTTGTTATGTACTAATTGATTAAAGGATTAAAGCACTGAGCTACTGACATTAGGATATAGCACTAGTAAAAGACCCAGAAATAAAGATAGACATACAGATTTGAGGATAGCTTACTAAGAGATTGCTAGCCACCATGCCAAGAAAAAAATTGATAGAATTGTAATTCCGGGAAGTGATAGACAATAACTACTTAACCTGCAAGTTAACACTAAAAACACTACTTAAAGAAAATTACATTAGAATCTCTGTCCATTATACAAAGAACTTAACCAAAATCTTCAGATACAGTTAACTTTTAGAAACCAATATCATTATATCAATTAAGCACCAAGTTACAGGTTTGTTATTTGCTTTAAGACTTCAAATAATCATCTGTAATAGTGTATATGCTTGGTATTATGGGATTCTTTGCTGTTAATTTTGATAGACATAAAATGTGTTATTTTTTTTGGTTTAGGTGGTAATGTTTTTATTAGCATAAAAGTGTAATGTTGTTTTGACTAACTTGAATAACTAGCCACATATAGCAAATACATAAACTGTATTTAATTTGATCTATTTAGTTTGGTTCTATATACTAAATAACAGTTGGGCTTTATTCATAAAATCTTATAATAAAAAAAAGTAATTAGTTGACATTAATAATTTTTTATATATATTTTTTTATTAAATACTTTATAAATAAAGTCCAACTGCTATTTAATACATAGATTCAAACTAAGTGGTTTAACTAAATGCAGTTTATACTCTTACTATATGTGATCAGCAACTTGGGCCAAATAAAACAACACTATATGTCTATATTAACATAAGTATCTTCATTTATACCAGAAAAAAAAGACACAGTCTATATCTACCAAAACTAATAGCAAAAAATTTCAGAATATTAAGCATTTAAACTACCCTATTTAACAATATAAAAACTACACTACAAGATAAATTTAAAACCAGATTATTATCCTTAATTAACTTAGCTTTTTCCATAATTACTCTATGTATAGATCTTATAAACCATGTTTTAATACAATATAATTCTATTAAATGGTCCACATAGTTAACAAAAGTGGAGGCAGCTCTTTTTTTTCTATTAAAAACCATAACAGTTTTAGCATATTAATTTTTTAATATAAAATCTTTGCAAATTGCTGTGTACAAATTTACATCAAAAAAACACAAAGCAAGTAATTGCAAAACAGTAGAAAAAAGCAAGCAAAAAGCATCTACCAATAACACCTATTTTGCAAAAACTTTAACCAAAATGTTTTCTTAGATATCAATATTCTTAATATAAATAAAAACATGATCAGATAACTCTATTTTGTTATACAGCAAATATAGTACATTAAGATATATTTTGTCATATAACTTCTTCCTAACTACTACTGACAGTTATCTATATACAATTTTTATTAAATACATGTATAAATTGACAGAATTTTTACTAATAAATTCAAACAGTATATATAAATCAGGGTGCCAGACTTTTGTGGTAGCTGTCCAATCTATTTTTTTTAATAACATATTAGAATCATATTATAATTAAAAACAGCTTTCTATTGAGCATAACAAATTAAATTTGTATAAATCACAAATGAAATAATAAGTATTGCCAGATATAACTGTTTTTTTAGTCATTAAAAACTATTTCCAAATTCTAACTGGCAAAAAAAGAGGAAAGTAAGTGGTTGTATCTGTAAACACATTAACTTTAATATTATCTTAAATATCTAAATGTCTTTTAATCTTTATTTACTCAACAGAAAAATTTTTGTTTTTAATCAGATTAAAAACATGTCTTTATTTAATCCAACATTAATTATGAAAATTGAGTGTATTAAACTTTTTATATATGTTATATGATTTCTTAAATAATTATTAAAAAATATGATTTATATACTTAATATTATTGAAATATTTACTATTAAATTTAATATATATAAATAATGGTTTTTTTTTAAATTTGAACAATAAATTCATAATTTGTATAAATATATAATATTGTTTTAATTGATTTAAATAATTAATTACATATAATAAGTATATAAATTATGTTTAATTTAAAATACTTAACATGTTATATTATATTAAAAATAGTTAAATTTTATTTATTAATAAAAAAATAAAACAAATATTAAATAATAAATTAATATTATATATTATTTGCTTTTAAGTTTTTTTGTATTATATAATATAATTTTACTATTATTTATAAATATAAAACTAAATATATTTTATAATAAATACAGCTTATGTTTTTTATATATAATTAATTATTAAATTTGGTTTTTAATTTATTTTAATAATTTGTTGTTAATTATTGTTATTATTTTTGGTATTATTATTATTATAATTTTTTATTCAATTTTTTTAAAATCAATAATAAAACCAGTTTTTTATTTTTAGCAAATTTTTTTGTGTATTTTTTTAAAAATTTTTATAAATAAGTAATTATTATTAAATTTGGTTTTTTTAAAAATTATATTATTTAAATTATTTTAATAAGTTTGTTTGTAATAATTATTAAGTATTTAAAAAAATTTGCAATAATTATTAAGCATCAAAAAAATTTTTGTGATTTTTTAAAAAAATATGTTAACCATTTTTAATTTAAGCAAAACTAACATTCAGCCATAAAAATTATTTTAATTTATCTGGTTAATTTAAATAACTTAATTGAATGTATATTTTTCAACATTTAGTTAAGTGTTTTTTAATTAATTAGCATAACCGTCAAGGTTAATGTCACGTGAAAGCGGAGGAATTCCGACCAGTCGGGATGTTTGATATCAACTGCTTAGCCACGTGATGCGAACATTTAAACAAAAAAAAGACTAGAATTTCAAAACTACACCATATACTCAGTTTTTAAAATGGCCTCCACACCTGTTTCCTTGGAGGATCAGGCTAAGCTTTTGGAAGAAGCGGTATTGCTATGTTCTTACCACTATTCCTCTTTGACAGATTGTATTCTATCTGGGGGCTAATTCTCTTCGAATCGTGTAATTATATTCTTGCATTCTATTAGCTTAGTGTTGTCAAAGTACAAGCTTTCCAAATGAAGCGTTGCATTGATAATAATAAACTCATGGACGGACTTAAGCACTGCTCAACTATGCTTGCAGAGTTGCGAACTTCAGCATTGACTCCAAAACATTATTATGAACTATACATGGCTATATTTGATGCTCTTCGTCATCTAACTACATATTTAAATGATGGGCATCATTCGGGAAAACATCATCTTGCCGATCTTTACGAATTGGTACAATATGCAGGAAATATAATTCCTCGATTGTATTTAATGATCACCGTAGGGAGTTGTTACATGTCACAGAAAGATGCACCAGTGAAAGAAATCATGAAAGATATTATGGAAATGTCTCGAGGTGTACAACATCCCACGCGTGGATTATTTTTGAGACATTATTTGAGTGGTATGACGCGAGATTCGCTTCCAATTGGAAATGATCAAGGGTAGGGTCATAATATTTGTATGAGGATGATTGATTTCAATCTTCGCCGATCACTAATACCTCGGCTTCTTGGTAGCCCGCCAGGAAATCTTCAAGATTCAATTTCATTTATTCTCACCAACTTTATTGAGATGAATAAACTTTGGGTTCGCCTACAGCATCAAGGACATTCACGCGATCGAGAGAAACGTGAGATGGAACGTAAAGAGTTGAAGATACTAGTTGGAACGAACTTAGTACGGCTGAGTCAATTGGATGGCGTTGATTTGACGTTATATCAAAAGGTATTCATTTACTACAACCGATCGGCGAAATAAAATTCTACATAGTTATTACTCATTTCTTTGACTCAGAAAAGTTTTACGCTTAAAAAAACGAATATTTCTTATAGACGATTCTTCCTGCTATACTGGAGCAAGTCATTAACTGTAAAGATGTCATAGCACAAGAATATTTAATGGAAGTAATCATTCAAGTGAGTTTTGTTCATAAAACCTTGCTTAGATTTTATCCATATTTTTTCGAAATTAAGTTCTATTTTCTAGGTATTCCATGACGATTTTCATCTAAGAACCCTCAGCTCTTATCTATCAGCGACGGCTCAACTTCACCCTAAAGTTAACGTGAAACAAATAGTAATTGCCTTAATTGATCGCTTAGCCGCATATGCAGCACGTGAGGCTGATTCAGAACCCCCAGAAGAAATCAAAAGGCAGGAGGAAGAAGCTGCCAAACGGTTGGCAGAGAAATTAAGGCATAGGTTAGGGCATGAAGAAGAATTTCTTCATGCTTCGTCAGAACATGAGGGACAGACTGTTCCTGAAGAAGTTTTCCTTGAAAAGGGTGGTTTCGAGGATGAGGGTGGCTTTCATGAAGTCATAGATTTGGAAAAGCCCAAAGAAATCGAAGAAAAAAATGAGGAATCTTATGAAGTTCTTCACTCTCCTGAAATTCAAGAGCCTGTCGTCAAAAAATTCCGTGGAATTCCAGAGGATGTCAAATTGTTTGAGGTCTTTTGGGATCAGATTGTTAATTTGGTTAAGGTAAACCAAACTCGATCGAATTTATTTTAGGTATAAATCCCAGCTCCTAAAATCTTATAATAATAGGCGCGGCCAGATCTCTCCATACAAGATATCACTGCATTGCTTGTATCTTTAGTCAACCTTTCTTTGAGTTGCTACCCTGATAAAATTGAATACGTGGATCAAGTTATCAAGTTTGCCAAGATCAAATTCATCGAATTCAGCGAGAGGTATTTTTTTTGTAAATGGTTCACTTTAATAAAGGAATTATCTAATTTACTTCATCTTTATTGTTTGAAACCAAAAAAGCCAAAATCCTGATCTTCACAATTCGGTTACTATTGCAAATCTCCTTAACCTCCTCCTTGCACCAATAAATTCATATTCTACAGTGCTCACACTTCTTGCTTTCCCAAATTACGCTCCCCTACTTTCATTACAACCCTTTTCAACGCGACGTGCTATCGCACATGCGATTGTCTCATCCATCCTTAAATACGAAACAATCATCGACACCGCTGAGGAAGTAAATGGGATTTTGAACCTTTGCAATGTCCTTATTCGTGATCAAAAAGATGCCGTTTCGAGTCCTTTCAGCAATTTTGTAAGTGGTCGAGGGAGAGGATCTAGCAATAATCCACCACTCATGGACCCCGAAGAATTTGCAGAAGAGCAAGGCTGGCTGGCAAGAATTATTCACTTGTTCAAAAATGAGGATCCAGATGGTCAATTCATGGTAAATTCTTGATTAATGTTCGCATTAAATTGACTTGCGTTGGATGTTTTAAACTTATTTTGAAAATTTGAATTTTGTCGATTTTGATAGTTATTAGCAACAGCTCGAAAACAATTCGCTGAAGGTGGTGAAAGGATAAGATATACCTTCCCATCTCTCGCAATATCCGCTATAAAGCTGGCTAGACATTATAAAAATTTGGAGGGACATGATAATGGCTGGGACAAGAAAACATCAAACTTGTTCCGTTTTATACATCAAGTTATATCGATTCTCTATAAAAAAGTTGAATGCTCAGATATGTGCCTTAGGCTTTTCCTTCTAGCTGGACAAAGCGCAGATGAATGTGGCTTTGAAGAAGTTTGCTATGAATTTTTCGTACAGGTATTGGATTAAAACGTGTTTTTTAATGGCCTTTGGGCTATAGCAAAATCGAAATTTTCATGAGAATTTATAGATATATATTCTCCCTCAAATAGGCATTTACCATATATGAAGAATCCATATCTGAATCAAGAGCCCAATTCCAGGCCATCACACTCATCATTGGCACTTTACAGAGTACTCGTGTTTTTGGAGCGGAAAATTATGATACGCTAATAACAAAGTGTGCTTTACATGGTAGCAAATTATTAAAGAAACCTGATCAATGTCGAGCTGTCTATTTATCAAGTCATTTATGGTGGGCTACAGCAGTTGATGGGCGCAACGAAAAACCAATCGAGGTCTGTAAACTTTTTTTGATAATAGTTTATATGTAATTGGGTGACGGATCTATTTATCAACCTACTATTTTGCATATAGGAACTTTATCGTGATGGCAAACGAGTTCTTGAATGCTTACAGAAAGCCCTCAAAATAGCTGATTCGTGTATGGATTCTGTCACCAATGTCGAGTTATTTGTTGAGATACTCAACAGATATATATATTATTTCGAACGACAGAATGATGCTGTATGTAAACCAAGAACATTCATGATTTATTTCATTATTTATTTATCAATTTATGCTTGCCATCCAGGTTACGGTAAAATATCTCAATGGATTGATCGATCTCATAAATACAAATCTTACAACCATGGACAATCCTGATCAACATCCTCCAACGTCGGCTTCCTCTGCAATGATTGAAGCCGAAGGTAATATTTCTGAATATGTTGTAAAGCATTTCCGTGCCACATTACAACATCTCAACACGCGTAAAGAAGTCGTGCTTGCGGCAAGAGCACAGGGTGAAACAGGACAACCTCGATATGATGATATTGACACAAGCGTTTCTTCAGGGCTATAATTTTATAAATTCAAGAGTATCCCTCAAGAATCTCAAACTAGTTGCAAAGGCCGGCCATCAAAAATTTGAACCTGGGGATATTCTAAATGCTGTATCCTCGGACCAAAATATTTCCCCTATAATATTCGCTTTAGTTTTAAAGTCGAGGTTTGATTTTCTTTAAATTCTTAATAATTATTAGTCAATTTTGGTTTCTCTGTATTTAATACATTCTAAAAATTCATGGGCTTTAATTGGATAGGTGAGGCTTAATGATTACCTTTTATGTAAAAATAGCAAATAAATCTTTCGGGACATTTGTATTTATCGTAAACTTTGTGCAATTACTCGTTATTTTAAAAAGGTTTCATTTTCAACGAAAATATAATAGACAAATTTAGGAAATATGTATTGTAATTGCATGTCAGAATGATTATCATGATAAAAGATAAGATGTTAGGATGGCTTGGTACATGCCACATCAGGTGCCACATTTATCAGGGTAATCGTCAATGGAAGATTGAACAAACCGTTGATCGAAATCACTTTTTCGCTTTGGGGTTGTTTCCAAGTTTCGTCACTGGGCACTAAATTTCTTCTATCCATATTTTCTATTCTTCTAAAAAATATGTCTAAAAACAAAAGAAAGGCTAGTTCTTCGACAAGAACCACTGCTGCAACAACGAGCACCAGTACAACGTCTCATACTTCGCACACCGCCACAACCTTGTCGTCAACGACCTCGACACACCATCACCACCATAATCACCAGTCTCCTGGAGCGAAAACTTCTACGGCTGGTCAAACCACAAAAACCATTTCACGAGGAACAAAAACCGGAGTTTCGTCTACAACAGCTGGAGCTGCTGCCGCTTCCTCCGAGCAGCAAGAAGAACAAGCGGGTTTAGAAGAGGAGCAACAGCTGGAGGAACAACAGAAAGGGTTCAAAGGAAAAGCCAAAAAAGACATGCAAGATGTAGAAGGATATCATGCTGAAAAAGCTAGTGGGGAAAGAATTGATGAATCTAGACTAAATAAGGTTTGATCTTGATTTTTAGATCCAAATCTGAATTTTTGAGTGGGGAATTTTTTGCTTGATCAATGTAGTGTAACTGGCAGAGATAACCTCCAGTTTCTTTCTCAATCTTAGGCATTGTCATATGTGAAAGAGGAAAATCAGAAACAAAAAGAGCTGAAACTTCAAAGGTATGTAGAGTGTATGCAGTCTTGAGGCTTACGTTTATTGTTTGTTTCTTTAACATTGTCTTAATATACTTGATTCTGTTGTAAACTCTGAACGTAATAATTTAGGATGCAAGAGCTGGAAAAGGTCAAAGTCTCAAAAGAGGATATAGAGCTTATTGTAGGTATTTTCCTCTAGGCCTAAAATGACCTTACATTTCTCCAACCTCTGTATATAGCACAATTTTTCTTTCCCTTTTAAAAACCTAGATGAATGAAATGGAAGTAGAGAAATCCGTCGCTGATCGTTATCTTCGCGAAAATCAAGGCGATTTGGTCGCCGCATTAAATGCAATGATTTTACATCCGATCTGAGAATTGTAAATTCCTTCATACTTTTTTCTAACCCGAGTGTTAAACATCTTATGGCATTATAAAACGTATATCAGTACTCAAAAATCGTTTGAAAATTTCGATATTTTTGGGGATGGTGATTGGTGATTGATTAAGGACAACTAGACTATAATCCTCTTTATGTAAATATTTCCTTAATCTGATAAATATAGATTTTCTCCAAAGGATATTCCTAGAAAATACAATTAGCTTATCAAACATACGGTTTTAAAGTATCTTTACAAATATATTTCTTTCACGAGATGATTATGATAATCAACCATGCGAGGCAATTAATCGAAATAAATAACAGGTTTTCGATTTCGAACTTGTAATATTTCACAATCTAACCAAAAAATTGTATTTATGAATGTAACAAGCAGATCAGATTTTAGCAAAGGGAAACCGAGAATTCATACAAATTTTCAAATAGGAATATTTGATGTAAATATATCAACTCAAATCGGGGAATTAATGCACAAAATACTATACCCGGAATTTTCCGATTTTCCAATAATTATGCAAACCATTTTAAAACCCCTAGCCAAGTGCTTCAAAGAACAAGTCATTAATTATTGGTCAATATGCTGAAATAATGATATTCCCCATTGTAATTACTAAAGGACAATTGCTTTTTTTCCAAACATTATTAAATACCATTTTTGCTACCATATTTCTTTTCTCGTATGCGTTAATCATGGTTGTAACACATTGAGTATGGATTTGGGGAACAATGTAATGGAATGCGTAGATGCATTCCAATTAATTAAATAAATGGTATAGTACGGTTGTGATATTATGCGCATTGGCGATTTAAGGCTTGGAGTTTATCAAAATATTCATTATAATATAACAGCCCCAAAATCTTAGACATAGCGCTGCACTGCATAACAATTAAAATTGATTTTCTTTTACAATTATCCCGAATTTCATACAGAAGCAATTGAAAAAAAAGAACAAAGAATCAATGGAAATACTCAAATTCTAATCTTGGAAACGACCAAGATCTTTCCCGAGTCTTTCGGGACAAATTGATACCTTTTTATTGCTGTTAATTTGTGCCCACTTACAGGTCTATTCCAGTACTGACAAGAGTTTGCGAAACGATGCGTACCAAATATTCTCATACAAGACACATAATCTAGAAATACTTACCCCCTCGTGCACATTCGTATATCGCAGGATCTGGAAATAATTTATTCCGTATCAATCAAATCAAACTCATTTTGGGTATATTCCAGAGTATAACCAGATAATAACGTGCTCGTCCTAAAAATACAAGTTTATACAAGTTAATAAAGCTCATTTGCGAAGGTTCAAAAGAAATGAAGGTTTCTCCGTAATGAGAAGCAGTTTGTACCCAACACGAAACACTTGTGCTTAGAGGTCGCTGATAAAAGGATCTGTATTACAAACTCGGAAGAAATTCAAGTGATCAGGGTTAGTATCCCAGGTGTAGAACAAAGGCAAATCAACATGGATAATGAGCTCAATTGAGGCATAGACCCCTGGAGGATTTGTATACCATTACTTACACGATTTTGAAGCACATACAACAAGCTTCAGAATATGAAGCTGTATGATTAAAAAAAAGTGTTTAAATCAGAATTCCAATTTTTTGGCACGGAAGGGAATTTATTGATGACAAATTGGTTGATGTGATATGACCAAAGAACAGTGCATGCCCCAAGAGGCCATCAAATAAATAATGCCAAAGTATAATAAAGACCAAAATTGTGTGCTTTTTGCATCCTATACTAAGAGCTACAAATACAAAAAATACAGACACAAATGTTTTTTTTTTGGATGTTTGTAGGAACAAGGAGCAAATATAAAGACCAAATTAGAGGTCGCAAACATATCATTAACAAATAAAGAAGCAAGAGCCAAAGAGATCAATCTGAAAAGGCATGTCACTATGGAAAGGGTTCAATATCTTTGGGTATTTCAAAGTGACAGTTGTCGCGTTAAGGTAACATGGAAAATAACATAATGATTAAAAAGGGAAATGGAAGACATCTCAAAGAACCAAGATTGTCTTCAAGTTTCAGGAATGAAACATGAATCTCAAAAAGCGTCCCATAAGATTTACGTAGAGAATTTGCGAATGACCCATTACCAGATCAAATCTGATGAAATCGTGTATAGGAAAGGACAGGTTAGTAGGGTTAAGAGTAATATGAAGAAGGGAAATGATGTCATTGATTTGATTAGCGTTGGATACTTTGAAAGGGAAGAATAGGTGAAACGTTGAGAGGTTTTCAATTGCGTGAAAGTTCTATGGGGATTGCAGTGATTGAAGGGGCTAATAGTCTTATTACAACACCAACCCAACTACTGTCCCGCCAAACACTGTACAATTATCAGTGCCGTTTGCCATTCTAAAAAAGGGCGCGTGACATGCTATCAGCAAAAGAATAAAAAAAGGGGGAGAAGGGAAAATGCAAAATTTTTACAACGAAAAAAAGGGACGACGAATTCTAAAAAAATGTGCAGAAATTAAAACAAAAATTTACAATGAAGTATTATGCAGAAGGGATGTATTCTAAACCTGAGCTAGTCAGATTTTTATAGGAATTATTGCGACTTGCGAATTATTAAAATACTTTTTTTATATCACAGACCGCCAAAATTGAAAGGTAATTCTCGCTTTGCAAGGAAAGCCTCTCTTGTTGATAATTATTGAATCTTGAGCAGAGTTCTCAGATTTTGGGAAATTTCTGTCAAATTGTATCGTCCAGAAGCCTCAGGATAAACGTGCAGAGGACGAGCGGTAGTCATACGAGCTGGAATATTGTAGCCAGGTAGAGGAGCAGATAATTTGGTGGCTAAAATGTCGTTCGCCAAAATTGTGAGCAACTCCAAAGATTTTTGTTGCTGCCGAGTATTCTGTTCATTAAAATCAATGTCATCCATAATAAACATGTTTTCGTCATCTGAAAGACTGCCGTTCACGGACACAGGGGTAAGAGTTCTCGGAGGCGATGGAATCTCGGGGAATTCAGATTCAGAATCTTTACCAACAGAGCGAGCTAGGAAAGAAGGTAAAGGCAATTCAGTGGGCGCGGGCGAATTGTGAAATTCTGGACCAGCGTAGAGTCGAGATCCCACAATTCTCGCTGGACTACTTGATGGCCTTCCAGTAGATCTTGGGCTTGACGAAGGACGGTTTGGAACGACATTAATCCCACCAAAGCTAGCAATTTGGCTACGCAATTCGACGGCTGAACTCGATTGACGACGAGGCATGGATTCAAGGGTTGGTTTCTTTGAGGGAACATGCACAGAAGAATTTCGTTTAAGCATCTTGTTGAAGGGCCTTTCGAACGAAGCAATATTGCCATTAATTGGGTGTGAATTAGAAGACTCTGTAGGGTCAATGTTAGCGAGAGAGGTAGAGGTTTCTTTGCTGGCGTTAATATTCGTGAGGAGTTGAGTGAAAGCGGCGGTATTGTTGATTTTAGAAGGTGAACCGTTAATACCTTTGTTGACGGATTCACCATATGCAAAAGGTGATGACATGTAAGGCACAGGCTTTATGTATGAATTCTTATAACTATTTACATCGGAATCACTAGAACTTTTTAATTGTTGTTCATCAAGTTGAGGATTGGAGTTGAGCCACACATAATTATCATGGTTTTCTATGGTTTGAGTTGTATACTTTGTTTCTTTGAATTGATTGGTTCGTTTCACCTTTGAAAAGGAAATATCTAACTCGCGTCTTTCATTGTAAATTCCACGATTGTTTTGAGATTTCCCATTAAAGACAGATGAACGACGCTGCTGTCCATTCATTTTGGTTTCATCCTCTTGAACTTCTGGTGAAGATTTTCTGAAAGCTGTAACAGCGGAGGAATTGACGTACCCAGTAGCAGATTTAGGACGTTTCATGATTGTTATTTTCTGATGATCAACTCCTTCAACCGATTGACTATAATAACGATTAAGTTTACTTGTGGCAACAAAAGCAGAACTAGGATCCTCAGACATTTTAGAGAAATGGGAACCGCCATTGATCGAATTAATAAATTCAATGCAGTTCGACTGTCTATCAAAGCTGTTCGTAACCCGTTTATTATTATTATTATTACTACTACTACTATTATTATTATTATTACTATTATTATCGTAGGGAGTATTCTTGTTAGGACGGGTTAAAATTGTAGTTGGAGTTTCAATAATATGACGCTTCCCTCTAGACACGGATTTTGACCGTTGATGTTGCTGAGGTGGGAATTTTGCTTCGGATTTTTGACCTCTCAAAGCTTCTTTTTGAAGTTGTTGATAATGGTGGTGTTCGAGCCTGCTCTGTACCACTGGAACAGAGAAAGTAGACTTTGTTGATGACAATGATAATGAGGAGGAAGAGGAGGAAGACGAAGAGGAAGAGGAAGAGTAAGAATAAAGAGAATTTATTGGTCGAGTCATATTGTCCTTTTTCTTAGTTATGTTGAAAAATTGTTCTTTTTTATGTTCTCAACCGATAAAATATATAAGTTTGATGCAAGTATTGTATGAAAGCTAGAAGCGAGTGTTGATAAAGGTTTAAGAATAAAGATGAGACGTTAAGTAAGAAGTAATATGGAAAACACAACAAAGAAACATTGATATTTGCTCAAGAGAAAATTTTGAAAAAATTTATATACTTTTTCAAGTTTCAGGCTGGTGGTGTAGTGAGTGGTGGTAGTAGCAGTAGCAGTAGCAGTAGCAGCAGATGTTTTTTTTTTGTAGTTATTCAGGAAACTAAATTGAGGTTGACTCTCGAGTGGGTAGTCTCTTATTATTTTAAAAAGGAGTCAAATACTCTTGTGAGTTTCCTTTAGATTTTCTCCAAGGAGCTATTAAATATTCTGAACTATTTTTATTTTTTGGTTGAAAGTTTTAGAACACTGTTATATTTAGTTTGACCATATAGTCGAATTTATTGTGTATATATGTGTGTATATGTATGGTAAGTTTTTTAAAGCTATAATATTTTCTACCCAGTCGAGTCTTTTCTCTTTAAGAAAAAGGAAACATACGAAGAAGAAAAAAAGGTGGTAACGCGAAAGTTTGAGAAGAGAATGAGGAAGAAAAAAGGGGAGATAAGTCGGTGGGTGAGGTTATAAAGAAAAGGGACGTTATACTAAAAAGGGTTCTGAGTTGCTAACGATCCCCAGTTTTGTATCATAGTGTGGGAAGTATGTGTTACGTCAAGTTTTTTGATCAACTAAACTTTATTGGTCTTTTACTTAGTACACATTATAATAAAAAAAAAAAAACTTCATAAAACTTCTACTCTGTTCCATTATTACTATTATTACTACCACTGAGAAAATAAATGGACCGTCAAATGATTTTTAAAATAAAAAAATGTGATGTTGATGATATTGATGATGATGATGTTGTTGTTAGGTGCTGATGTTGATGATAAAGTTCTCACTTGAACAGTGAACCATACAAAGAAAAGAAAACTTTGTGCGGTCAGTTTTACCGAAAATTTTATTTATATTACTAACTCATTTTGTGAAGATAGTAATTCTTAGCCAAATATCGGGTATGCGGTGGTCTGTGTCACAGTTAAAAATTTTAAAAGTCTAAACCATTTTTAGTTAAATTCCGAGTTATCCTTACGTATTCACGTTAGAATATATTTAATTCTCGCGTTGTACTGTCGCCCAGTCCCGTTTTTTTTTCTTCAAATTGTTTGGTAGTACTTGTTTGTAGGGGTTAACCAGCGAAAATGGTAAAAGCCCAAACTTTAGGTACTTATGATATTCCAATTTTTAACTGAAGATCAAACTATTAAAGTCTGGCCATATTCTCTTTCGCTTTTCGCACAATTAATCGATATCGATCCCTATTCCACCATCGTCATCATAATCATAATCACCATTTCGCTTTTCTTTTTCATTGACTTTTAATAAGTGATGAAAAGAATAAATAATCATGTGATTTTATTAATAGGTCTCAATTTCGGGAAAGTTTCCCCGTCACAAGTATATTGGAAACAATCATACGACTGGAAGTTTCTTTCCCCCACAATACAATTTTACACAACATACAATTAGAAAAGCCCGCGCTTTCTCACAATTTCTCCGCCCACAGGAAAGTCGTCATCTCTAGTTCGAGTACATTATAGAAAAATTTTGTTGGCGTGAGAATACAGAATAGAAGGTCTCCTTAACGATACAATATTTTTTTTGTGAGTAAATTGATGTCAACATTTAGATTTCCTTATCTTCTAGTCAATAGAATTTGATAACAGATGGTCATGTTTTTTCGTCCTTGTTTGTATCAAGTATAAATATACACATTTCAAAAACTGATTGTTCCAAGGTAATTGAGAAATTTTTTTTTTAAATAGTTTTTTGTATCAAAAATAAACATATTTGTCACCACCTTTATACTTTTGAATTTCAAGTTTCAAAAGTGTGGAAATTTTGAACAAGTATCTAACCAATAAAAATTTATTAATTTGACAAGTTTTTTTTTTTAAGTTTCAAGGAGAAGTTCAAATATTTTTCAATTGGTGCAGAAGATTCCGAATCATCTAAACTTCAGAATAACAGACTGGTTGGCGAATTTATTTATTTGCAGCTATTCTTAGCATATCTCTCTCCAAACTTTGTCAAATATCAACAAACATTTTCCTTAGTTCTCAATTGGCAACATAATCGGGGATTATTTGAATGGTAGATCTTTACTTTTATCCCCGTGTACATCATTGAAGATTTCCCTTTGAGAATCCATGATCGTTTGGTAACTATACTTGAATTAGTAATGATGATAAGAATAATTTATTAGAAAACATTCAAGGAAGTTGGGAAAAGAAGGCGAGCCTAATTTCCCTAATAGACTGGTTTAAGAAATAGATTGCGTGATCTTTTCGAATCACAATGGTAAGATTGAAATATATTTAGGCTAAATGACATCATGATGTCGAACACGGTAATGATATTGCTCTGATTATTTGATCTCGTTGATGTGATTAAAAAAATATTTCAAATGATGAGTTGGTTTCCCGATTACGAAATAAAAATTAACTAAACTATATATATATTGATATGGTGGGAAATATCCCACGATTGACCAAAAATGGTCTCTTCAAACCATCATATCCCCAAATCAAAACTTGGGATGATGTTGATGTTGATGTTGATGTTGATGTTGATTGATGTTGATTAAATAAAAAATTTTTTCAACTATTATCACCCTTTTTAAGAATAAAGGAAATTTGAATATTTAATGCGCTTTTGAAAGTTACTATTCCCTGAATGGAAATCTTTAAAATAGATATATTATGTTTATTTTATCAAAAAAAATATATATATAAAATAAAATTTATTTTGCTTAACCCCAGAAAATCACAAATGCATGAAATATGGGAAAAAGTTTTACATTGGAGCAAAAACTTTTTTTTTTTTAATTATAAAATTTATGCTTGATGCAAGATTTTATTAGACAAATTTGGCAGAGAAAAATATCCCGAAAAAGAATTAACATACATTTTTCCTATTCATATTTTACTTTTGATTGGATATTTGAAATAACCTTATTATTATTGAAAAAGATAATGTTACCCACTAATTTAATATTTTTGATGTTACAAACTAAAAATAGACACAAAATTTTATTTTATTATTTATCATAACAAGAAACAAATTAATAACCTATATATTTTTTTACATTAGTTTTTGGGTATTAAGTTGTGTATTTTTTCATATATTTAAAAATTGCAAATTGTAAATATTATTATTAATTATCAATGATTTTTAATAATTCATAATAAAAAAAATTTTTTTTTTGTTATTTGATTTAAAAAAAAACAAAAATTTAATAAATTTATATTGTTTTAATCTTAAATATATAAACATATTTCAAAAATTTCAATTTAATTTATTTAATTTGATAGTAATTAATATCAAAAATTAAATTTAGAAGCTTCAAAACATCAATCTTTTTTATCATTCTTTTACTTCAAATCTCTTATTACCAATTCACAAAATTTTTCAGCCATCTCATCAAGCCATTCATGATGCTTCACACCTTGAACCCACTCTCTGGGCAACTGACTTTTTCCCAATCGGCATCCTAAAAGGGCTCCGGTAACGGTAGCATTAGAATCCGCGTCACTTTCAAATATCGAATTACGAAAAATAAAATATTTAAAATATATTCATTCCAATTAACTCAAATTCTGAATTTCAAAAATTTAAATATTTAGTTCAAACTCACCCTCCTTCCAAAGTAACTTCAGTAATCATTCTCTTAAACAAATTTCCATATGTCCTTTGTCCCTCAGGGAAAAAACTTAACCCATTCACTAAATTTCGTGTGATTGGGTATACACCAGCCCCTAAGGATTTATAAGTATATCCCACTTTTTTTGATTCATCCAACCATAGTTTTGACAGAGTTTCTGGGAAACAATGTCGATTGAGTTCTGCCATTGGATCATCAACTAAAGGATCATTTATTAAGGTTGAAGTTACAATATCGGAATGTCGGGAAATGATTTCGCCTATAAGATTGGTAAGTTCAAGGTCAGGACCAAACATGTCCATGGAAATATCATTTATTGATGTTGGAGAGGATGTTATAAATGTCGAGGTAGCCGCTGGCTGTGTTGGATCTTCCAAATCAATTTCCACGCTGACGTTTCTGCCACCACCATCATTCTGACCCCGATCCCTCAGATCAGGGATCCGTCCAATCCCCCTCATTAGAAAACTAACCGTCAAACACACGATAACACAACTCATCAAACACCTCGGATCTCTATGGGTTACTTTCGCTACATCAATCGCATTCTGTCTCACCACTTGTTCATCCCAAAATTGCAAACATCCCAACACAGCAGTCCTCATAACGGCTCCGTTCGCTGCCATTTTTTGTCCCGATTTTTGCCAAATGTACTCGGCAGCACTATGGGGGTCTTTTAAGAAATCAGTATGTGCAGTAGTTGAAAGGATCGTGTTACCGGATCCGACACATGGCTTCTGGATTTCTGGCAGACCGATCGAGAGCCAGGCCTTAAGGCGGGTGGCAAAGTCGTGGTAAGAGAGTTGGCCGGAAGTCGAAAGAAGAGATTGGATGATGAGAAGTTGTTGATCGGTGTCATCAGTGAAATCGTTTGGATCCCAAGCGCTTCGCCAATAATCACGGGGTATGGGAGTCCTTACAAAAATTAAAATTTTCGTGGTCAAATCGAATAATCTATCTCGGGCAAAAGTTAAAAGATCAGTGATAAATTATTGATCGTTTATACCCTTCGGTATCTAATCCAAACTGGATCGGTCCCTTGCCATAATTCTTTCTTGCCACTTTCTTGCTCATGAACTCAGCTGCCAAACCGACCGCATCACCGATTGCCGCTCCTAATCATCATAGATTTACATAACAGAGTGCCAAAAAAGAAAATTATTATGTGAGATCATGAGAAATTGAAAGTTTTTGAAAGGTTGCGAAAAATAATTGGTTGTCATTTAGTGTTTAGTGATGCTTTAGGTTTAATGTTCATCTTGAATATTTGGTTTGATCGTCCATAATATTATGCATAAATATTTTCAAAATACAAACATTAAATAGTTTATATTATGATTTGTGGCAATGGCAACAAAATTTACTTATTAAATTGTTTTCATTAAATATTAATGGAAACAAAGCTTGAATCAATGACAATTATTCTTTTCAATTATTATTTTTGATTAATTAATTAATTAATTAATAAATAAATAAATAACAAATGACATTGACATTGACTCTATTTTTTTAATAATCATCTTTTCAGCTCTCAGATTCCATTTCTTAAAGAAACGGTTCTTATATGATATCATAATGAAATTAGCCAGATATCTTGGTGATAGATGTGACCCTACCGAACAAACATCCTTTAATTCGATCACGAATTTCATCATGAGATAAAGTCCCAGATATTTGTGAAGTTGGTTGCGTTTCGTTAGTCAGTATATTTTCATACATAATTTGGTAAATACTTGAGATTTCGTAAGGAAATCCTGTTTGATGTTAAGTTATATGTATGTTGATCCTTTATAAAATTCTGATTCATTCTATATGCATGAAGTCATCCAATAGTCTAACATAATTTTTGCAAGGTAAAAATCTGGATTCACAACATTTGATAATCCAAGTTGCGCAATTTTCAATTCCAATAACAGGTAAAAGATGATCTTCTCGACTTCCCCTAATCACGCACACCGTTCTCACTAGTATAATGAAAAATTGCAAATCAAAATAACAATAACAGCTTTTATTTTTTATCCTTAATTACTTTAACCCTTGGAGAATTTACCATCCCAAATACATGATCTCTTATTAAAGCCCTGTGGCCTCTAATAAAGCATTCCAATAAGTTTTATGATCATATACGAATGCATTCTCTCCACCATATTCTGACTCTAACTGTGACTTATCGATAATTGTATCCAAATTCAGCCATTGTGTTCGAGTACCCTTATCTGGATCTTGTAAATTGGTGAACTTAAATTTTTCCTTTGTCACATTGTCTATAAACGGTGATATTAGTTTATAGAAAGTGCTAAAATACCATGGCGCTTTATCATTGTTGTCCAAAAAATTTAGTTAGTAAAAAAAATAATACAAAAATTGAGAAATTGAGAAAAATCCCCACCATCAATAACACAAGCTAAACCTAATCTCTCCGGGTAATGTGATCCCAAAATATGTACAAACTCTTTCGCAATCCCGATCCCCGGACTCGATTTTAATGATGTCTTATCGAAATCTACGAGAAGCACAATAGTTTCCACTTGAGCCGGCATCAAATTGATTCCACGCTCGAATGCAAAAACAGTATTCTTGATCTGCCTTGGTCCAGCTTTAGTGTTTTCTAATCCGGGCCGAAGGTACAAAATCGGTCGGCCGTGTCGGTCAAACCCATTAAAGTGGATTTTACCCGTGACACACTTTGCATTGTTCCAAAAAAATCAGTCTCATCAAAAATACACTGACAATGATTGTTCCCAAAGAACTGTTAAGCAACTATAAAATACTACCCACCTCCGGCTCAACTTCCTTCGGATCAATTTGATCAGGTTTATAATCTCGCCTCCATTCCAAAGTTTCCAGTACTCGCTGCTTAGCTTCTCGGAGATTCCATTTTGCGGCACGTAAATATCGTTTTAAACATTGGTCGGAAACCCACCTTCGTTCGACCTCATATCGTGGATCACCTACGGGTAATAATATGGTCTCTACATAATCTTTTAGAGCTTTTAATTTTTCCTCCTCTTCAGGTTTTAAGGGAGCGGGGAGCAGCACGTTATAATCACTTGAAGGGGTCAATAGAGGGATCTTAGTGGTTGTGAGTGGTTTTGATAGTTTAGTTTCGTTAAATTGTGTGGCTGAACTGGTTTCTAGAACTTCAGTTGCCATAGTCTTTATTCATTGAAGTTAAAGAACACCACCGATAAATGATTCAAATATCTGATTTCAAATTGTTTACGTTCGATCAACGTTGTACTTTTCACCAATTAGGCTAATTTACTATGCGGATTTATTTGCCTCGAATATTTAAATTGTGAACACGAACATCATTAAGAATCCCATCCCTGGTATTCTTTTCTTTGTGTTAAATTGGTCAAATCCATAATGAAACTGAACAGAGATAAAAATTCTAAATGTTTAGTGCAGGTATGAAATTGGACTGGTGCAAAATTGAAAGCCTTAGGATGGCTGAGTAGAAGAAATATCCATATATTTGATGAAAAAACTTTTGAAATTATTCGGAAACTTGCAATTTTTTTTTTAATCTTTCTGCTTTGATCTTTCTCTTTTTCTCTTTCTACTTACCTCGGATTTTTCTAAACTTTTGGAAGGCAAAGTGACCTCATAACCCAACTCTTTAAGTATTAGTTGTACTCCAACCAGATGCTGATTTCCTTTAAGCTTTTCAATATGTGAGCTTAATATCTGGCGTACTTCAACTTTAGTCTCGTCAGTTTCCAATAAAGCGAGCACCGGAAATGAACCTGTCAAGTGCGTGGCATATTCCAACAAATGATCTTGAATACTGGCAAGGAGTAGGCGGGGGAAATGAAATTCCGCCAATGGGTTTTCTTGGGATAAGTGATTTTCCTCATTGGCCTCATTCTGATCCTTTAACTTAGGTTTTGGTTGATAGTGCCCACCATGAATAAGTATCTTTAGAGTATGGTTAGCCATTGTAAACATAATATGCGATTCATATGGCTTCTGTTCAGCCTCCTTGGCGATTTGATATAATATAGGTAATTTATCCCCTTTGGTTGCGTGCAACAAGATCTCGGATAAAACTTTGGAAGAGAAAGGGTTGTCCAACATTTCTAAAGTATGATCAGTTGCGTACTTAATCAACTCGGGAGATACCATATCTAAAAGTTCCCTAGCTCGAATCTTCGGATCCTTTTTACTAAAATTACCAAATTTATTTTAGTTATGAACATAGATGCTGAATAAAAAAATCCCTTATAAAAAACCTCATTTTGGCTCTTATCTCATCAGTCGACGCAAGTAAATCACGTGTAGGCTTGTTAAGGAAGAAAGGTGATCTCCCAGAAAACAAATACATAAGAACACGGGAACCAATCCTATGCTGACTGATTTCTCTCACCGCGTTTGTATATAAACTTTTTTCGGTCATTTCCTTAAAAAACCAACACGAAGGAAAATTTTAATTTAAACGGCTGAAATTTTATTGAACTAGGAGTTATTTGAAAGGAGTGTAGAGTACCTTAAGAATGATATTTTTTAAAAGAATGGTGTCATCAACAACATCAAAAGCGCGCAACAATACCAAATAGCCATATTCTTCACAACATATTTTCACTATAAAAGTTCTAAAGCTCTTTAAGATAATTTTTCGTTCCTAAATTGAGATCATAATAAGAATTTGAAGCATTAAAAAATCACGCAAATCTTAATTACTCCTCACCTTAGGAGTCGCATAGACAAGTGACAGCATGGCAACACGTGCACCATCCCAAGTATGGAGAATTTCCACCAGATATTCTTGAATGATTGGAATCATATCGGATATGGATTTTTCGTTACCAAGTTGAAAGAATTTGAAAAGGGCATAATGAACGATACTATGTCTGGCAGTTCCTTTGTTCAAAAAAGAAGCCAAAACCTCGGAAAGAGATTTCAGAATTGATTCTTTCTTTGCTGGATTCTCCGATATAATTTGGTCAAGATCTTTTTTCTCCTAGAATTTTAGTGATTAAAAAAATATAATTAAGCATTCAAACAACTTAAAAATCTGAACTGACTTACGTCAAATAACTGATATTCTGGTCCGTAAAACTCTCGTATAAGGCCTATTCTATCTTTAGAATTCCCATAACTCCAACATGCCTCTATTACATGCGATGCGATTTTATGTCGCATCAGCTTTGTTACATGCCCATACATTTCATGGATAACTATATTACGATTTTCCCTATTCGTAAGAGAAATGATGAGTCAGCTTTCCAATCACTTTCTTGACTCTCCGATATAATTTTCTCCAAGCATTTACCAATATCTAAGGATCTTTTCCACTATAAAACGACCATGGGTTTTTTTCGATAATTCAACATATCGGCCTTTTAATTCAGAAGCAATTGCAGCAATTTGTTCCTTGCTACCGTATTTTAAACAAGTTTGGAGAATTCGGGAAGTGTCATGCTTGAGAGCGAAATCGGGTATTTTGCCCTCAATCAACTCCATCAATCGAGACAAAAGAACTTTGCGATCTACAGGCTTCGTATTTTTTTCTCTAACCTTCCCCCAAATCTCTTTGGAAGATTCGCGGATATCGTAGAGTGGTTTTTGTGATTGGCGCTCACGACGCAATGCTTTGGCGGCCGCATGTGATTCTTTCGAATCTAAACCATGGTTTTTTATAAAGGGTTAGTGATAAAGTATGAGCTGATTTTATCAAATAAAGTCTTTTCGTATAAAATTTTTTCTTGTTACCAGATTTTTGTTGCGGTCTCGGTTCTGCTTTTTCATTTTTTATATGGAGGTCAAATTCAGGATGTGCTGCTGAGCCCGAGGAAGCATCTTCTGCCTCGGAAAATTCGCCAGAACTTGATTCTTCGTTACTTTCGAGACCTGCATCAGGTTCACTCCACTCTGCCTCGCTTGACTCTGGGTCATTATGCCCAATTGGAGCAGCCTTTATCTTGCTAAGCTTGACTTTTTTTCTCCCGAATTCTTTATCACTTTCGTTCGCACTTCTTTTCAGTTCAGTTATTTTTACCATACTTGAAGATCTATCTAAAAAAAATTGTCAATATTTCTAAGTGGGTTTAAAATTCCCGGAGATTTCCTAATAAATAACGGAAAGGAAATTCTCATTTTTCCCTTACACTAACTAATCCCAACATGCGGCAATTTTCATTCAAAGTTTCCCTTCTTACCAGTCCAAGGAAGGTTTAAGAGGAATGTCAACAGGGATTAAACTAGAGCTTGGGCGAATAATAACTTTATTAAATCTTATCAACAATCCACACACTCGTTTCTCCGTGATTCACATAGCAGGAACAAATGGTAAAGGATCCGTTTCCGCTTATATTGATCATATTCTCTTAAAAGCCGGTTTCAAAACCGGTCGCTTTAATTCGCCACATTTACTGGAACCTCGCGACTCGATTCGAATAAATGGGATACCAACTGGAAACGAAGACTTTCGTGAACTCCTCAAATTTATATCTACACGAAACACGGTGAATGCAAGCTCTTTTGAGTTACTAACAGCTTCTGCTTTTTGGTGGTTTGCTAAGCAGAACATTGAAATTGCGGTGGTAGAAGTTGGACTTGGTGGGAGACTGGATGCTACCAATGTTTTCAACTCGCCACCACCTTTAGTTAGTGTTATTACATCAATAGGAATGGATCATGCCGAACTATTGGGTAATAGCATTCAAGAAATCGCTCGAGAAAAAATAGGAATTGTTAAGAAAGGTGGGCACGTTGTGATTGCACCACAAAATGAAGTTGGTGCAATTGATACCCTCAACCGTTGTATAGCCGAGATGGAATGCTCTCGTGTAACCTGGGTAAAGCCTGCAAAATGGGACAAATTGCGTAGTTCTGGATGGGCAACGTTATGTTTAGACGATAACCAAAAATACAATAGAAAGTTATTCCAACTTTCCCGAGATGTCAGTGCTTCTGCTGAGCCATCACTGAATTTCTTTGTGCCTCTGAAAGGTGATATCCAATTGGAAAATGTGGCAACTGCAATTGCGGCTATTGATCAATTGCGCAAACTGGAACAAGGAGCTTTTAAACGTATCAGCAATGGCCATATTATTGATGGCATCGCGTCTACCCAATGGCCCGGTCGCCTTCAGTACGTCGATATAAGTCATTTAGTTAGTAATCGAAAGCGTCGTATCTTAGTGGATGGAGCACATAATCTACCTGCCGCAATTTCATTAAGAAATTTTGTGGATCAAGAGTTGGACAAAACAAAACAGCGACATGCTCATTTCATCTTCGCTTCCAAAAAAGGTAAAGATGTTGCCGCTATCATGAAAGCTCTTGTGAGAAATGGTGATACTATCTTACCACTGAAATTTTCCGAGGTGGATGGAATGCCTTGGGTACATTCGTGTGATCCCAGTGAAATATCAGCCTATGCTGTGAAATCGGGTATTCTTGAGATCAAAGCGGTAGATAACCTAAATCACGCGCTACAATCTGCCCTTGAGCTTCAAGAACAACGAGGTGGTTTAATTGTTTTATGTGGAAGTTTATATTTAGTTGCAGACCTGTTGCGATTAGTTCAAACTGCTTCCTAAGCAATTTCCATGGAATTTGGTCGCTATACAAAATTTAAAACATTAATGATGATTATTATTGGTGATTAATCCTGCTAGCAATATATATTTAACTATTTTAGATACTTTTGATTGCCATATTTGCTATGAAAAGAATTTGAGAACCGAGAAATATAGCCCCTGATGACTTATGGGTCAATATTCTACAACCAAGATCAATATGTAATATATGGAAAATATTATTGATCAAACACGCGAAAAAAGGAAGTTATCTGGTCCATTAAATTTTTCGTTATTAATAATAATTTTTAGGCAAACACTCATACCTTAGCCTCGAGCGCATGTTCTATGTATATGATCAGATCGAATCATTGTTAAATTATATACATGAACAAAACTCGAAATAAAAGTGCAATTAGGGGTAGAATAAAAGAATTAAATACAGTGGTTGCAGAAGAGGGAGGACTAGCCTTGCTCTGTTTTACAAGAAATTAAAAATATACTATATACTTTGGCGACTTACAAAAAGAGGAGGCAAGATGAGAAAGAAAATTTTCAAGTATTGTTTGAAGAGATGTTTCTTTTTTATCTACCACCCTTTCTGCCAATTCGCTACTATAATAAATACAAGTAATATATCATATGTACTATTAAATAACACTTGGATAAAGAGGAAATTAAGGGACAAAATTGTTCGGTAATTGGTTGTTATCGTAAAAGGAACATTTTTTCTGCAAGTTGAGAGCTTTTGGACTTTTGATTTTAAGATCCATATCAATAGCAGATGGGAAAGATTAATTTGAATACCTAAAACTTGTTATAATAAGCGGTCCGTTGTAGCTGATGCATTTGAACTACGGCCAAAATCTCCTCAATAATTTCATGGAAACTAAACTTTTGCCGCTCTGAGGCCATCCGGGCACTTATTCTCGAGGTTGGTAAGCTGAAGAATGCCGATTCACGATACACGATGGATACTTTTGTATCAAGATTTCGCTGATGTGTTAATAGGTCTATGTTAGGATGAGAGAATTCGTGAAGCGTGGTATTTAGATGACTGGTCAGAACACTGTGAAGCATGAGGTAGCCATCAAGACCGATCTACGATAAATGGAGGAAGCAATTAATTAGAATTTTGATACCAAGGTGTTATTAAATTGAAAAAAACCCCAAATTAGTTGTTAAAATACTTGCTTCATTTTCGTCAATGTTTAACACTCGGAGCGAAGTATTTGACATCAAAGCATGAGACAAATGTCTTGCTCCCTCATCTCCGATTGCATTACCACGAATAATTAGTTTATCCAATGTGGAATTTCCCTCGAGTTTTTTTAATGCTACCCCTAGAGTTGGGCCCCATCGTTTATTACCATCACCCCGTAATGTCAACTCTTTTAAAGCTTTATTCTCCCCTATCAATTTTCCTATTTGTTCACATGCACGTTTAGCAATCACGGGAACCATAGGATTCGGTCGATTGTCTATTGACAGAGCACCCAAATGTGGGAAAGAAAGATCGAGAATTTCAATCACGGTATTCTGAGCGAAAGCTGAAATTATTTCCACAACTTGATTTGTGTTTAGTCCCAATACACAATCGGTCATTGACAACCAATGAGGAGTCAGATTTTCTCTGATGGTTTGACATAACTTTTTATGACCTAAATCAGTTTCAGTAAGATTGTTTCCTCCTGCCCATACCCGAAGCTTATTTCGGTTAGGTACTTTGGAAATTAGCGAGAGAATAACAGACAAAACATCCCCATCCAGACCACAATGATCAATACTAAAAAATCTTAAAGAGGAAAATGCTCGGGATTCGATGTATTCAAAAAGTGCATTGGTGTGTTTTGGTTTATTCAGAGGTACACCACCCAAATCCAAAGTTGTGAGATTTGTTTCACCTAATGTGTAAATTGAGATTATTGGCGTAGATTTTTTGAAGAAACGTGAGCAATTCCGAAGATTTAGATTCTTTAGAGCGACCGTTTTGGCTAAATATTCCACCAAAATGTCTGGATCAATATCACAACTATTTTTTGAAAGATTGAGTGCCTCCAGTTGTTCTGGGAAATTGTTATTTAGCGCATCCAAGATTGTTTCGAGGCTTTTCTGTTCGAGATTTCCATTGGAAACATCAAGTTCTCGAATTGGTGTACCATGACTTGCAATTCCACCTGCTAAAGCATGAGCCCCATCTCTAGTCAAGGAGTTATTTGCCAACACAAGTCGTTCTAATGACGATTGGCCAGTCATTAGAGCATAACCAATTGCTGAGATAGTATCTCCGGTAGTTCCACATCCAGTCAAATCTAATTTTCGTAATTTTGGATTCGATAATAAAAGATCATAAAGTTCAGCGGCCAACATGTTTTCCCCTTTATGACCTTCAGGTCCTGGTTGGATTTGCAGATCAAATAAACTAATATTGTCGAAAACAACCTCATGCAATAATGGATTATATCTTAGAGCATTAAGTATTGCGAGTAATTCAGCATTCGTGTAGGTACTCCCCTCTGGTGATTCATCATTGGGTGTCAATAGGACAAATCGAAATGGTAAATGTTCAATATCTAAACTAAGAGTCCCTCGTTTCTGACTCATTACGTACTCAATCGAATACGCGATCCGTTCACGATCAACTCGAAATGCATAGCATTGAGCTTCAATCATTCGTTCAAATCCTGACCCTTTAGTCGCTTTTTTGCCAGCCTCCTCAGGTACCATTGTTGCTTGCATCATATTAGGTACACATAATCTATAACTAGGTTCTGGCCACCAGATTGTGATCGCATCAATAGCAGTTCTTATGGAGGTCACAATATTCTCGGACAATGCTGAAGAAAGAAGCATTGTGCGTATCATTGATCCATTACTATGATTTTTGAAACTCAGTTTAAAAGTATCATCTTTGCCCTCAGCGTGTATACCAGTCAAGCAGAGTAATGGATATTGATACTTGTGAATATCGATATCTTTGGGTCTAGTTTCTTCAACCAGAAGTGGATATTGAAATTGTGGAGACATATTATTTGTATTACTATTTAGGGTGTTATCAAATCGATATGTTTTACTTGATCTTCGATTATCGTTTGGCGTGCCATCATGATTCATATTTGTAGGTAATAAATATATATTGTTCCTTCCCATAACAAACATTACCGGAATGTGCAGTTCTTTTCCACTCTCACTTGTTGGCCCTTTGTCTGATAACGTGTTCAATGACACTCGAAATGCTATTAAATTATTCTCAACAATGTCATCATCACCAAAATCATCGACACTCTGTAATCGTTCAGTGACCCACCGACGTTGTGTTTCGGTTAAATATGGACCAATTGATTCAGCTTGTCGAATAGCGGGTCGTAACGCATTCAGCCATTGTTCGTGTTCCTCAAGTGTCTCGGAATATATCGAGAGATAAGCATGTTTCTTTGGTGATGTAATATAATTAATCCTGATCATGAGCTCTGGAGATATCTGTTGACTGACTGAGTAAACAGTTGATAAACTGAGAAGGATATTATCAGCAGTAACGACTTTCTTATTAAAGAATTCAAGAGATGAAGCATTTGGTGAATTACGTGACATTTTTGTTGTTTGTCTTGATAAAAATGATTCATCGATACAAGGTGTCATACATATAGATAAAGAGGATACGCTGTCAAATGTTTTTATAACCCTTTCTGAACTTTTGAACCGGCATAAACATTTTTGCGTCAAAACCAAGAAATCTTTTGAATTTTTTTTGAATAATTTTGAAGTCCACTTTGCTACATAACCGCCAAACAAAATTGTTTCTTGTCCTGAGGGAATTGGAAGATTTAGTTCAGTGAACATTCTTTCAACATGTCTTGTACCTCGTGGTCGACTATTAAGAGCACCTTTGATTGCGCTGAATGTGGATCTTTTTGTAGATGGAGAAGATATTATGGATGGAGCTGTGGAGGAAGGTTGTGATGATGGTTTACCGCCACTTTCTGTTGAAGTGATAAATGAACTAGAAGTCGTAACAGTTTCTGAATCAAATGGTAATTCTTCCGGGTATTCTGGCAAAGGTGATAGCTCGTGGATCGGTTGATACTCAGTGGATAAGGAAGAATCGGTACTAGTACTAACTTCCGATTGCCCTGATTCATTTGTGAATACTGAAGTGTCAGATGCAAGTGAGTTATCTCGCATATGTAATCTAGGACGTATGCGTTGTTTGAAATCTGACAAAGTATCAAAAAAACCAAGTTTTAAAGTTGGTGTTGTAGGTGAATGGGTAACCATAGTTGCTGTGTGCATAATTGCAATTGATTAGAAAGAAGCAAACGCGATAGAAAGGGAAAAAATATATAATTCAACTATATAAAATCAAATGAAAGGGCGCAAGAAAACGATAAACTATGTTTGAGATAGTCAAATTGACACTTTTCTCTGGAACAGGATATTTGAAAACTGTACAAAAAAATTTCAATGAATGTGACGAGTCACAAAGCGATAGGATGATAATATTGTTTTAAACGGCTTTGGATTTGTTGTGAGCGTTGATTTATGTTGGTAATGTTTATGTAAGACCAGCTTCGAAAGGGCCACAATAAAGAGACGTGAAACTCAACAACAAAAAATAAACAGTCCAAAGAGCAATAATATGTGGAGAAACAAGAATATTTCCTTGGGAAGGTTGAGCAAGAACCGAAGATAAATGACACGAAATGAAAAAGAGGACAGAAACTACTCAATAGACAAAAAATGTGTGAGCTTCAGCTTCGGACTCAGGACACATGTATTATATTTTTTCATTTATTAAAAAAAAGATTTTTTTATAGATGCAGCCTCCAGTAAAAAAGTTAGTCTATCAGCAGGTCTCATTGTTTCTTTGTAAAATGAAATCTCGCGAGTTGCAACGTGTGCTTTACTAATTTGGATAGTTTTATCTATCCGACTTTTATTCAAACTGGTGAGACAAACAACTTTTGGAGCAAGAATTTCGGGAAATCGAACTTTGGCGACATACAATACTAAAAATATAATATAATATAATCAAAAGATTAATAAAATGTTTATCTTTAAAAACAAAATATTTGATGACAACATAGATTACATTAAATATATCCCGAGAAGGCAGTTGTGGATGGTAGGACAGCAGAGAAGGTACTTTCCCAAAGAAGAATTTCATTTTTGGGGGTTTTTGAATATAATGATCATTCAATTCCTAAATAATGATTGAGCATCCAATTTTGAGTGCGAGAAAAAATTTATAGGTTAGGGGATTGAAGCCTTCAGAGCTAGATCATAAAACATCAAAAAGATCAAATGTGACCGAATGGTTCTAGAGAAAAGTTGGTTTGTCGGGATGGAGAAAAGGTTTTTTATTTTTGTGGAGATTTTTGGTCACATTTCAGAACAAAACCAGTTTCAAACGAATATATTCACATTTTGCTGGATTTCTCGAAATTAAATTTTGAATATCTTTAGTAAAAATGAAATTCACAATTTCCAAGTATAGTTTGAAGATGAGATGCTTCCGAAGAAAATTAATTATTGAATAATTAAGGCTCAAGATTTGGAAATCTTAGCTGTTTAAACTTTTGTTTGTTGGGTGTGCAATAATATTTTTGTATAGATCTGTAACAAATTACTTTAGCTCATGACTTGATTCAAAAACGTTTTCGCTCCAAATATCTAATTTCAAAACTTAATGGTCGAGATCTAATTTTCAATTGATTCGGAAATTTCGATACGAAATTTGATTTGTGAATTGTGAAATTTTACATTCACCGTAAAGTATCAAAGTTTCGGAAAAAAACTCGTTTTCTCACACAGGCCAAATAAGCTAAAGATTTTCAGGGAATCTTTTCAAACTTACTACGTTGAACCATTCTAATAATAACTTTATAATTTATCTCGGGAATAGGAATTAGCCTCCTTTACTCGGACTACTTAAATTTACTTTCCACAATTACATATACGTGACTTTTTTAATATTATAATTAATAGAAAATTCTTCAATTTTGTAGCTTGTAATAAAGTACTATTGTAAGTCTTGAAATTACAGTCTATTGTAGTTATTTTTGGATAGGTTTACAAATTCAAAAATAAGTATCATTTGTAAGTTAACTTTTTAATATTAAAACATTGTTTTAACAAATTTGTCATATAAATAAAATAAAACCTTTTTTATTAGTAAGTATTATATATTAAAAAATAAGCAAAAAAATTTTTATTGGTTTATATATAAATACAAATAGATTTTGTAAAATATAATATTAATAATTAAAATATAAAAAACCACAATATTATTAAAAACATTAATATTACAAGCTTAAAATAAAATATTAAATTAATATTAAAGTTCAAATATTTAAGATTTAACCAAAATTATAAGCTTAATTAATGATTTTAATTTTAATTTTTTTTTATATAATTTTATTTGCTATTTTTAAAGTATTATTTTTAATTTAAAACTGATTTTTTTTTGTAAGAAATAAAATATTGGTTTTTTTTTAATTTTTTGGTATTTTTACTAATTATAATATTTAATTTCAATTTAACTATAAATAATTATCTTTTTTTATTTTAAATAATAATAATAATAATATATTTGTTAAAGTTAATTTAATTAATATATAATTAAATTGTTTAATATATTAAATTTTAATTACTTAGTTTTGTTTTTAAAACTAATTATATTTTTGTATATATATTTAACTATTTTTTTTTATTACTATTTTACGAGTAAAGTCCAATTACTATCTAATATACAAAACCAGACTAAATAGTCCAAACTAAATATAATTCACATATTTACTACATATAACTAGTTACTTAGACTAAACAAAACAACATTATATATCTACATAAATACTAACAGTATCACTTAATTCAGAAAAAAAAACATAACACATCTCTGCCAAAACTAACAACAAAAAATTTAACTATATTGAGCAAATAAACCACCTTATCTAACAATCTTTTTGTAAAACTACAAAATAATTCAGATATTATATTACTGTTATCAACCAAACTGGTTTTTTTCATATTTACTCTATGTTTAAATCTCACAAACCAAATTTTTGAACAATATTTCTCTACTAAATGTCTTATCAATTTAATTATTGTCATAACAGTCTTCTTTTTTTTCTTAAATACTATAATAATTTTTCTATATTAATCTCTTAACATGAAGCCTTTGCAGACTACAATATACAATTTTACATTTGACAAACACCTGGAAATAGTTTCTAAAATGGCAAAAAAAAAATTACAGATACCAACCAAAAAAATCCAAATAATTAAAACTCTTACCAAAAATTTTTTATAAATATTAGCATTATTAATAAAAATAAAAACATAATCTAGTAATTTAATCTTACCACAAAATAAACACAAAACCCCAGGATACAATTTGTTATATAATTTTTTCTTAATCATTATTAGCAGCTGTTTATACAAAACTTTTATTAAATAGGTAAACAAATTAATCAATTCTTTATTAATAAATCCAGATAGTATATGTAAATTAAGATGTCAAACTTGTATAGTAAATACTTAGTTTACATTTCTAATCAAGACACAAAAGACCACATTATGACCAAGGCTAGCTTTCTATTTAATACAACTAATAAATTTATAAATGTCATAAACAAAATAACAAATATTGTCAAATATAGCTGTGCTTTTAGCTATTACATACTATTTACTTATACCAATAAGTAAAGAAAAAAAAAAACAGCAGCCATTTTTGTTATCAAGTTAACTTTAATATTGTCTAAAATACCTAAATAACTCTTGATTTTTACTTACTTAATTAAGAAATTTTTATCTCTTATCAAATTATCAATATGTTTTTTTTTCAATTAACACTTATTGTAAAAGTCAGGTGCAACAATTTCGGCTTTAAAAACACAAACATTAATAGCAATCTAACTGTTCAGATGTATAATAATTATACAAAAAAAAAAAACACACTTTAAAAAAAAAATAACAGTCTGTAATTTAGTTATTATAGAAAACAAAAGCCTATAAACAGCAACACTAATGCTCATATTTACAGCTGAAAAATACATAACAGCCTTATAAGCAATCTTAGCTAAATTCACATTTCTTAAAGATTTATCTATATACATATTAATAGCTTTTGACCAAATCTCAAACAAATTCTTATGCATCTTTAAAAATTCACTGGAAATTAGAATGTTTGTGTCAAAAAAACCATCAGTTTTAACAGAACTCATCTTCAAAGCACTCTTATTATGCAAAAATTCCAAAGTCAAAACAAATCAGTAAGACATAAAACCCTTAAAATCCAACTTTTTCCAATGCCAAAAAGTTTTTTAATCTATTATGTTATCTTTTTTGTCTAGCAATCTGTTTCCAAATGCAATACCAAATTTTTTTAAAAAATATACTGACTTGTAGTACAAAAATCTTTTCAGAATATCTAACATTAAAAATCTTCCAAAACTATAGAATACACTAAACAAATTATTTGTTATAAATAACTTATTAAGCAAAAAAAATTTTACCACTCCAGCCAAAAAATTGTTCACTGGATTAACATATAACTTAATGGAAAATTGCAGAAGATCTAAAAAAGCCTACTCCAAAACCTGCAAATTCAAAAACTTGTGTTTAAATAAACATCTAAGAATGTCAAGAGCATTAAAAAAAGTAACTACTAAAGCTAACTTTTTTTTAGCCTAAACCTACTTAAAAGGCTTCAAACCATAAAGAAACAAATAATATAAAGTCTTATTAAGAAAGTTTTTTGCTAAATTGGCCTTTAATTTAAGTCTCTTTCTAATTATAATATTCTACTTATGGCACATATCAGATAAAATAAAACTGAACTAAAACTAATAATTAATTATAGATTACAGAACTGCTAACACCAGATAAAAGAACTGTTTATCTATAATAGTCTTTTTCAACACTATATTAAAGAAAAACTTAATATTAGAATAAGTTTTGGATAGATTAAACTTAGAAAGATCATTAATTAATAAAAAAAATTCAAAGTATTTATATGGCTTATTATTTTTGGCAATTGAAATCAGCAAACTACTAATTCAAAGAACAATATCTTTAATTTTATGATTAATAGAAATAACTATAGTTTTATTATTGTTAATTATAATATTATTGATGAAATAAAATTTACTGGTAATGTTTAATATATATTGTATAGATGTCTAACTGTTTTCAACTCAAATAATATTATTAACAAAAATACCAACTGTAAAAAAAGAAGTTTTTTTTTCTATAGTCTCAATTCTACTAGTCTCAGCCATAAATATTCATGTCTTTTAACTTTGCACAAAAGAAGATTGTAAAAAATCTGCCAAAAAAAAAAGAGAATATTTTACTTTAATCTAAATTATTATATATCTAATAGCTATTAATAAGACCAAAGTTTGTTATTATCTTATTTATCTTATTTTTATAAATATTATCAAAAAAACTAATAAACTTCTTATATATCTTGATCCATTGCAAACTAGTTCTCAAATAAGTCCAACCAATATTTATATGTCTTATATATGTCTTACAAGACTAACCAAACCTTTTTGTTCTTCTCTAAAGTGTTTTTAATTATTAAACCAACAGCAAAAATAGAAGACTACATTAAAATACTCTTTAAAACAGAAAAGTTGTTCTTATAAAAAACATTAAATCTACTATAAACAAAAAAGATCTGATCTAAGAAAAGCTTTGAAAAAATTTTTTTGGCTGTTTTAATTAGAGCAATAGACTAAATGTTTATTAAAACTTCATCTTAGTTATAAAATTTAGGTATTATTAAAACCCAAGCTTTTTTCCACAAAGTAAAAACTATATCTAAAGTTAAGCACATATTTAGAAAATACAAAAAACACCTAAAAACATTGTTACCACAATGCTTTCACAACTTATTAAAAATGCCACTTAAATCAATAATTTTTTTATTCAGCAAATTTTTGACTATTTAAACCAAATTCTCAAAATTAACAGCATTTATAATGTTCAAAAATACATTATTTTTCATATAGCTCAAAAAAGCATACTAATTAGTCCAAAGTCCAGACAAATGTTCAGAGACCATCTATTTTTTGATCTATTCTTTTATAATAGTATTAATATTAGTTTTAATATTATTAAGTTCCAAAATCAGTTTTTTATTAACCACTAAATAATTTAATATCACTTTGTAAAAAGGTTTTTCCAATATATTTTTGATTATGCAGTCTTTGTCCAAACAGAAATTTTCTATTTTTTTCTCTATTGCAAGTTTAATAGCAGTCATATTAGCAGTCTTGAACTTAAACAATTTGAATTTATAATAACTTTTCTTAATATTAAGCAAACAACTGAAAATATCCATAGATTTGGCTTTATTCTGAAATAAAGTTTGTACCTCTAAAGCTCTGTTCTTATTAACAGCCAACCAAAAGTAAAGCAGAAAATTTATCCTAATCATATGTTCTAATTTTAAAGCTTTAACCATCTTAGTAGCCAGCAGTTTCAATCTGAAAAATTTCAAAAAATATTTGTTTTTTAAGCAATCAAAAATACTGAATTAATGCTTAAAAAAAACTTTATCTGCTGACTTTACTATCACATTTTTCAGCACATTTTACATTAAATCCAAATTTCCAGAAACATTTGTATTTGTAAATATATTTACTAGAGTTAATAATTCATTAGAGAAACACTTTTTAAAGCAGATTTATTTGATCTTATCTGCATCTTTTATTCTGAATTTCCAATAATTTCTGTTAGCTTGTTTATATATACTATTTAAACACATATTTAAAAAACTACTTAAACTAATTGAAACTGAAACAGCCTTGTGATTAGTATTAAAAAAGCCAAACACTGAGATAATCCTTTAATTAACAACTGCTGATAACAGACTTTTACTTACAAAAATAAAATTAATGACTTTTATAACACTTCTTGAGTTGTTTCAGATAAAAATTTCAACCAATAAATGTTCATTAAACAAATTAAACAAACTCAAATCTGAATAGAACTTGAAGCTTGCACTCTTTTTAGACTTGTTTTTATTGAAATCTTTTTTTAAAATCACAAAAGTACTAAAGTTAACAGCTTTAGCAATAAAAAAGTTGACTTTTACAGCTTAACTAAACTTAGTTTTAGCAAACACATTAGCATACAAACCCAAAATTATGACTTTTAAAGAGAAGCTAAACTGAAATAACATGACTGAAAACTTTTTTTATTTTAAAAACATGATAAACCAGAAAGTTGTTTATAATAATAGTTATTTTAGCACTGAGAAAACTGTTATCTAAACCAGAAATGAAAATTTGTATATTATCAAACTTATTAACAATCTAAGACTTAATGTTAAATTTCAACTTTGTTTTCATGATAATAAAGATTATATTACCTAAACTAGTATGTTAATAGACAATATTTTCTTGCTTAGCAAGGATATTGATATTTTTAATATTACACATAGCAATTTTTTATATCAGATCAATTATTAAAAAGAAAAATCTTTTGTATTTAAACCAAAATTGTTTATTTTGGCCATTAAATTCATAATTATAATTGACAAATTGTTCATATTTTTTTTAACTTTAAAACAACTAATGAATCAAAAACTACCACTTTTACAACAGTTTCACTATTAGTGGTCACACCTAAATCCTTACTTATTACTATATTTGCCCCTTAATTCTGTGATAAAAAAGTCATCAACAACTGACTTTTAGAACTTTGCTAAGAAATTATTGGCTTAAATACATTCAACTTTTTAGCCAGCTTGTTGACTTATTTTGCAAACCTAATAAAACTGTGCTCAAAAGCACCAAATTTATTATTTATATTTAAAGAGACCAGTAGAAAAAATTTAGCATTTGAAGATAAACTAACACCAATAAAAACTAAAGACATCATATAAGAAGTAGAATTACCAGCAATTTAAGCCCAAGTTTTTTCATTAAAAAAAACTAGGTAAGCAATTGGTATCTGTTTCTTCTTATATATATTTGCCAAACAAATTTGATCTTAAGAATTGACCATCTATTTACTATGATTATCCAGATTCTTACTTATTAAACATGTACCAAAAACATAACCAAATTATTTGCACTAAGCATAACAGGCCAAAAAAAGACCAGCCTAACACAAATTCACACTTTTGAAAACTAAAGTAAAACCAATAACAGCTTTTTTGAATACTTTATTGGCAAAAAAAACCACAGTGCATTTGTTACATACATAAGAATTTGGATTATGGTCAATAAAACAAGTTTTTTTACCATATAACACCAATAAATCAAATAAATTATGAACAGTAGTGTTAATTGGCAAAATATACAACAAAGTTTAATAAAAATTTCTTAATACTTATATTTGTTTGTTATAAACAGCCTTAACTATATGCACAGAATTTTTTTTTATAAAAACAGAGCACTTAGAAACAACTAAATCAGCAATTTCAAATAATTTATATTTTACCAAGACCTTTTGCCAAAGACTAATCAATTGTATATTAATTGAAATCATCTTACCAAATTTGGAAAAAACTGATTTTACAGCTGATTTATAAAGATCAACCAAAATTTTTTTGACAATTATTTCTTAATTAATATAATTGTTTGGTTTTCTAACATCATTATTTACTAAAATTTTTCATTAATAGCCATTTTTTTTACCCTGCTTAAACTTAATTTAGAAATAAAAGTAGATTTAATAATATCTGAAAATTTTGAGAAAATAAAGACTTTTTTAAAACTATTAATACAATAGAAAAATTTTTTTACAACAATTAATTTGTTATTATTAGTCTTATTAAGTACAACAGACAGATTAACATTCAATATAAATAATTTAACTGATTTGAAGTTTCATTTTTTCAAAACACATGACTTGACTAATAGCAACTGCTTAAAGCCAACAAACTTAAGAAATAGAAACACTAAAACAATATTATTATTACTTATATTATTAAATAAGAACATTTTTAGTAAATGGTCCAACACATATGTTTAAGTATAAGTTTTTTTCAGCATGGTTTCATCTATATTCTTATTATCTACAGTAGTATTTGAATTTGTATAACTTGTTTTTTTTGCAATCATGTTTTTTATATTTAAAAAACCACTAATATTACTTGCAATACTACTAATATTGCTTCTCTAAAACACTATAAGTCTAATGCCAAAGCCACTAATATTATTTAAGCTTAGAGAGCCAACAGATAAGTCAATTATATCACTATTAACTTCAAGTTTCTTTAGCTTTTTATAAAATACATCATAAGAGTATACACTTTCTACACATTTTTTTGGCATTTAAGTAGATCTCCAAATTAGTCAAACCAGAACCAGAACTATTAACAGGCATATTTATTAGTTTTATCACAACAAAAAAAATATACTAAAAAAAATAACTAAAAGGAAACAAAAAAAAAAGAAAAGAAAAGCTAGTTCTTTAATAAGTTTTTGTTTTTGTTATAATTAAAGATTTGACAAGAAAAAAAAATCAGTACTTTCTAATATATGATGATATAACAAGTGAATAAATAAAACAACTCTTGGTTTCTTTCAAGTAAGTAGTTGTATTTTTCTTGGTATTTCTGCTGGAATTTGTAATTTCTCTTTATTTACAAAGGTAATAAAAAATTTTTGTTGGGTGTAATTCTTAATTTTTTGATTTATCTCTGTAATTAGTGGGGCAAACATATAATTTTGTAAAAGCATGATGCTTTGGAGTAATTTACTGTAGAAATTTTTGAGAACAGCTTTTGGATCTTCTTGGTTTTCTAAGTAAGATTTAATTTTTTTGTTAACATAAAAATTGAAAACTGATTCTGCTGGTCAATAATTATTTGTTAGTCCAAGATAAGTTTGATAATATTGAAATAAGAATTTAACAAATTCTAAATGGTTTATTTCTGTTATTTCTAATTCTGCTATTTTTTTAGATAATTGCTGTTGGTGCTGGTTTTTTGTTAAATTATATTTTACAGAGAGTACTAAATATTACAAATAATTATTTGGATGTTGAAACAAATAACAAACCCATAACTTGGTGCTTAATAGCTGAAAATATTAATAATTTCTGAAGATTTTTATGATCTGAAGGTTTTGTTTGAGTTTTTTGTATAATAAACAGAGATTCAATTGATGGTTTTTTTTGTAAATTTTTTTTTCAGCATAGTGGCTGATTTATTCTGGCAGTTATGCCTTTTTGATAAGCTATCTTTAAATTTTTACTTTGTTTTCAAGTTTTTTATCAAACTATTCTTAATGTCAAATACTTAGCACTTAATCTCTTTAATCAATTAGTAAACAACAAAAAAAAAAAAAAAAAAAACTAAGATATTAGTATTTAGTTAATAGGTATAATCAAAAGCTATTAGTCTAATGTAGTTAAGTATTGAATTTTATCAACATAGAATGTTAATAGTGTAAAAGTGATTAATATTTATTTAATCAAGTAATTATAATATAAGTATAATTTCACTTCAAGTTATAAAAAACTATTTTTTAATTGGAAGAGTAATATTGTTCTGAACCAATCTGAACTCTATTAATACTTTTTCTGTTTCTAATACTCTTACTATATATATATAATTTATGTTAAATAAAATTTTTAAAAAAAAATCTTAGAATTCTGGAATTTTGGAATCCTACAATTTCTAAAAAAGAATTCTAAAATTCTGTAATTCTGAAATCCTGCAATTTTTTTTTATTACACCTATTTCTAATTAGTTATTTTATCTATTATTATAATTCTTGATTTCTATAAGTAATACTAATAAACTAATAAAATAATGTTAATATCCAATTCTAAAAGAATTTTTTTTTTACCAGATTATCATGAAGTTTATTTCCACACAGTCAATTTTACAATATTGCCACTTTATAAAAAAATATAAAAAATAAAATAAAATAAAAATAAAAAATAAAATAAAATAATATTGTCAATTGCTGTAATTAAGAGTGATTAACCCAAGTTGTTATTGTTTGAGACATTTTATGCTAAGAATATTTGGCTAAAAATGAAAATAAGAAAACAATTAATTCAAATAAGTTTGGAGTTTTGAATATTTTTTTTATTTAAAATAATATAGATATATAAATAAAGTAAATCTAATAGATATGAGTAAAAAAATATATTTTCTATTTTGTTTCTTTGTCTATTCTTTTCTATTCTGTTAAAACTACTTTTTAATCATTTATTATTACTAATTATTGCTTATTATTTCTGTTATTGCTTTGTTTTTTTACACTATAACTAATTATTTTATATTATAACTAGTTATTTTGTACTATTTTATGTTATTGTATATTATTTTATATTATTTTAAGTTATAATGTATTATTCTGTATTATTACATTTTTTTAAGTTATTACATTTCTTAATTATAGTTTTTTAATATTTTTTGGATTGGTTTTTTTACTTAAGTAATATTACTAAAATTAGCTAAATAAAAAATAAAAACATTTTTTTTTGTATTGAAATGAGCCAGTTAAAAACAATTTTTATCTGAAATAAATTTTTTATAAATTTTTTTCAATACTGGAACAGCTGAATTTAAGAAGTTACATTTAAGAAAAAAATGTTCGAAACACCCACATTTTTTACAACAAATTAAACTTAATTGGTCCAAAAAAATTTTACACTTTCAAAAATCAGTTCAGTACAAAAAACAGTTTTCAAGTTTTTTTCTAACTCAAATTTAACCACTGTTACCAGACGAAATTAGAGATATTGTTTAGCATAAAATTACCCTTATAAATCTTATCATTAATTAGCATATATTATTGTTTCAAATTATCACTTATTACATTAGCAAAATATATCTGAAATTATCATTTAATTAATAACCCAATTTGTACATAACACAAATGTAACCTAATTGCAATGATCAATCATGCAATACCCCGAACTATGTAACATTCAAAAAGTTTGCCAAAATAATTGATAGTTTGCCAAAATATCTAATAGTTCGTAGAAATAACTTGTAGTTTGCCAAAATGTATCTTAAGTTCAGCAAAATTATAGAAAATAGCAAAGTTCAAGTTCATAGAATAGTGTTATGACAAGTTGTATAAAAGAAGAGCTTCTCTCTTTGAAAAAATATATCTTACTTTAGATTTATCTCTTAAAACCGTTCCTATACACACAAAAAGAAATAAATATCAAATAATTCGAAAAACCAAATTTTTTAATTATTGTACTTGGAAAATCCCCAAAAACCCAACTAACATTTCGAAATTGATTAGCTACCAATTTCAGTAAACTGTTAGTGACTTCAGACCTAGATAGAAAACGTTTCTCTCAACAGAATTCTATTTCTTTTACATTTCTTTTATACTTTTTTTATTTTCTGATTACAATCATTAGGGTAGTCTACAGACGAGATTCCTGTAGAAGAGTTGACTTTCACAGCAAAGTAACTACACATTTTTAGTGAGCTTCTGGATGAGCAATTCCTGGGAAAGAGTTGATGTTTACTACAACGTAACTACATAAAGTAACTGGCAAGGAATTGGCCATTCCACTTATAAGCCCAGCAGTTCAAATTATAAAAGATAATTTGAAGATAAATTCAGTTACTGGAGGTTCAACCACATCCAGAAAACGTGAATTCACAGCAAACAGGCATCAACAACAATTAAGAAAAGAGACCAAAAACCTCCGGTAACATTTGGTGCTCTCTCATGGAAATAACACAGCAACAACAAATTTAAAGTGGCGACCACACCAGATGCAACAACTCTAGAGTACTACCAGTCAATTTACACCCACTGCAAGCAAAGATTCAACATTCCAGACAGAATTGAAGTTGTCAAGAAATCAGTATACCAATATATTGAAAACTGCATCAACAATTATCTTTTTGGAAATTACAATATCTCAGAAGTTAGAAGCAACCTTTACAATAATTTAGTACATTATTCACAGTTAGAAACTGAAAACCTTAACAGTAAAACACTTGCCACTTACTTTCAAGAACTTAATTTTAACATTATCAAGTACTGTAAAGAAACATATCTAGTGCAGTCTCAATACACTATTGATTTTGAATCAGAAACAGAAACAAGCAACAAAGGCAAACACAAACTGAAGCAATACTCAAAAACCACTCCAAATACTTCAATACTACCAAAAACAACTGCCAAACACTTACAAACACCTGAACAAAGAACCAGTTCAAAACTTCTGCTCACCATCACACCTTTTCTAGCTTTACTTGCACAAGCACAAACACCTAATTTACTCTTAAATCAATTTGCAAGACTAGAAAATTTTACATCACCCAGAAGTCCCACCAGACAACAAGAACCCCTTCAAACTAGTTCTAATCTCCTTGACTTTCTAGCTGAAAATCGAAGTGAACACTCTGAGACAGCAGCGAACGAAAAAAATGACTCGGAAATATCTGAAAAAGAATCAATAGACAGTGAAAACAAAGAAGACAAAATGACAGCATACATTGCAAAAATCCCTGAATTCAATGGAGAAGACATTGAGACCAGTCCCCAAGAATGGCTCAACCAAGTTACTAAAGCTGGAGATGCAAATGGATGGAATGCTGCCCAAATGTTAAGAACAATTCCCTATTTTCTCAAAGGAACTGCAGACAAATGGTTTGAAAACTTGATCACCCCTTTTAATAACTGGACAGCTTTCAAAACTACATTCTTAGAACAATTCACTGATAACAACACCTCAATCACACTTCGAAATTGTTTTCGCAATATCAAACAAGAACCCTCCGAATCTGTCATAACTTATATTGGGAAATTCAACAAACTTCTCAGACGAATTTGCCAACTTGAAACTAATGATTATTATTCCAATGCTCAAATCTTGGATTAATTTATCACTGGCTTAAAGGATAAACTGATTAAAAAGGTTCGCCCAAATGCACCAGAAGATTTAAACTCTGCCATTTAGCATACAAAAAGATATGAAATGGCCATGAAAAAAGCCAATCATACAAAACTTGTGAACTTAGCCATTGGAGAAACCAGCTTAGCAGCTGAAGAGAAAATTGACCAACTTGCAAAGAAAGTCAAAAACTATTTCACCAACCAACAACAACAGCAACCCCAAAGATATTAACCATCCCAAAGACGGAATCAAAACAACTTTGTATCATCCTCTAATAACCAGCCTCAGATTTGCCATTACTGTGGAACTCCTGGCCACTGGAAAAAAGATTGCAGAAAGCTATAACAAAACCAACAAAATAGGAGTAATCAATATTACTCTTCACCACAGCAATCTTATTATCAACCATCATTACAAGCTTACTATCCATCAAGACTCCAATACCAAAATAACTATTATCAGCCTGCCCTACAGCCAATTCAACAGCAATACCAACAACCACCTACACAACATTATCAAATACTTGCTCAAAAATTGATTTCACAAAATCAATTCACACCACAAAACCAATACCAAGTAAACAACAATAGGATCAATTTGAACAACCAATTGATTTCCTAAAATCCAGTTTAGCCAAAATCCATCCATTATCATACTCAACCTAGCTATCTTACAATACCTGAAGAACAGGATTTTCATCATACTGCATTCTTAGAAAATAGAGCTGCAGCATGACAACAAAACTCTTCCTATATTCCTACCACAATCCCACCAGCCAGAATTGCTGAAAACGCCAACCTTTTAGATATATTTCCTTTTGAATTTAAAGCAAATGAATCACCATTCTTGCTTAGCAATGCAGCGGCTAATGAGCAAAAAGCCATCACTGCAATGTACACAAAAGCTGAAATAGAAAAAAAGCCAATTTGCTTGATCCTAGACAATGGATCTGCTGGAAGCATCATTACATATCAATTGATGCAGCAGCTAAAGAGAAATGTTGACCGACCAGCTCAGACAATCATTGTTACTGCCAATGGCATGAAAAAGACTCCAGTAGGAGAGATTGACAACTTTCCATTCACAATTGACAGAATTACCATTCCAGTCAAAGTTCTGGTCATGGATGCTCCTCAATACTAAGCTCTTGTCGGAAACAATTGGCTCCAAAAAGCCAATACTAATATGAATTGGGAGACACAAGAGTTAACAATCTTCTATCAAGTACAACATGCCTGAATACCTGCCACTTGTAGTACATTCAACAAATGCTTTGAAAAAGCCCCGGCTTTTGAATTTGAACCAGAAGAAAAAAAACCAAAAATCGAAACATTCATGGCTCTTGGATCAACATCCAATTGGGCTGAGGAAACTGAACAAGAACATTTTACTCCACACTCTGAACTTGAAACCCCTGGATGGAATATCTCTTACTTAAAGCCTGAACCAAAGAAACAATGCCCCTATATTTCCCTTAAATGTAAGGACTGCCACAAGAAACTATTGTCAATGGGAGCTTGTATTTCACCTAAGGAAGAATATGAAAGTCATATCTGCTACTACTGCAAGGCCTGCCATCAAGAACAATAAGGCCACTTGATCAAAAGAAGTGGAAAATGGGATAGAACACCTTGTCTTACTTGTGGAAAGCAGCTTCCTGATGAATGTGACTGGATTGATGTCGCATTTAGAGGAGGAATCTGTGATCAAACTTGCCAATATGCTCTTTCTATTGCAGAAAAAGTAAAACATGGAACACCTTTCAATGCCACATACAACAGTGCCCTTAGCAAACTCTATTACTACTCCTATAATGCTGAAATGATCTATAAACTTGCCATGGTCTTAATTAATAGAGGAACCAAAGAAGATGTCTTTCAAATAAAGGAAGCCGAATATATTGAATATACATTGGAATTAGCTGGATTCAATTATAAAGATGAAGTTGAAGTATACCACCAAATTGTAAGTCACATCTACCTAATCCAAGAAGCTTAAATTCAATAATTAGAGCAAATGAACATTAAATTATGTGAGGAGTGTATAATGCCATGTGATGAACAATGATGTCCTAAATGCTATGCCCTTAGCATTCTATTATCCAGCAAAAGTGATGAATTAAATTTGGAGAACCTGAAGCAACAGAAGAAATTAAAACAACACCCATCTATCTCATTGAAAATCAGCCTGCCTTACAACTCAAATACTTCAACAACAATGGACAAGAAATAAAACCCAAAAAAGCACACAAAATTGATGCTGGATATGACCTAAGATATTCAGACAAAGATACTCTTGTTCTCAAACCCAAATTTCTCATAAAAATCAACCTCAAAATTGCACTCAAAATCCCACCAGGAGCAATAGTTCAAATTGCCTTTCAGTCTTCTCTGGCAAGCAAAGAAATCAATGTCAGAGGAAGAATAATTGATGCTGAATATACTGGAAACATTATAGTGATGCTTTAAAATGAAACTGACAAACCATTCAAGATCAAACATGCTGAAAAAATTGCCCAAGCTATTTACCTACCCCTAATCAACATTTCGGGTTTGCAACTAGTCAATCAAAGAGAACAATTAGGAAAAAGTGAAAAAGGAATTCAAGGTTTTGGTTCAACTGGACGGTTTACAGTTCTAGTTAATATAGCTCTTAATACACAGAACAAATTCCACCAGATTTTCAGACTTCCACAATCAATTACTATCTTACCCTTTGGAGAACATCTGGAAATCTACACCTGCCCAAAGCCAACAACCACACAACAAATTTTTGAGTCCAATGAACAAGTCTGCTTGGAACATAATATTTCAATCCCAAACATTTATATTCCAGAAGGAACAAAAAAAGTCCAAGTTACTTTTTACAATCCCAACAATTACCCCATAGTTTTGTTAAATAATTTAGAAATTGGAGTTATTCACAGTAATATATTTCAACAAAAATTACCCCAAACAGTCCCTGATTTCTCTGAAATTATTGGACATTTACTACCAAAAATCAACCCAAACCCCAGCTCTGAAAACTATCATGTTGTCATAGAAAAACTATCTCGAATTAACATGGGACAACTTGAACCACAACAACAAAACCAGCTCAAAGAGCTAATTGTAGAATTTACTGATATTTTTGCCAAAAACAACAATGACTTAGGAAAAACCAATTTGGTTCAACATTAAATCTACACAGAAGATGCCAAACCAAAGCAACAACAAGCCTACCAAGTTGCTCCAGAAAGCCACCAATTCATCCAAGAAGAAGTACAACAAATGCTTAACAACAGGTTTATTCAACTCTCCATAAGTCCTTGAGCTTTACCTGTAGTGCTAGTTAAAAAGAAAAATGGAAAAATACAATTTTGTGTTGACTATCAACAACTCAACAGCATTACAATTGGAGATACCTACTCCCTTCCCCGAATTAATAACATGTTAGATGCCCTTGGAAAATCCAAATACTTTTCAACACTAGATTTAGAAAGTGGTTACTGGCAAGTTGCTATGGATCCCAAAGATCACCCCAAAACAGCATTCACTACCCAAGGTGGAAATTACAAGTTCAATGTAATGTCTTTCAGATTATGCAATGCACCAGCAATGTTTCAGAGATTAATGGATGTTGTGTACCAAGGACTCCTTTGGAAGTCAGTAGTTATTTATCTTAATAATACTGATGTTTATTCTCCATTATTCGAATTATACTTAAAACACCTGTGAGAAGTTTTTCAATGATTATGAAAAGCAGGACTAAAACTCAACATTGAAAAATGCTACTTTGAAAAAACAAACTTGGCCTTTCTTGGTCATATTGTTAGTAAAAATGGAATCAAACTGGACCCTGGAAAAATCAGTGCTGTCAAAAACTTCAAAATTCTTCGAAACACTACAGAACTAAGAGGATTTATAGGGTTAGTCTCCTATTATCAGAAGTTTATTAAAGAATTCTCAGAAATTGCAAAACCTCTCAACCAGCTTACCACCAAAAACGTCGAATACAAATGGACTGCTGAACACCAAAATGCATTTGAAATCCTCAAAGAAAAACTAACCACAGCTTCAATTCTCGTCTACCCAGATTTTGGCAACCAATTCTGATTAGCAACAGATGCCTCTTATACTGCCTTTGGTGCTATCCTATCACAATTGGATGACAATAAAAACGAGCAAGTAATTGCCTATGCTAGCAGAACATTAAAACCAGCTGAAAAAAATTATCCTGCCACTGAATTGGAAACAGCAGCTGTAATTTGGGCCCTACATTATTTTAACCTTTATCTTCAGCCAAAGGAATTCGATATTATCACTGATAATATTGGACTCAAATGGCTTCAGAACAAAAATACTTAGCTAAACGCAAAACAAACCTGATGAACAGGATTTCTAGCAAACTATCAATACATAGTACATTACAAACCAGAAAAACTCCACACCAATGTTGACTGTCTCTCCAGAATAAGACAAGATTAGAAAACACAAAAACCAACACTCAACTTAATCAACCAAAACAGCCAACAAACAATGAATTCAAAAAACTACAAAAATCTCAAGCAATATTTGGAAACATTAACAATCCCAACAGATTGGTCTCCAGATGAAAAACATCGACTACAACAACAAGCCAAACAATATTTTCTACACAACAACATTATTTATTATCAAAATTTCAAAAACCCAGACAAACCACTCAGATTAATACAAGAACAAAAAAAAGAGACTATATTATACAACATGTACTCAGATCCTTCATCAGCACACTTCAGAAAAGACAGCACCACCCAAAGAACACTAGAATATTACTTTTGGCCTCAAATGAGAAAAACATTCACGAATATGTCAAATCTTGTGATAGTTGTCAAAAAAAGAGGAGGAACATGCCTTACTGAACCATTAAACCCAATCAAAATTGGACAGCCTTTTGACTGAGTTGGTATCAATTTAGTCAGACCACTTCCTATCACAAACCAAGGAAACTGTTATATTGCAGTAGCTGTAGACTATCTCACCAAATGGCCTGAAGCCAGAGCCATTCAACAAGCAGATGCAAAATCAGTAACAAATTTCATCTACAAAGACATCATTTGTAGACATAAATGCCCAATAGAACTTTTATCTGATCAAAGAACACACTTTGTGAACAACCTGATACAAAAAATTTGTGAACAATTCAATGTCAAAAGGCTTCTGTTTTTGCCCTATCATCCACAAACAAACAGACTTGTGGAATGTTTTAACAAAACATTGTGTGAGTCTTTAGCCAAAGTCTCAACTGATTTTGAACAAGAGTGGAATATTTTTATTCTATTAGTGTTACTAGCATATAGAATGCTAAAACAAGATACCACAAAACACACCATTTGATTTAACTTATGGAAGGACAGCAACATTACCAATTAGTTTTATAGTGGAAACATACCCAGCACAACCAATCAATAAAAACAATTTCCAGGAAACACTACAATAAAGAGCCTACACTCTGCTTAGCACATTGGAAGGAAAACGACAAATAGCAGCAACTCATATTGAACATTTTTAAGCTCAACAAAAAGAAAAACATGACAACAAATTACCACCTATTATTAACAAATTTAAAGTTGGAAATAAAGTTCTCTTACACAGAAGTAAAGCTGAAAAACAATGGAGTGGAAAATTTGAAAATAAATGGGATAGACCATTCTTTATCCATGAAATTCTAGACAACAGATCATACAAGCTAAGACTTGATAACAAAATCCTAGTAAAAGTTGCACATGGAGATTATTTGAAACACTATAATTCCAGAAACAACTCTGAACCATTAATTCTACAAATTGGCACACATTCTCCTTTAATCAATCCCAAAGATATTCCCTGGAATTTAGAACCAATAGTTGTTATTGAACAACCTCCCAACTTGAATACTTAATTTAAATTTATCATTATAGCTATATTATTATAATTTAGAAACAATCTCACAAAAACAAAAATAACATAAAAACTCATATACCAAAAATAATTTTCTTTTATTTTCAAATCTTTTATAATGACTATTTCTCAAAACATTCAACAATTATCCCAAAAACTAATGTTAGCTTTAAAAACAATACCCGAATTATCTATTACTGTTACTGGAAACCACATTAATTATATCCAAACAGAAGTAGTCACAAATTTAGCCCCAAATTCACGAAAATATTACCCATATAAGAAGAACACAAGAAGTTATTCTGGAATTCACCTGCCAGAACTTTTAAAGTTTGCTTTAAGAGAAAATTTAATGTTCACTCCTATTAGTATTCCACCAAATGCTACTATTTAACAAAAACTTCAACTGTGTCTTAATGAAGAAAACCATAACTATACTCCAATATATAGATATTTCTACATTGGAAAAACACTTCACGAATGAAAATGAGAGCTTACAGCAGCAAACCTCACAAAAAAAGCTATTCAAAAACAACTCCACAATGAATTCAAAACAACAGCTGAACCTACAAACAGTCACTATAAACTAAGAGCTGCTCTTAGACTTTATGACCTATTCTACACCTGTGAAAACGTCCTACAAAACCCAATTTTACAACCTTTGAAGATTCAATACATCAGAAAGCTCACAGAACTGAAATTTCAACAATTTTCAGACCAAATTTCTTCAATAATTTTGGATTATTATCTGGAAATTACAGACAGTACTTGGACTTCGATGGAGCTCAGTCTTAAGGAGGAGGTTATGTTACCAGATGAAATTAGAGATATTGTTTAGCATGAAATTACCCTTATAAATCTTATCATTAATTAGCATATATTATCATTTCAAATTATTACTTATTACATTAGCAAAATATATCCAAAATTATCATTTAATTAATAACCCAATTTGTACATAACACAAATGTAACCTAATTGTGATGATCAATTATGCAATACCCCGAACTATGTAACATTCAAAAAGTTTGCCAAAATTTGTAAGAAATTTGCCGAAATAATTGATAATTTGCCAAAATATCTAATTGTTCGCAGAAATAACTTGTAGTTCGCCGAAATGTATCTTTAGTTCAGTGAAATTATAGAAAATAGCAAAGTTCAAGTACATAGAATAGTGTTATGACAAGTTGTATAAAAGAAGAGCTTCTCTTTTCAAGAAAATATATCTTACTTTAGATTTATCTCTTAAAACCGTTCCTATACACACAAAAAGAAATAAATATCAAATAATTCAAAAAACCAAATTCTTTAATTATTGTACTTGGAAAATCCCCAAAAACCCAACTAACATTTTGAAATTGATTAGCTACCAATTTCAGTAAACTGTTAGTGACTCCAGGCCTGGATAGAAAACATTTCCCTCGACAGAATTCTATTTCTTTTACATTTTTTTTATACTTTTTTTATTTTCTGATTACAATCATTAGGGTAGCCTACAGACGAGATTCTTATAGAAGAGTTGACTTTCACAGCAAAGTAACTACACATTTTTAGTGAGCTTTTGGACGAGCAATTCTTGGGAAAGAGTTAACGTTTACTACAATGTAACTACATAAAGTAACTGGCAAGAAATTGGCCATTCCACTTATAAGCCCAGCAGTTCAAATTATAGAAGATAATTTGAAGATAAATTCAGTTACTGGAGGTTCAACCACATTCAGAAAACGTGAATTCACAGCAAACAGGCATCAACAACAATTAAGAAAAGAGACCAAAAACCTCCGATAACACCACAATATAATGAACTTTATTACCAATTTCAAATAAATAATTAATAATAAAAGTTTTTTAACCAGTTTTTTTTAACAAAATACCAAGATTATAAACAGTTGTTTCTATTGGCAAAATAAACAAAAACATCTTAATTAATTTTTAAACATTTATGTATTATAATTTTTAACAGTCTTAGTTATGTGTACTGAGTTTTTTTTTATTAAAAATAACTATTTTGATACTAACTAATTAGCTTAACTCAATTTAGTAAACTCTATTACAGTTTTCTATTACAATTCAATTAATTGTAATTAAATTAACACAATTTATCTAAATTTAGTTATTGTGACAATAATCATTTTTTTTGACATATTTATAAGAATTTTTTTAATTATCACAGCCCAATTTGAATACATTTTTTGTTTCTTAAGATTACTGTTTATTTTGATTTTATTTTTTTCAGTTAATAATGCAATTTTATTCAAATTTTTCTTAAATGTAAATATTAATTTAATAATTTTTTAAAATTTTGAGAAGATAATAGCTCTTCTAAAACTATTAACTTTTGAAAAAATTTTCTTAATAATTTAAGTTTTTGTCATTGCTAATTTGTTATCTACTGCTAAAAAATTAATATTCAAATCAAAAAATTTTTTTACAAGTATTTTTATCTAAGTTTTAATATTTTTTAAGTCAATTTATTTCTTGTCAAGAGAAATAAAGAGACAAAAAGAGAGAAAAATCTTATTATTATCTATATTATAGTTAATAAAACTGATTAGAAAACTAAAAACAGCACCAATATAAATTTATTTGGCTTTAAAAGTATTTATTTTAGAATTAAATTGTGTTTTATTTTTATCACTTGCTTTATAACTATTATTATTATTTAAAGAGATTACCTTAAATGTATTTTTATCTGTATTTATTCTAGCAAACTAATCAATAATGTATTTTAACTCACCAAAACTCAAATCTGTTTTATTACTCAAATGTTTAACTTTGCCAAAAGATGCTTTTTAAATTAAGTTTTTACTAACTAAACTTAAAATCAAAACTTTGAAAAACCTTTTTTTAGTTGTAAAACTACTTATAATAATAGCCAATTTAATAGTAAATAGATTAGTTTTTTGGAAAATTATAAAGTATAAAACAAAAATTTTTTTCTTAAAATATACTCTTTGGAAAATTTTAAACATAGAAGAAAAAGATTTAATAATTTAATTTATACAAAATATAAATATAATTAATTATAATAATTAAATTATATAATATACCAAAATATATAATATTTAAAAATTTGTTAAAATATTTAAATTTAATAAAATATTTAACAATTTACTAAAATAACTTGTAGTTTTATAAAATATATATTTAATTTACTAAAATATTAGAAAAATAACTATTAAATTATAAAATCAGATTATAATATATTATATAAAAAAAGTTTTTTTCTTTGAAAAAATGTATTTTTTATCTTAATTAGAATTATTTTTTATAAAATTAAATTTAAATTAAAAAACCATTACAAATCTATTTAAATAAAATTTATTTTAAAAATTTCAAATTTCAAATTATTATTGTTTTAAAATCATAAAGTTTAAATTAATATTTTTGAAATTAATTAGCTATTAATTTAAATAACTATTAATATTTTTAAGTTTAAATTAGAAATAATTTTATTAAACACATTTTGTTATTATTTTTTTAATTTATTGTAATCTTTTTTTTTATATTTTTATATTATTAGATAATTTGTAATTATAAAAAAATTTATTTTTATAACAAAATAACTACATATTTTTAAAAAACTTATAAATAAAAAATTTCCATAAAAAAGTTGACTTTTACTGTAAAATAATTACATAAAAATAATACAAAATTGGCTATTTTATTATAAGCTCAATAATATATATAATCCAAAATATTTTGGAAAATAAATTAGTTTATTGAAAGTTTATTTGTTTTTATTAACAGCAAAATTAACAACAAAATAATATTAATAATAACAAAAAAAAAAGAAATTTTTTTGTAATAATAATTTTTAAAATTAGTAATTTTATTTTTTAAGTTAATAGTTAAATTTGTTTTATTATTTATTTTTCTAATTATTATTATTGTTAATATTTTGTTGTTATAATTTTTAAGTTTTTAGAGATTTTAAATTTTATAATTTTAAAAATTAATATTTTATATTAATATAAAACTTTTAAATATTATTATTATTATAAATATTAAGATTTAGATTATTTAATTAAATATTGTAAAAATTTTTTGTTTTTGTTTTTTAAGTTTTTGTTTAAATTTGTAAATAACTTTAAAATTTTTGATTTTTTTGTTAGTATTAATTTTTATTATTATTGTATCTTTGGTTGTTTTTATTATTATTATTGTTAATCTTATGATTAACTTTAAATTAAATTCTTTAAAATTTTAAATTCTTAATTTGGCTGTATTAATTAAGTCTGTTGTTAAACTAATTAGTTTTTAATTACTTTGGTTTTTTTTTAATTAAAAATACATATAATAATTTTAAAATATAAAAATTAGTTATTATAAATAATTTTATTAATAATTTTATTAATATTAATTTATTTAAAAACTTTACTAATCTTAAAACTAAAATAGATTTTAATTATATAAATAATAATAAAATAAATATTATTAAGATATTTTTTTTAAGTAAAAATACTATTAAACATTTATTAATACTTTGAAAATAAATTATTTTGATATTAAATATAATATTGAAAAGATTAAATTGTTTTTAAATTAAATTATTTTTAATATTTGAAATTTAAATGTTTTTATTATTAAACTTAATAAGTTAAATTTATTTTTAACATTTTTTAATTTAACTTAATTAATATTTTAATAGTTAATTATATATAATAAATACATAGATTGTATTTAATTTAGAATTTTTTAAGTTATATTATATTAAATAATAATTGAATTGTATTTTATTAAAATAATAATAATAAAAAACTTTTAAATATTATCTTTATATATATTTAAAATATAAAAATTATTTTTGGTTTTTATTCTTAATAATTTGTTTTGTTTAATTTATTAAATATATAATTTGCTAGCAAATTTAACTTAAAATTATTTTAAAATAAAATAATATTAAATAAAAAACAGATAAATTATAAATAAATATACTTTTTATTTTAATTATTATTGTATTTTATTAAAAAATTTTATAAAAAAAACGTTTTTCTCTTGTCAATCTCCAAACCATGACAAGAGCAAAATTTTGTCAAAATTTAATTTATTTTTTCCCTTTTTTCTTAGTTTTTTTTCTAATTATTTCTTCTGACTTTCTTTCTTTTGTTGTGATAAAACTGGTGAGCTTATCTGTTAGTGGGTCTAGTTTTATTTTGGCTGAATTGGGGACCTGGTCTAGTAATAAGAAAAAGACACACATTAAAAGCATATACTCTCATGGCTCTTTGTACAAAAAGTCTAAAAATTCTGGAATTCCTGGTGGTATGGTAGATTCATCAACTGGTTCTATTTTTGATGGCATTCTGTATACTAGCAGTTTAAAATGCAAGATGTCTTAGAGTAGTGAAATAAAAAGCAAAGATGCTAGTATTAGTGAGATGTCTGATATTATTCATAGAAAGAAAACAGATATAGGGAAATAGTAGACCAATAAGTAAATAGTATGTAGCACATAAGCACATTGCTCAGCAATATGGAGCAATGTCAGAAAACACAGCACATTGCTCAGCAATGTGGAGCAATATCAGAAAACATGGCACATTGCTCAGCAATATGAAGCAATATTAGAAAATTAGGGCACATTGCTCAGCAATGTGAGCATTGCTTAAGAAATTATAGCACATCGCTCGAGAATGTGAACAATCTCATAAAACATTAATTATGTATATATAGCAATATCATTAGAAATAGAAAGAGCAGAATCTGAGAGTTAGAAATCTTCCATTCACAAATATTAAATAAATAAATCATTCACCATCCAAATCCACTCTCCACTATCAACAATTTATGTTGATAATAATTAATACTTAATCACACTGGAACAATAACTCTTGATTACAGCTATTGATGGAATACTAACTTGTAATTGCTTTTATTTATTTTTTTATTTTATTTTATTTTATTTTATTTTTTTTTGTTATTGTTACTTATAGAAATATAAGAAATATATTAGCATGAGTAGTAGCCAATTAGAAGTAGGCATAATAAATGTAAAATTCCAGGATTCCTTTCAGGAATTGCAGGATTCCAAGAATTTCAGGATTCCCTGACGAGAAATCACAGGATTCCAGAATTCCAGAATTTTTCTCAAAGGAATCACAGGATTTCAGGAATTCCAGGATTCTTGTTGTGAAGAATCAAGGAATTGAGGAATCTCAATTATGTATATATAGCAGCAGAATTAGAAGCTGAAAAGACAGACCTTTTAGTGTAGATTAATCTAAGCAATCTTCCAACTTCCAATTATCAAATAAATAATTATTTTATATCTCAATCTATTCTCCACTATCAACACTTCATGTTGATAGTAATTGATACTTAACCACGCTAAAACAATAGCTCTTGATCATTGCTATTGACGAGATACTAACTTACCAAATTGTCTTGGCTTATCTTCATCATCATTATTATTTTTATTTTATTTCTTTCTTTCTTTGATTCTGTTGTGCCTACTAATTGATTGGGGATTAAAAGTACTGAGTTATTAACATCACAGATAGTCTGGTAAAAGACCCAAAAATAAGGGTAGATTTATATATATTATCAGTTAGCTTACCAGAAGGGCACAACTGCCAGAATAAATCTGGCCACCAAACTGAGAAAGAAATTGGAAAACAACTAACAACAAACAACAAATTGCCATACTATCAAATCTCTGTTTATTATACAAAGGACTCCATCAAAATCTTCAGATATAACACTTTCAGAATATCATTGACAGAAATAGCTTTTGAGCACCAAGTTACAGGTTTGTTATTTGACTTGAGACTCCAAATAATTCAACTATAACATTTGGTGCTCCCTGTGAAGTATAATCCTACAGAGAACCAGCACTGACAACACCAAACCAAAAATGGCAGAATCAGAAATAATAGGAACAAACTATCTAGGATTCACAAAATCTTTATTTCAACAGTACAGCCAACAGCTAGGCCTAAACAACAACCATTACTTAGCAGAATTAGCTTTCAACTTCTACATCAATAAAAGAATCACAGATTTCCTAAGAAGACCAGTTGATATTAAATCAGCAAGAGAAAATTTCTATTTGGAACTAATCCAACACACCAACTTATCCACAAATCACAGCTTTGCACCCATCATCAGAGAAATCAACCAAGAAATTGAAAAATATACACAAAGAACATTCCCTATTACTTACCAGAACAAAGGCAAAGAAAAACTACAGACACCAGCAGTAACACCCAAAAGAATACAAATTCCTAACTGGAAGAAACAAAGAATTGAATCTCCGATATACCCATTATATCATTACATGCCCAGAAGTACCATTAACATCACATCAGCAGACGTGTCTACCAGTACAAAGACGCCACTAGCAAGAATCATGTTTCAGAGTAAACAAAAAAAAAACAAACTATTAAGAGCATACAGCAATTATTTTGAAGGATTTAAATCGAGATCACCAACACCATCAGGATTCCAATCACTGCCTCATCAGCCAGATTTTGGAGCCATTGTTACTTATAGAATATAAGAAATATAGTATTATTAGTCAGTAGATATTAGCCAATCAGAAGTAGATGTAGTAAATGTGGAATTCCAGAATTCCTTTCAGAGGAATTGCAAGATTCCAGGAATTTCAGAATTCCTTGATAAGGAATTGCAGGATTCCAGAATTCCAGGATTCCTCTCATCAGAAATTGCAGGATTTCAAGAATCCCAGGATTTCTGTCACAAAGAATTGAGGAATTGAGAAATCTCAATTATGTATATATAGCAGTAGAATTAGAAGCTAAAAAGATAGACCTCTCCGTTTAGATTTAATCTAAGCAATATTCCAGTTCCCAATCATTAAATAAATAATTATTTCATATCTCAACCCACTCTCTACTATCAACATTTCATGTTGATAACTCTTGATTATGGCTATTGACAAGATACTAACGTACTAAATTACCTTGGCTTATTTTCTCTATTTTCTTTATTTTATTTTCTTTCTTTTTTATTTTGTTGTTGTATACTAATTGATTAAAAGATTAAGCACTGAGTTATTGACGTCAAGGATAGCCTGGTAAAAGATCCAGAAATAAGAGTAGGATTTTATATATTATCGGATAGCTTACCAGAAGGACACAACTGCCAGACTAAATCCGGTGTTATGAGTAAACTTAGTGGGTATGGGAAATAGTAATGTTTGGTGCTCTCAATTATGGATGATGTGTCTTTTGTGTAATTCTGTTGGCTTAGTCTTGATTATCAGTCTCTGAAAATCTATTCCTGGATGTAAATTTATCCATTAAGTTTTTTGGTTATAAGGCACAGAGTTTGTCTTTCGTCAATTGCAACATTTTTTGTAAATATGAGCTTTCTTTTCCAAGCTAACGAGCGCAGTTGTTAGAGTCTGGGATTGTCTTTTCACCCTTCTGGTAAGCTAACAAGATAATGTTAATATCCAAAACTTAGGGAAAACTTCCCTCTTTTATCAAGCTATCACAAAGTCTATTCCTAGACAGTCAATTTTACTATGTTGCCACTCCACAAAAATAAGACAGAAAAAGAAAAAAAAAAGAAAAATTAGTATTGTCAATTGCCATGATCAAGAGTGATTGGTCCAAATTGTTAATAGGTTTGAGGTGGTTATGCTAAGAGCATCTGTCCTAGAACGGAAATACGAGACAAAGGTTAATTCATGTAAATTCCACAAAGTTCGAAAACATAAATTTGTGATTCTGATTTCTTTTTAATAATTGGTTTATTTCAGGAGATGAAATAGGGAAGATAATAAAGGATGAAGAGGTATGGATATTTAATTCTTGTCTAGAGGTTTGTATCTATCTGTCTGTCTTTTCTTACTTCTACAACTACTTGCTTTTATACATTTTTTTGGTTTTACAGGATTGTTTTCAATTGTCTTGCTATCATTAGCTATTGCTTTGTTGTTTCTGTTATTACTTTGTTTTTCTACATTATCGCTAGTTATCCTATGTTATAATACATTATCTGATGTTATTACATGTTATTCTGTATTATCCTGCATTATAACACATTATCCTATATTATTGCGTGCTATTCTGTGTTATCCTGCATTATAACATGTTATCCTATGTTATAATGCATTATTCAATGTTATTGTGCATTATTCTGTGTTATGTCACATTTTGGTCATGTTTTTTCATAACTTTGGATCGGTTTTTCTACTTGGGTAACATTATCCCTCTCTTTTTTAAAATTGAGCTCCTGCGAAACTGTATGTATCTGTTATTGTGGCTTTGTTTATGTAATGTTTGATTGTTGCCTTGAGTATTGCTTTTTGTAGGTCTTTGAATTGTTGATTGGTTATTCATTCTATGTTGTTAACCATTATGGTTTTCATAGATCCATTCAGTAGCACATTTGGGCAATGTTGGAAGATAATGTATAGTCAGTATGCTGCTTTGTAATGTAGGGTCAGGTTGTTTTTCCCTATGAATTTTTCTACTTGTTGTATTGCTTCTTTGTTAAACATTTTCTGGCTGAGGTCTTCATATGGTGTTTTTAAGTCAAGCTGTTCTCCAATTTTGTAGAACCAATAAGCTGAGAGAAGTCTTTCTTTTCATTCCTGAGTGTTGTCAGGTGTTCACTCCCCTGTTTCGGGAAGTTTGGTCCCACAAGCTAAAGCTTTTTTTATTTCTTCAAGTTCAAGGACCAAGTATCTTCTTTTGTAACTTTTTTCTCATTCTTTGCCTCCTTCTTTTCCACCTCCCACCTGAAGGCAATTTTTTCTCCAACATTGCCTTTCGGGTGGTAGGTAGGGGAGGGAGGATTTAGTTCTAATTGAACTCTTGTTCTTTCCTCTCCTGCTCTTATCTTTGTACTATATCTCTTTTTTATCAATTGTTATTTTTATTTGAGATGTCAATTTTTGAATTGTTTCAAATAATTGTTTAGATAATTTTAAAATTTGATCTGAAAGGTCCATGTTGAAATTTCTATCGTTTCTTGCTGCTTTTTGGATGTTATATATATTTGAATTCCCCAATTTAATTTGCTGCCCATTGTCTATGTTTTGATGACGATAATTGGTTTTAGATCTCGTGGTATATTTTCTGGTCTAATTAATGAAATTTGTGTTTCTAGTTGAGGTACTAATGACAATGATTCCTGTTTTTCATGATAAATTTTTAACTGATTTCTATGCACTACTTTCTTTAAAATCCTGTCTTCCAATCATAATTTGTAAGCTCTATTTTCTAATGCTTCATGTATATAGAATAGACCGTTCCACTTTGGGTCAAACTTTCCACTCCACTGTTTCTCAGCTTTTGTACAATATAACAGTACTTGGTCTCCAATCTTGAATTCCATTGGTTGTTCTGATAGGTGTTTATCATGTTTTTCTTTTTGTCATTCTTAAGCATGACTAATATTGTCAGCTGCTGTTCTTCAATTGTTTTTCAACATTTTTATTAGCTGGTACGTTTTTTGGTGTAAGGTAGCTTCAAAATTCTCTTCATTGATTGTTTCTGTTGAGTATGACAGTATCACTTGTTCAATTGGTAACGTAGCTTTTCTTCCATAGACTAGTTCGAACAGTGTGAACTGAGTCATATTTTGTTTCAATGTTCGGTATACAAAGAGTACAGAAGATATGAATAAGTCTCATTCTTGTTTGTTTTCATGACTTATTTTTGTTAGTGCTTTACACAGTGTTCTATTAAATTGTTCTACCAGTCCGTTTGTTTGTGGGTGGTATAGTGACGATAAGAGTCTCTTTATTCCAAACCGTGGACTTAGTTTAGTCAACGTATTATTAACGAAGTGTGTTCCTTGATCAGATAATAATTCTTTCAGACATCCATGTTGGCAAATTAAGTCTTGATGCACAAATTCGGCTACTGTTTTGGCATCAGCCACTTAGATTGCTCTGGCTTCTGGCCATTTTGTAAGATAGTCTACAGCTACAGTGATATAGCAATTTCTTTGGGATGTAATTGAAAGAGGTCCAACCAAGTCGATCCCAATTCTATCAAATGGATTTCCAACTAGAATGAGTTGAAGTGGTTCTGTTGATCTTGTTCCTCCTCTTCGCTGGCATGTGTCACAATTGAGCACATATTCAAAAATGTCTTTGTACATCGTTGGCCAATAGTATAAGTTTAGTGTTCTTTCAAGGGTAGCATCTTTGTTAAAGTGTTCTGCAGTCGGATCTGAGTGCATGCTATATAGTATAGTTTCTCTTTCACTGTCCTTAATTAGTTGTTGTGGGTTGGGGTGGTTTTGGTGTTCTCGTCAATATAGTTGGTTGTCTTGAATAAAATAATTTTGGGCTTGTTTTTGTATGGTACTTTGTTCCTGTTGAGATAATATCTCCTTGAAACGTAGTGTTGATAGGTACTGATATAGTTGTTGATAAGTAAGTGTGTTCATGAGTCTGGGATTAGGTTTGTGGCATTTTCAACAAACTGTTGGCATTGGTGTTCTTGGATTCTTCCTTGTAATGGACTTTGAATGGGAATTATTGCAGATAAGTACTCCATCTCGCATATTTTCCTTCTAGTTGTGGATTGTTGAGTAATCAAATAAGTCCTTTATGATTGGTATATAGGTCAAATGGTTAACTAAGATAATGTTTCCAAGTTTGTATGGCCCAATAAATGATGAGACATTTCAGATCTGTTGTGCTGTAATTTTTTTCTGCTGGGCTGGTGCTGCGACTAGTGTAGGCAACTGGGTGTTCTCTATTGTTCGGTCCTATCTGTAATAAGACTGCTCCTAGAGCATTTTTTGAGGCGTCCGTAGTAACAATGAACCATTTAGTAAAATCTGGGTAAATTAGAATTGGGGATGTGATTAATCACTGCTTGAGATAGTCGAATGCTTTCTGTTAATCTTTTTTCCACAAGTACGATATGTATTTGGACAACAATTAATGGAGTAGTTTTGTGATGTTCGAGAAATCTTTGACAAATCAACAATAATATTCTGCCAATTCTAGAAATTCTTGTAATTCTCTGAGGTTAATTGGAGCTGGAAAATTCTTGACTTTTTGTACTTTATCTGGATCAGGTTTAACTCTGTCCTTGCCGATTACATGTCCTAAGAATTTTAACTTGGTTTTTCCAAAGAAGCACTTCTTGGGATTGAGTTTCAATCCGGCACTACGAAGGCATTCGAAGACTTGTTGTAGGTGGAGCAGATGGTCATCGAATGTTTCGGAGAACACATTTGTATCATCTAGGTAGACTACTACTGATTTCCAAAGGATTTCTTTGTATATTACATCCATCAGATGTTGAAACATGGCAGGAGCATTACAAAGTCCAAAAGGCATTATGTTAAACTCGAAGTTTCCATCTCAAGTGGTAAATGCTGTTTTTCCTTTGTCTTTGGGGTCTATTTCAACTTGTTAATAACTACTTGCTAAATCTAATGACGAGAATCATTTCTTTTTCCCTAGATTGTTTAGAATTTTCTGGATGAGGAGAGTGAGATAACTATTTCCTCACATAACACTATTTAGTTTTCGATAATCTATGCAGAATCACACTTTTCTGTTTTTCTTGGTAACCAAGACTACTGAAGAGAACTAAGGGCTTAATGATTCTTTGATTAGGCTGTTATCAAGCATCCGTTGCACTTCTTGCTTAATTAGGTTATAGCCAAATGGGGGTACATGGTAAGCTTGTTGCTTAATCGGTCAAGTATCTCTCGTATCAATCTGATGCTTCACAATGTCAGTGCATCTGAACTCATTTTCGCTGGCAAAGACATCGGCATACTGATTCAGAAGGACTTTGAGTTGCATTTGTTGCAGGGTACTTAAATTTCCTAAATTCAATTTATTGATTTTTTTTGGTGTAAACAAGTAATTTTCTTTTAGCAAATTTTATACTTGTGAGGTAATGTCACAGAATAAGAATAATTGTGCGAAATCTGGAATGAACTGGGGTTTTTTAGGATTCTGAATATCTATGGATATAGAACCAATGAGGGTCCCTTCAGGGATTTCAATGACATCTTCTGTCAGGTTGTGGATGGGGATTTTGAAGTGTTTATGGGCTTTGGCCGGTAGATATAGATTAGCAACATCAGCTAGGGAACAGATTTCAGGACTGGCTTCGAATAACAGGACTTGATCTTGGATCTTTCAATTCACCTTGAAGATGTATTGTTGGTATGAGGGAATGGAGATGACGGTGTCAGTGTTAATAAATTCTACCTGGTCACTGTCTTCCTTCATAAAATTAACTGGTACGTTTCCTTTTTCACTTGATCCAAACCCGTTAATTCTTTGGGCAGTGAGGCCTAACTCTTCTCAGGTTGTTACTGGGGTTAATTGGGGTATTTTGACTAGGAATAGGAAGATAGCTTGGGCAATTTTTTCTTGTGATTCTATTTTGTAGGGTCTGTTCGAATTGTTCTGTAACATCATGATAATGTTTTCCATGTAATCGGCATCAATGATTCCTTCTTTTACATCAATTCTTTTTTTGGCTAGACTAGATCGAGAGGCAACTTGTATCATTGTACTAATAGAAATTTCTAATGCTATCTTAAGATCTATTTTTACAAGAGAATGTGGGGCTATAATGATGGATGATTGTCCGAGATATCATAGATCAAAACCAGCATTGGTGTCATGTGCTCTTTTGGGGCAGATTCTTTTCTCGTTATCACTGTACTATTTTAGCTTTAGTTCTTTGGATAGGTCGGGATACACGAGATACTGTTCTGTTTTAGTATTCTCAGTTGGATCTTGAAACAACATGTCCTCGGTGATCAATACCTCTTCTTCGGGCTCAGGTAGTTCAGTAATTGGAAACAGTATTTTTGGAAGTGGATTGAACATGAGATCACATTCGTCGCAGTACTGGAAGTGATAAGGGATCAAACAATGATCACACAGTTTGGTATTCAAATCGGCCAATCTTTGCTTCTGTTCTTTGCAAGTTGGGGCCAATTCCTGATATTGGTTCTGAAATGTGTCTGAGTCATCTGTAAAGAAATCATCCTCAGGGTAGTCGGGTCCATTATATTCGGACGTCCAAGGATTGTCCTTGATTTCTCATATTTCTTTGGGCATGGTGTCTTTGGCCTTGGCACTTGCCATTCTCTAGATTTTGTGGTCATCATGTGGATAACCGTCCAGTCTGTTGAGGGCTCATTTCCAAGCGTCTTCGATGGGAGTTCCCTTTCGTATCCAATCGTTGATTAATATGGTGTATTGACAAGCCTCGTCGCATGTTCCTCCTCTGCCAGGCAAATCATTCTAGAGTCTTTTATCTGGCAGGATTTCACCACATGTGAGACATGGTGTGTTGTTTCACTTGCCTCATCATTTTGGTCATTCAAATCTTTCCAGTAAACAAGGTCTGCAATAGTATTTGGTGGTGGTGGGCCATTTTTTGTTGTCCCCAATACATGTGCTCATAGTGGATAGTTTTTTTCTACAATCAACACATATTAGTCTTGGGGGTTGGTAAAATAAGTTTCTTTGGTCCGAGGTTACATATCCTAGTAATGACAATTGGGGTTCTTCTTCAGCTCTGTCTTTTCCTTTTTCTTCCCAGGTTGATGGTGGGGATAGTTCAGTTTGATAATTATCCGCCCATGAAACCTAATAGGTCTCGATGGTTGGTGTCTTTGAATTCAATAAGGGATTTCTTGGTACGTTGGGTTTTAAAGTGTCCGCACGTAGCTGGGACTCGGACATGCTGTCCATGGAACGTGAATTGAAGTTTTTGGGTGTTTCAGTCAAGAGTAGCGTTGGCTTTTGACAACCAATTGTTTCCTACTAAAGCTTGATATTGAATAGCTTTTATAATGAGTACTTTGGTAGAGATTTGAATTCCATTAATTTTGAAGGAGAAGTTGTCAATTTCTCTTATTGGGGTTTTTGTGTTTCCATCCGCTGTAATGATCCGGGTGGTAGCAGCACAGTCTACTCAGCAATCTAGTTGGTCCATGAGCTGCTTCGTGATTATGCTACCAGCTAATCTGCTATTCAGGATTAATTTAATGTCTATTCCTCTGACTCTGGCATCGGTGTATAGGGCCATTATTGGTTTATCCTGATTGATGGCTGTTCTACTAAAAAGGCTATGGGTGTTTAAATTATTGATGTCAAAAAGAAATATGGTGGCTAGGATGGTGTCTTTGGTAATAATGGCTGGTGGGATATTGCTTTTTGTTTGCTTGGAAGGTTGGGAGATTTATTCTATATCCTCTCCTTCCACAGATGTAGATTTATTAAAACTTTGGTCTTCCATAAGACTGAGATAAGAAGCTTGATTTGGGTATCCAGTTGGTGTTGGTCGAGATTGGGCAGGACTGTGAGGGATTGGTCGAAACAGTCCACTATTGGTTTGTACCTGATTGTTGTTGGGATTTTTTCATCCCTGATTATAGTCTATAGCTCAAAGTCTGGATGGGCTGTAAGGGAAAGTTTGATAGTGAGAGATTGTTTGTGTTATTGGTGGTGGTTGATAATAATTCTGGGGTGGTGGTTGAGTGTACGGGACTTGTTGTGTGTATAGAAACGGTTGATTTTGAGGTATGGAATATTGGGGTACCATGTTTTGCTAATATCTGGATTGCTGGTATGGGTTTCTTTGATTTTGGTCCATAATCTTCCTTCTGCAGTTACGGGTGATGTGTCCAGATTTCTGACAGTAGTAACAGTTGCAAGGATTGGATCTCCAAGGTTGTTGCTGTTGCTGACAGTTCTGTTGCTGTAAGTATCTGCTGTTGTTATTATTTTCTCTCCGTTGGGGTGGTTGGTAAGTTCCTGTAGTTCCAGCTAAAAATCCCTCAATTTTCTAAGTTAGTTTCTCACTCAATTGGGTTATCTTTGCATCAATGTCAGAGGTTCCATTAATGGCTAAATTAATGGCTTGGGTATGGTTTGCTTCTTGTTCTGCAGACTCAAAATTGTGAGCAAGAGTGATGGCATCTTGTAAACTGGTCAGATGGTGGGGTCTTACGGACCTTAGAATACCACTCTGCAATTCTTTAATGAATTGATTAAAAACTTGCGCCACAGTGTAGTAGTCTCTTTCAATAACTAATATTTGACACAGAATTTGATTGAATCATCTGAAATAAGTAGTTATTGCTTCATGATCTTTTTGTTTAATTATGCTGAATTGATTTTGCAATCAGATTAATGTATTGGAGTCACAGAAGTATTGCAGAAATGCAAGTTTAAACTCGGTAAAGGAGGTAGGCTTCTCTGCGAAGCTCTGTTACCATAAATTGGCAGTTCTGGATAGAAAGAACAGCAGTGCCTGAATTGTGTGGTCATTGTTCCAACCATTAGCAGTAATTGCTTTCTTGGCATCCATGATCCAAGAATATGTGTTATTTTCTTCACCAGAAAATTTTTCCAATTTAGCAATATCCTGGTAAGCCATGATCTGGTTAATGGGTGGGGTGTTACTGGTTATGTTTAAAGAGATTGGTGTCCGCATATTTGAGTGTTCTCTGGGTGCTAATGCTGGTTGCTTTCCTTTGTCACTTGAACCAATTGGTTGTAAGATAGCTGTTTCTTCTATCAGAAGAGATGCTGATTTTGCTAGGTTTTGTGCTGGTGACTGTTTTCAAGTTGATGGGTTTCCTTCTGTTTGACCAGCTGCTGGGGTAAGATTTCTAAACAGCAATCCATATTTTTCAAGTGATTTGGTCCAACTGTGTTGATTCCAAGGGTGTGGATTTCTAGGAGTTTGTGGTGTTTCTGACTGGGTTTCCAGGGGTGAGTTGAATACAATTCTACTCTGGGGTGTCTGATAGTATAATAGAGTTGTTGGGGAGAGGACTCTTGGTTTCTTGTTGACTGTGGACTTGGCTTGGGCAGTTACAGAGTTGTTGGATTCGTTTTTATATTTCTCAGGATCGGATTCTACTGGTTGTTGTACTTGAGGAAATCATTGTGCCATGTAATATTTAATGTCTGTATTGATTATACACAGAGTTTCAGCAATTGCTCGGGTAGTTGTGGCTGTTGAGTACCCTAGTAAGCTTTGATAGATTTGTTCTCCAAGTCTTCCTGTATCAGTTGCGCAGCCTAACAAGCAGTTGATTTTTGTGTTGATATAGTTACAAAAATCACTTTCTGCATAAGTGATTTCTGCTGGTATTCCTAGGTTTTTTCAAAAGTATTAAAATAGTGCTTTTCTGTACGAGGAGTGGTCCTTTCCTATTGTTTCAATAGTTGCCACTTTTATGTATTTTTGGAAGTGCTCTGTCTCTGTGGATTTATAACCTCACAGGAAGCACCAAATGTTATGGGTAAACTTGGTGAGTATGGGAAATGGTAATGTTTGGTGCTCTCAATTATAGATGATGCATCTTCTGCGTAATTCTGTTGGCTTAGTCTTGATTATCAGTCTTTGAAGGTCTATTCCTGGATGTGAATTTACCCATTGAGTTCTTTGGTTATAAGGCACAGAGTTTGTCTTTCGTCGATTGTAACATTTTTCGTAAATGTGAGCTTTCTTTTCTGAGTTAATGAGTGCAGTCATTAGGGTCTGGTGTTGTCTTTTCGCCCTTCTGATAAGCTAACAAGATAATGTTAATATCCAAAACTTAAGGGGAGCTTCCCTTTTTTACCAGGCTATCATGAAGTCTATTTTCAGACAGTCGATTTTACTATGTTGCTGCTTCACAAAAATAAGACAGAAAAAGAAAAAAAAAGAAAAAAAAAAGATAAATTAGTATTGTCAATTGCCGTAATCAAGAGTGATTGGTCCAAATCGTTAATAAGTTTGAGGTGGTTATGCTAAGAGCATCTGTCCTAGAATGGAAGTATGAGACAAGGGTTAATTCACGTAAATTTCACGAAGTTCGAGAACATAAATTCATGATTCTGATTTCTTTTTAATAATTGGTTTATTTCAGGAGATGAAATAGGAAAGATAATAAAGGATAAAGGGGTATGGATATTTAATTTTTGTCTAAAGGTTTATATCTATCTGTCTGTCTTTTCTCACTTTTACAACTACTTGCTTTTATACATTCTTTTGGTTTTACAGGATTGCTTTCAATTGTCTTACTATCACTAACTATTGCTTTGTTGTTTCTGTTATTGCTTCATTTTTCTACATTATCACTAGTTATCCTATGTTATAACACGTTATCTAATGTTATTACATGTTATTTTGTGTTATCCTGCGTTATAACACATTATCCTATGTTATTGCGTACTATTCTGTGTTATCCTGCATTATAACACGTTATCCTACATTATAATGCATTATCCAATGTTATTGTGTATTATTCTGTGTTATATTATGTTTTGATCATATTTTTTTATAACTTTGGATCGGTTTTTTTACTCAGGTAATACCAGCCACCATGCTGAGAAAGAAATTGGGAAAACTCTTGGAAAGATACATCTACTATCAACACTATTGAATCTCTGTTCATTATACAAAAGACTCCATCAAACCTTCAGATATAACACTTGTAGAATCTTATCCATGGAAGTAGCTTTGGAACACCAAGTTACAGGTTTGTTATTTAATTCAACAGTAGAAATAATCATTTGTAACATTTGGTGCTCCCTGTGAAGTATAATCCTACAGAGAACCAGCACCAACAAACACCATCCAAAAGTGACAGAATCAGAAAATATAAGAGCAAACCATTTAGGATTCACAAAATTCTTATTTCAACACTATTGTCAATACTTGGGATTAAACCACAATCATATATCTGCCAAATCAGTCTTCAATTTCTATGTCAATGAAAAGATTTCTTCTTTATTAAGAACACCAGTGAATACTGAATCAGCAAGAGAAACTTTCTATAAGAAGTTAATTCAAAACACCAACCTGCCAACAAATCATAATTTTGCATCCATCATTACTGAGATCAACAAAGAAATTGAACACTACACTCAACAAAGATATCCAATTACATATGCTAGTAAAGGCAAGGGAAAACTACAAACACCAGCAGTAACATCCAGAAAAATACAGCCATCTACTTGGAAGAAAAACAGAATTGAATTTCCAAGCAACCCATCCTACCACTATACATCTGGAAGTGCCATCAACATATCATCAACAGACACATTCCCATCAACTGTGACATCAGCATTTGGACAATTCTCATTCCAAAGTAGACAAAGAAAAACAGAATTATTAGGACCATATGATGAATATTTTGAGGGATTTAATTTACAATAATCAACCCCATCAGGATTTTGATCACCATCATCTCTACCAGATTTCGGAATCTCTGATCTATGGGAAGCAGCAGAATCAGAAAAAGAGGAAGAAGAATTTGAGGATCAAGAATTCACTTACCAGCACCCAATTACTGAAAACCCAGAAGTTGAAACCCCAAATTTTTAAACTTAGCAAAATCTAAATCTAGAAAATTCAGAAATCAAAACTCTGAATCATCAAAGGCAAAACAATCCAAAACCCCGAATTAATTAATCAGCAAAACTTACCTCTAGTAATTGTCATCAATTAACTGCCAATTAATCCCATAGCTGAATCCATACAACAGTCACTTCAACTATCACCCCAACAATCAGTACAACAACAACTGCTTTAACAGCCACCACAACCACCTAATTTAGATCCAATGACCTACACACCAATTGCAAAACTTGACAACTTTACTGGCGAAGAGGATAACACTCAAGTATGGCTGAATGATGTAAAAAAAGTCATTGTAGCCAATGGATGGAATGACACCCAAGCAATGCAAGCCATTTCTTACTTTCTCAAAAATACCGCCAATTCATGGTATCAGAGCTTGGTTAATAAACTACAAGATTTCAATGCCTTCAAAGCAGAATTCTTAAGATACTTCAACAACAATAACAGCATTAATTACCTAGTCAATACATTCACCATCATGAAACAAAGAGAAACTGAAGCAGTCACCACTTACTTAGGATGCTTCCATTAAAACCTATGCCAAATTCAAGCAATTGATGCCAACTATTTCACAGCTCCACAGATACTCAACTAGTTTATCCATGGCCTGCACAGCAGCATCTTGCAACATGTATATCCATTGCATCCAGGCACCCTTCAAGACACAGTCACACATGCCAGAGATTTTGAATCCACTGAATCAGAGGCTAACCACTTCCAGGCCATTAATCTAGTGATAAATAGATCATCTGAATTGGATTCCAAATTGAAGAAGTTCAGTGAATCAATTAATAAGAGATTGGAAGGATACTTAGCTGACAATCACACCATTTATCAGCCTCCACAATGACACAATAATCAAGGAAACTCTAATTGTGCCCAAAATCAACCACGTCCATCTTCATCAACCAATCAACAATGGCAACAGGAAACACATATCTGCCACTATTGTGGTAAACAAGAACATATTCAAATTGACTGTTGTCAGCATCTAAATAACCAATGATCAGAAAATCAATATCAAAATCCCGATTGCCGGTTCCAAACTCCAAATCAATACCCAAATCAAGACCAATCTGCTTACCTACCAGTGATGCAGTCATCAGTCTATTAATTTCTGGTGTATCAAGATCCAATCTATCAACCGCAGCTACAAGTAATTTATCAACAACCGCAGCCACAAATAATCTATCAGCCCCAACAAATCCAAACACCACCCCAAAGATTACCACCCAATGGAATCCAAAGACTGAGAATGACTCAACAGAACTGAAGATTGGCAATAGTAGTCCATCAACTGATTCCCAGTTCTTCACAGCAACTATCTGAATTATGCCAGTAGAATTTGGGGCCCAGTCAGCCCCAGAACCTGAATTCTCAAAACTATTTAAGTCTCCTGGTCACCTCAGAAGATGCCTCAACCAATAATCTGGCATTTGCCCAAAAACAACTATTCACCAGTAATATCCCACCTGCTACCATCACTGAAGATGAGTCTTTGGCTGCTATATTTCCATTTGAGTTTGAGGAAACAACTATAACGCCATTATTTAGTGAAGCTGCTCTTGAAGCCAAACCAATCACCGCAATGTACACTGACGCCAAAGTCAAGGGACAATCCATCAAATTGATTCTTGACAGCAGTTCAGCAGACAGCATCATTACATGACAACTCATGGATTAATTAGGTCACTGAGTTGATTGAGCTGCCAGCGCCAGAATTATCACAGCTGATGAAGCAACCAAAACTCCAATCAGCAAAATTGACGACTTCCCTTTTGAAGTAAATGGCATCGTAACTTCCATTAAAGTTCTAGTGATAGAAGCCACTCAATACCAAGCTCTCATTGGTAAAAACTGGCTATCCAAAGTCAACATGACATTAGACTGGAACACCTAGAAAATCCAGTTAACATATCAAGGCCAACACATATGTGTACCAGCCACATGTGGTCATTTCAAGACTCCTCCAAGAAAAAAACTATTAATAGAACTGAAGAAAGAGAAAGAGAAACCTACCTGGGAAACTTATCAAGTCTCCTGGGCTGACATCAACCACAATGAACTACCACTGATACTCTTGTGAAACAACAACCCTAAGGGAAAGCAAAAAGAGGAACTGATCTGGAAAACAGACAATTTGACCTGGACTGACAACAAACAGAAAAAACCATCGAGTTGGGAGTAGAAAGAAGAAAAGGGAAAAAAAAAAAAGAGGAAAGAAGAAAACACTCAAGCCAACAATACTTATATCCCATACACCTATGGTCAACAACAATCATCAACCTATCACCAACCCAAACTAATATGCATTGATTGTGGCAAGAAATTGTTGTCAATGAGCGCATGCTGTGGCGACAATGAGAATATCAGACAGCAACCAAGTTCTATTGCCGCACATGCCATGTTGAACATTTTGGAGAACCAAAACAAGTGGGAAAATGGAATAATACACCATGTATAGCCTGTGGAGAAACTCTCCTTGACAAAAGAATGTGGAACGACATTCTGGGAAGAGGAGGAATGTGTGATGTGTTCTGCCAATACACGATCCTCATCAGCGACTGGGTCGAGAAAGAAACACCCATAGAAGCCACCTGAAGAAGAGCTGTACAGCGATTGGACAGTTGTTCACACAACAACGATGAAATATGGTGAATGGCAATCACCAAAATTGAAAGCGCATCGCCAGAAAAAATCAGGACAATTAAAAACAACCCACCAAAACCCATCAAGCTTGATTGGGACACAAAGCCAGTCATAAATTTTCTGGAACCAAAAAAGTTCCATGAACACTACCAAAACTTGGCACCCACTAGAAAAGAGCAAAAACAATGGTTAGCACAGTTAAATACAAGACTTTGTCACTACTGTTTAATTTCCAGTGACTTTAAATATTGTGATGATTGTGACCTTATTTACAATCCACCACCACACATGATCTACACAATCCCTGAAGAAGAAGAACCAATCAGTAGCTGTGCATCAGAATCAGAATCGCTGATCAATTGCGATCCAGACTCCAATGATGATGACGAAAACACCAGTTCCAGCTCTGTTCAAAATAGCAATGACAACAAAGATGATTCAAACTCCAATTTAAATTATGAACAATACATTGCATTACCAGATCTCTCCAAGAAACAAGAGTTGAAATGGTATAGTGATAATGAGGAGAGTATTATGCCAAAACGTATGCATGATACTGATACAGGGTTTGATCTGAGGTATCCAGGAAAAGAGGTCATTAAATTGGAACCACATTCACATACCTGCATTGATCTGAAAGTAGCACTAGAAATTTTGGCAACAACAATGATTCAATTAGCATCTAGGAGTAGTTTAGCAAAAAGAGGGATTAATATAAGAGGAGAAATAATTAACACGGGATATGTAGGAAATATCATCGCTATGCTACAAAATGACTCAGAAAAGGCCTATATAATAGAGCCCAATGAAAAGATAGCACAGGCAATATTCTTGCTTCTGGTTAGAGTAGCCCAGTTAGTATCAATAGGAAAGAGAGAGGAATTAGGAATAACAGTGAGAGGAATACAGGAATTTGAATCAATGGGTAGAATAGATGTATCAGTTAATATGATGGAGGAAGAAATTGTTGGCCAAGGAGAAATTATCTTAACTGGTCAAGCTATTTCTATTTCACCATATAACCAGTACATGCTAGCAATAGAAAGGAAGAAAAAAAACCAAGCACAAATTTTTGAAGCAGAAGCCAGTTTTTGTGAATTAGGAGAAGTTGGACTCATCAATCTCCACATACCAGCCAAAGATTACAGCCACATCAAAATTCCCATCTACAACAATACAGAAAATGTCATAGAAATACCAGCCGGAACCATTATTGAATACTTAAGCACTGAAATGGAGAATCAACTACCAAACCCCATTTCAGACTTTCCACAACTTTGTGAATATGTTGATATCACATCACAAACAATATATGAACAAAGTGAATGTTATTTGCTCCAACCAGAACAATTGGAACAAATGAACATGGGAAACTTAAATCCACTCCAATGTATACAACTCAAGATGTTGCTCAACCAGTTCAATGACATCTTTGCCAGTGAAAATAAGTTTGGCTGAACTGACATCATCCAGCATTAGATCAAGACTGGAGATGTAATGCCAATTAAACAAAAAGCATACAGAGTGCTACCAGTCAGCCATGAGATTATTCGTCAAGAGATAAACTGGATGCTTGACAATAGGCTAATTCAGCCATCAATGAGCCCATGGTCATCATCAATAGTACTTGTCCATAAGAAGAATGGAAAGATCTGATTTTGTGTGAACTACAGAAAACTCAATGGTGTAACTCATGGAGACAACTATCCAACTTCACAGATATAGAAATTATTCAATGCTTTTGGCAGAAACAAATGGTTCTCAATGTTAGACTTAGATAGTGGTTACTGGCAAATAGCCATGGATCCAGCCGACAAAGAGAAGACGGCATTTACCATGAGAGAAGGGAATTTTAAATTTGAAGTAATGCCATTCAGTTTAACCAACGCACCAGCCACTTTCCAATGGCTAATGGAAATTGTCTATACTGGCTTATTGTGGAAATCAGTAGTTGTATACTTGGATAACACCAACGTATTTTCAAAAACATTTAATGATCATCTTCATTATCTTCAACAAATGTTCAAAAGACTAAGAAGAGCAGGGCTAAAGTTAAATGCAACAAAGTGCTTCTTTGGCAAGACAGAGCTAAAATTCTTAGAACACATAGTCAGCAAAGACAGCATCAAAACAGATCCAGAAAAAATAGAGATAGTAAAGAACTTTCCAGTGCCGACCAATATGACAGAACTGAAATCATTCTTGGAATTCACCAGTTACTATCAACATTTTATCAAGAACTTTTCCAAGATAGCGCAGCCACTCAACCAACTGCGAACCAAGAATACCAACAAGAAGCTTTTGACATTTTGAAAAGAAAGCTCATTTAAGCTCTAGTACTGATGTATCCAGATTACAGCAAACCATTTATCATCACCACCGATGCATCCAGCCAAGCATTAAGAGCAGTATTATCTCAGAGAGGACCAGACAGCAGATAACATCCAGTAGCATATGCCAGCAGAGGTTTAACACCAGCTGAAAAGAACTATGGAACACTGGAACAAGAACACTTAACAATATACTGGGCAGTTATAAAATGGAAAAAATACTTAAGCCAGAAGTTTGAAGTATACACAGATCACAAGAGATTGACATCACTCCAAAAACAAGAATTTGGAGATAGAAGACAGTTAAAATAGAAAATGGCACTTATATCATACAATTATACTATACATTACAAAAATGGCACTCACATCATACAATTATACTATACATTACAAAAAAGGAAAAGACAATGGAAATGCTGACAGTTTGTCATGAATAAGACAAATCTAAGAACATTTTAACACAAAAATATAACAAAACCAGAACAATACCAACGAAAAATGTAACAAAAAATGAACATACAAAAATATTAACAACTGCAACATTATATAAACACTCAACAGTTCAAGGAGAATTTATCTCAAATGGAATGAAAGAGTATCAAACAACAATCAAAATATTTTATCACTCACCAAAATATACTTTATTGAAAAAAAAGAAAAAATCTAGATCAATCAACCAGAGTAGTTACAGAACCAGAAAAAAAGACAATATTATTCAATATGCACTCAAATTCAACAGCAGGACATTTTCACAAAGAAGCAACCATGAAAAGAACCAGAAAAAAATATTATTGGCCATTAATGTATCCAGACATCATCCAATATGTTCAAAATTGTAATGTTTGTCAGCAAAAAGGAGGTACAAAACCCAGTAAACCATTAAGACCAATCAAAGTAGGACAACCATTTGACCATGTTGGAATTGATCTAGTCAGACCATTAACAATCATCAGTGGAGGAAACAGGTACATAGCAGTAGCCATGGACTATCTCATTAAATGGCCTGAGGCAAAAGCAATTCAAAGAGTGGATGCAAAATTCATTACCAAATTTGTTCATCAGGATTTGATCTGTTGACATGAATGTCCAAAAGAATTATTATCAGACCAAAGAACTCATTTTGTAAACAAAACATTAACAGAATTGAGCCAAAAGTTCGGAATTAAAAGACCATTATCATCACCATACCATCCACAAACCAATGGATTAGTCGAAAGATTCAACAAAACATTGTGTGAAGCAATAGCTAAACTCAGCCAAAAAAACCAGAACGATTGGGATTTGTTAATACCATCAGTACTATTTGCTTATCGGACAATAAAGCAAGATACTACACAAGCAACACCATTTGAATTAGTATATGGTAGAACAGCAACACTACCAGTGGAAATAGAAGTCAGCACATACCCAATCGAACCAATAACAGAAGAAAATTTCAAAAATACATTGTTGAAAAGAACATATAACTTAATGAAAACATTAGAAAACAAATAACGAAGAGCAGCTGATAACATACAAAAGTCACAAGAGAAACAAAAAGAAAGACATAATAACTAACTACCAGATAAACCAGTTAAATTCAGGATTGGAGACAAAGTACTACTACATCGTACCAAAGCGAAAAAACAATAGAGTGGAAAATTTGACTCCAAATGGGATGGACCATTTTACATAGAAAAAATTTTAGGAAATAGAGCTTACAAATTAAGATTGAATGACAAAATCTTGACCAAAGCAGCACATGGAAATTGACTGAAACCATACCACCATATAGCATCATTATCCACCAGTAATATTCCACAATTAGGAGTACAGTAAATACTAGTCCAACCAGATAAGATTCCACAAGATCTAGAACCAATCATTATCATTAACAACAACACGTCCAATTGATTGATAAAAGAATATATAAGAACATAGTTGATGTGACAAAAGAGAACAGAAAAATGGAGATTATGGACAATATCCATTCACTAGTTTAACAAATTTTTCAATTAATCCAACACCAAGAGATAAAAATTACCATCAATCAACAAACCATTTGTTACAAAAATATGGCAAGGATACCACAAAACAAAGCACAGAAAAGACTTGAAAATGTAGTCAACAAAATCATAACTAAGATAAAATTGGCCATGAAAGAACAACAAATAGTCGGATTACACCAAAAACTTACCAGAGAAACTTGGACTTGGTGGATACAACAATTTCCAAAAAACTATTGTTATTTTTACTTGGGACAATACATAAATATCTAGAACTTATATACAGATAAAACAAAGCAGTTATTCAACACAACAATATTACAACAATTAAAACATTTTGTGGGAAAAAACAACTTATCCACACAAGCTCGAGCTATATACCAAATACACACAGCATTTCAGGATCAACCAGAAATTCTATTCAACAAAGCAATAAATACGGTTACCAGTAATTAATTGGGAAAAATCACCAATGCTCAATTTAAAGAATTACGGACTCAAATGACACAAGTAATTCTCAAAAATGAAATTCAAAAAATACTTCAAGAGAGAGAAGTAAATGAATTAGATTTCAATGGAGCTCAATATTAAAAGGAGGGAATAATGTTACTCATAGAATATAAAAAATATAGTATTATTAGTCAGTAGATATTAGCCAATCAGAGGTAGACGTAGTAAATGTGGAATTCCAGAATTCCTCTCAGAGGAATTGCAAGATTCCAGGAATTTCAGGATTCCCCAATGAGGAATTGCAGAATTCCAGAATTCCAGGATTCCTTTCATCAGGAATCGCAGAATTCCAGAAATCCCAGAATTTTTGTCGCAAAGAATTAAGGAATTGAGGAATCTCAATTATGTATATATAGCAATAAGATTAGAAGCTGAAAAGACAGACCTCTTCGTTTAAATTTAATCTAAGCAACATTCCAGTTTCCAATCATTAAATAAATAATTATTTCATATCTCAACCCATTCTCTACTATCAACACTTCATGTTGATAGTAATTGATACTTAACCATACTGGAACAATAGCTTTTGATCATGGCTATTGATGAGATACTAATGTACCAAATTGCTTTGGCTTATTTTCTTTATTTTCTTTATTTTATTTTCTTTCTTTTTTATTTTGTTGTTGTATACTAATTGATTAAAAGATTAAGCACTGAGTTATTGACGTCAAGGATAGCCTGGTAAAAGACCCAGAAATAAGGATAGGATTTTATATATTATCGGATAGCTTATCAGAAGGGCACGACTGCCAGACTAAATCTGGCCACCATGCTGAGAAAGAAATTGGGAAAACTCTTGGAAAGATACATCTACTATCAACACTATTGAATTTCTGTCCATTATACAAAGGACTCCATCAAACCTTCAGATACAACACTTGCAGAACTTCATCCACGGAAGTAACTTTGGAGCACCAAGTTATGGGTTTGTTATTTAATTCAACAGCAGAAATAATCATCTGTAACATCATCAGTCTCTGGGAAATTACTGAATCAGAAGAAAAAAAAGGCAAGGATCAGGAATTTAATTACCAAAACCCAATCCTAAAAGACCTGAACATTCAAACTCAGCAACATTTAGAAAATTCGGAAATTGAAACTCCGAATATTCGAACCCTGTCAAATCAAAAAAATCAAAACCCTGAGTTAATTCATTAACAAAATCTACCTTCAGTTATTATTATCAATCAACCACCAATTGAGCCGATTAGTGAGCCAATTCAACCACCTCAAGTACCACCCCAACAACCATTACCTCTTCAACAACCACTTCAACAGTCATCACAACCACCCAACTTAGATCCAATGGCCTACGCACCAATTGCAAAACTTGACAACTTTACTAGTGAAGAGGATGACACTCAAGTATGACTGAATGATGTAGAAAAGACCATCACAGCCAACAAATAGAATGATGCTTGGGCAATGCAAGCTATTCCCTACTTTCTCAAGGATACTGCCAATTCATGATATCAGAGCTTAATTAATAAACCACAAGATTTTGATGCCTTCAAAATGGAATTTCTAAGATACTTCAGCAATAATAACAGCATTAATTGCTTAGTCAACATGTTTACCACCATGAAACAAGGAGAAACTGAAGCAGTCACCACTTACCTGGGATGCTTCCATCAAAATCTGCACCAAATTCAAGCAATTGATGCCAACTACTTCACAGCACCACAGATCCTCAACCAGTTTATCTGTGGCCTGTGCAGCAGCATTCTGCAACATGTATGTCCGTTGCATCCAGGCACACTTCAAGATGCAGTCACATGCACCAGAAATTTTGAATCTGCTGAGTTAGAGGCCAACCACGCCCAAGCTGTTAATTTAGTAATGAACAGATCATCTGAATTGGATTCCAAATTGGAGAAGTTCAGTGAATCAATTAATAAGAAATTAGAAGGATACTTAGTTGACAATTATGCTATTTATTAGCCTCCACAATAATGCAATAATCAAGGAAACTCTACTCATGGCCAATATCAACCATGTCCATCTTCATCAACCAATTAACAATGGCAACAGGAAATGCATATCTGCTACTATTGTGGTAAACAAGAACATATTCAAATCAACTGCCGCCAGCGTTTAAATAACCAATGATTGGGAAATCAATATCAAAACCCTGATCACTGGTTCTCAACTTCGAATCATCAATCAAACTCAACACAATATCAAACTACTTATCTGCCAATAACGTAGCAATCAATTTATCAACCACCAGTATATCAAGCTCCAATTTATCAACCAACAGCCCCAATTTATCAGCCACAGCCACAGGTAATATATCAACCACAACCACCAACAATCTATCAATCCCAAACAATTCAGACCTCGTCACAAAACTTACCAGCCAGCGGAGTCCAAAGACCGAGAATCATGCAGCAAAACTGGAGATTGTCAATGGTAGTTCATCAGCCAATCTCCAGCTCCTTCAGTCAAACAGGATCTTGTCAATGGAATTCGGGCACCAGAAATCCCCAAAACCCGAATTCCCAGAACTATTTAAGTCTCTTGGTTACCCCAGAAGATGCCTTATCCAGCAACCAGGAACCCACCCAAAAACAACAAACACATACCAGCAATATTTTGCCAGCAACAGTCACCAATGATGAATTACTAGATGCCATTTTTCCATTTGAACTCGAGGAACTGTCAAGCACATCATTATTTAGTGAAATCACACTGGAAAAAAAGCCAATTACTGTCATGTACACTGATGTAAAAATTGATGGCCATCCCATCAAACTAATTCTTAACAGTGGTTCAGCAGGCAGCATTATCACATGACAACTTATGGATCAATTAGGTTGCTGAGTTGATCGAGCTGCTAGTGCCAGAATCATCACAGCTAATGGAGTGACCAAGACTCCAATCAGCGAAATCGATGACTTACCAATCGAAATTAACAGCATCATAGTACCAATCAAAGTACTCATTATGGAAGCCACCTAATACTAAGCTCTAGTTGGTAATGACTGGCTGTCCAAGATGAACACCACTCTGGACTGAAATACACAAGAGCTTCAACTCAGCCAGAATGGGCAACACACATGAGTACCAACAACATGTGGCCACTTTAAGGCTACCAACACTATGGCACCACTAATCGACTTTGAAGAAGAAAAACCAAAACCTACCTGGGAAGCCTACCAAATGTCGTGAGCTGATGAAGAGCACAATGAGCTGCCACCAATACTCTCTTGGAACGACAATGGGAAAGGAAAGCAAACAAATGAACTTATCTGGGAAACCGACAATCTGACTTGGACTGACAATGAACAAAAAGAAGCCTCCAGTTGGAAATGGAATGAAGATAAGGGAAAAAGAAAAGAAAAGGAAGAAGGAATGCCACCAACCACCACCATTTATAATTCCTATACCCACCACACTCCACAACAATCCAATTATTGATGGCCAAGGCTTGTATGCATCAATTGCGGCAAGAAACTGTCGTCAATGAGTGCATGCTGTGGTGACGATGAGAAATACCACACTGCAACAAAGTTCTACTGTCGTCTATGCTTACTCGAATGCTTTGGATGACCAAAGAGGCAAGAAAAATGGAATAACCAACCTTGTCTCGCTTGTGGGGAGATCCTGCTAGATGAAGGGATGTGGAACAACATCCCAAGACGTGGAGGAACATGTGACATGTCATGTCAATACACGATTCTAATAAGCAACTAGGTAAAGAAAGGAACACCAATAGAAGCAGTCTGGAGAAGAGCCATGCAGCAACTGAACAGTTGTCCACATGATGATGACAAAATTTGGAGAATGGCAATCGGCAAAATAGAAAGAGCAACACCCGAAAAGATCAGAGAAATTAAAAACAACTTACCAGAACCCATCAAGCTTGACTGGGATGCAGAGCTAGTCATAAATTTTCTGGAACCAGAAGAGTTCCATGAACACTACCAGAACTTGGCACCCACTAGAGAAAAGCAAGAACAATGGCTAGTATAGTTGAATACAAGACTGTGTTGTCATTGTTTAATTCCCAGTAACTTTAAATATTATGACGATTGTGACCTCATTTACAATACACTACCATGCATGATCTACATGATCCCCGAAGAAAAAAACCAATCAGCAGCTGTGCATCAGAGTCAGAATCACCACTCGATCCTGATTCAAACCCCAACAACAATGACGACAAAAATAATGGTTCCAGCTCCATTCAAAATGGCAATGACAAGAACAACGATATCAACTCAGATTCAAACTTTGACTCAAACTATGAACAATATATCATGCTTCCTGACCTCGCCAAGGAACAAGAACTGAAATGGTTTAGCAATAATAATGAAAGTATTATGCCAAAATGCATGCATAATACTGATGCAGGATTTGATCTGAGATATCCAGGAACAGAAACCATCAAATTGGAACCACATAAGTGCACCTGCATTGATTTGAAAATAGCACTAGAAATTCCAGCAACAACAATGATTCAATTAGCATCTAGGAGTAGTTTAGCAAAAAGAGGGATCAATATAAGAGGAGGAATAATTGATGTGGGATATGTGGGAAATATCATTACTATGCTACAAAATAATTCAAACAAGGCCTATATAATAGAGCTGAATGAAAAAATAGCACAGGCAATATTCTTACCTTTGGTTAAGATAGCTCAGTTAGTATCAGTAAGAAACAGAGAAGAGTTAGGAATAACAGCAAGAAGGATACAGGGATTTGGGTCAACGAGTAGAATAGATGTACCAGTTAATATGGCAGAGGAAAAAATTATTGGCCAAGAAGAAATTATCTTAACCGGCCAAGCTATTTCCATTCCACCATATAGCCAGTACATGTTAGCAATAGAAAGGAAAGAAAAGGAGCAAAAACAGATTTTTGAAGCTGAAGCAAGCCTTTGTGAATCAGAAAAAATTGGACTGATCAATCTCCACATACCAGCCAAAAGCTATAGTCACATAAAAATTTCCATCTACAACAATACTGACAATATCATCAACATACCAGAAAAAACCACCATTGGATATTTAACCACAGAAATAGAAGACCAACCACCAAACCCCATTCCAGACTTTCCACAACTTTGTGGATATGTCAACATTACATCACAAACAATCTATAGACAAGACGAATGTTATTTACTCCAACCAGAACAATTGGAACAAATGAACATAAGAAACTTAGATCCACTCCAACGTATGCAGCTCAAGATGTTGCTCAACAATTTCAAAAACATCTTTGCCAGTGAAAACAAGTTTGGCTAAACTGATATCATCCAGCATCAGATCAAGACTGGAGATGTAATGCCAATCAAACAAAGAGCATACAGAGTGCCACCAGCCAGCCACGAGATTATTCATCAAGAGATAAACTGAATGCTTGACAATGGGCTAATTCAATCATCAATGAGCCCATGGTCGTTACCAGTAGTACTTGTTCATAAAAAGAATGGGAAAATCCAATTTTGTGTGGACTACAAGAAACTCAACAGTGTAACTCGTGAAGACAGCTATCTAACTCCATGAATACAGGAATTATTTGACGCTTTTGGTGAAAACAAATGGTTCTCAACATTAGACTTAAACAGAGATTATTGGCAAGTAGCCATGAATCCAGCTGACAAAGAAAAAACAGCATTCACCACTAAAGAAGGGAATTTCAAATTTAAAATGATGTCATTTGGCTTAACCAATACCCCAGCCACTTTCCAATGGCTAATGGAAATCGTTTATACTGGCTTATTGTGGAAATCAGTAGTCATATACTTGGATGACACCAATGTGTTCTCAAAAACATTTGATGATCATCTGCATCATCTCCAACAAGTATTCAAAAGATTAAAAAAAGCTGAATTTAAATAAGACCAAATGTTTCTTTGAAAAAACTGAACTCAAGTTTTTGGAACATGTAGTGAGCAAAAATGGAATCAAAACAGATTCAGATAAGATTACAATAGTAAAGAACTTTCCAGTACTAGCAAACTTGTCAGAACTAAGAGCATTTTTGGGATTTACAGACTATTATTGATGTTTTATCAAGGACTTTTCTAAACTAGCCCAGCCACTTCACTATCTACAAACCAAGAATGTAAAGTATGAATGGACTGAAGCTCAACAAAAAACATTCAACACACTGAGAAGAAAGCTTATTCAAGCTCCAGTATTGATGTATCCAGATCATAGCAAACCATTCATCATTACTACAGATACATCAGGTCAAGCATTGGAAGCAGTACTTTTACAGAAAGAACCAGATGGAAGAGAACATCCAGTAGCTTACACCAGTAGAAGCTTAAGTCCAGCCAAAAAGAACTATAGAACACCAGCACTGGAACATTTAGCAATCTATTGGGCAGTCATGAAATGGAGAGAATACTTGAGCCAAAAGTTTGAAATATATATGGATCACAAGAGATTGACTTCAATCCAGAAACAAAAATTTGTAGACAATCGCCATGCCAGATGGAAAATAAAACTTTTACCATTCAATTATACAGTACATTATAAAAAGGGAAAAGACAATGGAAATGCTGACAGATTGTCATGAATGAGACAAATCTAAAAACATTTCAATTCAAAAATATATAACAAAAGATAAATACACAAAAATACCAACAACTCCAGCATTATATAAATACTCAATTATTCAAAGAGAAATTATCTCAAAAAGAACAAAACAACATAAAACAGCAATCAAAATATTTCATCAATCATCAAAATATACTTTACCAGAAAAACAGAAAAAATCCAAACCAATCAACCAGAGTAATTACAGAATCAGAAAAAGAAACAATATTGTTTAACATGCACTCAGATCCAACAGCAAAACATTTTCATAAAGAAGCAACCATAGAAAGAGCCAGAAAAAGATATTATTGGCCATCAATGTATTCAGACATTATTCAATATGTTTAAAGTTGTGATGCTTGTCAAAAAAGAGATAGAACAAGACCAAGTGAACCATTAAGACCAATTAAAGTGGGACAACTATTTGATCGCATTGGAATTGACTTAGTCAGACCATTAACAATCACCAGCAGAAATAACAGATATATTACAGTAGCCATGGACTATCTCACTAAATGGTCAGAAGCAAAAGCCATTCAAAGAGCAGATGCAAAATCTGTTGCCGAATTTGTTTATCAAGATTTGATTTGTTGACATAGATATCCAAAAAAACTATTATCAAATCAAAGAACTCACTTTGTGAACAGAACATTAGCAGAATTAAGTTAGAGATTTGGAATCAAAAGACCATTATCATTACCATACCATCCACAAACAAATGGGTTAATTGAGAGGTTTAACCAAACATTGTGTGAAGCAATCGCCAAGATCAGTCAAAAAAATCAGGACAAATAGAATTTGTTCATACCATTAGTATTATTTGCTTATCGAACAATGAAACAAGACACTACACAAGCAACACTATTTGAATTAGTATATGATAGAACAGCAACATTACCAGTTGAGATAAAAGTCACCACTTATTCAACAAAACCAATAATTAAAGACAATTTTCAGGAAATATTGCTAAAAAAAACATATGACTTAATGGAAACATTAGAAAATAAACAGTAAAGAGCAGCTGATAACATCCAGAAGTCACAAGAAAAACAAAAAAAAAGACATAATAATTAACTATCAGACAAACCAGTTGAATTTAAGATTGAAAACAAAGTACTTTTACATCATACCAAAGTGGAAAAACAATGGAGTAGAAAATTTGACTCCAAATGGGACAGACCATTTCACATAAAAAAAATTCTTGGAAATGGAGCTTATAAACTAAGATAAAACAACAAAATCTTAGCCAAAGCAGCACATAGGGATCGACTGAAACCATATCATCAAATAGCATCATTATCCACCAATAATATTCTACAACTGGGAGTACAAAGAATACTAGTTTAACCAAATAAGATTACATGAGATCTGGAACCAATCATAGTTATTGAACCAAACACATTAAATTGAATAACCAAAAGAATATATAAAGACACAGTACATGTGACAAAAGCAACCAAGAAAAATGAAAATACCAGATCATATCCACACTATAGCTCAACAATTGTTCTAGGCTTTAAGTGAACAACAGTTAGACATAAAAATTGTTATTAACAAATAAATAATTTGCTATTGAAACACCCAAAGAAAGACAAAGAAAACACCATATCAGTGAACACCAAAGAATGATAAAAACTGGTCAGATAATATAATAGAAAAAGTAAAGAACACTTTTGGGAAAATACCTATTATGGCACTAACAGAAGAACTTACAAAAGAGAATTAGAAGCAATGGACAGAACAACTTCCAATATTATACTGTTACTATCAGTTAGATTAAAAGTTGAATATTCAAGAGTTGTATATTAACAAATCCAAGAGAATATTTAACCAAAACATAATACAGTAAATTGAAGAATTTATTGGAAAAAAGATGAACTCGACACTACATGTAAGAACAATTTATCAACTGCACAACATATTTCAGAACTACTCAGAAATACTGTTACACTTTGACATAGAAACCATAACCATTAATTAATGGGGAAGAATGAACAATATACAAGTAAAAGATATGTAAAATAAAGTCGAACAAACAATATTAGAAAAAGAAGTATTGGAGCTAATTTAAAATGAAGATTTTGATGGAGCTCAATATTAAAAAGAAGAAAATAATGTTACTCATAGAAAGAAAACAAATATAGAGAAATAGTAGACCAATAAGCAAATAGTATGTAGCATGTGAACACATTGCTCAGCAATATGGAGCAATGTCAGAAAACATAACACATTGCTCAACAATGTAAGCATTGCTTAAGAAATCATAGCATATTGCTCAGGAATGTGAGCATTGCTTAAGAAATCATAGCACATCACTTGGGAATGTGAGCAATCTCGTAGAACATCAATTATGTATATATAACAATAGCATTAGAAGTAGAAAGGGCAGAATTCGAGAGTTAAAAATCTTCTATCCACAAATATTAAATAAATAAATTATTCACCATTTAAATCCACTTTCCACTATCAACACTTTATGTTAATAGTAATTAATACTTAACCACACTGGAACAATAACTCTTGATCATGGCTATTGATGGGATACTAACTTGTAATTGCTTTTGTTTATTTTTTTATTTTCTTTTATTTTCTTTTATTTCTTTTGTTATTTCTTTGGTTTTACTAAATTAATTAAGGATTAAGTGCTGAGATACAGATGTCATAGGGACTGGTAAAAGACCATAAAACAAGGATAGAACACTCATAGATTTAAGGATAGCTTACTAAGAGGATTACTGGTCACTACACTGAGAAAGAAATTTGACAGAATTGTAATTCTGGAAGGCTACTGAAAACAACTATTAAATTTTTGTCTATTATACAAAAAACTCCATAACAAAACCTTCAGATATCAATACCAGAATACCAACCAAGCACCAAGTTACGGATTTGTTATTTGACTTGAGACCCCAAATAATCATTTGTAATACTAACATGAAAAACATAAGCAACATGGTGGCAGAAAAAACAAGTTACATGGATTTTAACAACTCCGAGACTGATAATATGGTAGATAACATGACTCCAAAAAAGACATGAATAAGAATGTATGTGTTAGGACATCTGCTGAAAAAACCTTCCTTCAATAATACGAGTGACATCAATGATGTTTTAGAGCTTTTTTCTCTCAAATTCAAAGGTTCTAATCAGCTGTTGAGTGGCAATTCACATGTTCTGGAAAAAAAATGCTTCAGGCCAGTGAAATCATTCACATTAGATATTGAACTTTCAGTTATTCCTGAAAAAACTGTTAATGACAAATTAATTTCAATTAAAAAAATTTTTTATTGAGTTGATGGTTTTGGAGGAGCTTCTGCTCCTTTAAAATTGCCTGGAATTATCAGATCATCATTTACTTTGGAACTAAGCTTAAATAAGACTAAGAAAATGGCAATCTGTGAAAAAATTTTGATAAACAATGATGTTAGGAAGCCAAGCAGTCATTCAGATCAGGAAATTGTTGTTAAAAAGATTCTAGTTGATTTTCTTAAATTGGCTGTGGAATCTGTTTTTTCCAAATTTGGCAAGGTAGTATCAATTAAGATGCAATTAATTGGTCTGTGGCAAAAAGCATTGGTTAAATATAAATTATCTGAGATAGCTGATTTGGTCACAGTTAGATGGTCTGTCCTTATAGAAAAAAATTCTGTTCATATAACAAAAACTGTTGATGACAAACAATTGTGGATTTTCAGAGATCTACATCAGGCACTGCTTTATACTCTTTCAGTTAGTACTACAGCTTATGATTTTTCTGATTTGTTGGAATTATATGATGGAAAAACTTGTTTCATTGGCCGTAATCTCAGTTTATATATGCATGATAGATGTGTGATTGTGTGTTTTGTTGATAAGGTGTCCAAATTGGCTGCTATTGGTTCTACTCCAGTGTTTAAGAGTGTGAATTTGTGCTGGGCTGGTTTTTCTTTGGCTCATTGTGCTCATTGCAAACAGTTTGGTCATATCTCTACAGTGTGTTTATTGAGTAGGAATTCTGGTGCTCATGGTAAGCAGGTGGTAACTTCTCAGGATCAGATCCATTTGGCCAACATATATAAAAAGAAGCAGGTGCCAATTGTTCACCCAGTTTCTTTGGTGGGAAAACTTGGGCCCAGGTTGCTGGTGGTTTTTTCTCTTGTGTAGTTTCATCAGATTTTTTTGGTTTTGGCTCATCTTCAGGTGCAAAACCTGTCTCATTGGTTTCTAATTCTCTTGGTGATTCCTGTTTGGTTAATTAATTGGCCTCTCTGGAACACTCTTTGGAGCTCTTAATGAATCAGATTTCAATTATTATGAAAAAATTGAGCTTTGTAGATTTGGTGCTTCTGGTATCTAAACCTCATGTTTTTTCTCTGGTTGTTCTTGCATCTGTTACATCTGATTTAGACTCAAATATGGCTCTGGATGTTACAATAGTGTTTCCTCATTCCTTTTTTTCAGTTGTTGCAGACCCAGTTGTTGATCTTAGTTTAAGTAGTTCTAAGGTTTTGACAAACAAAGTGAGTGAATTGGAATTCAAGATGGTGGCTTTAAAGGTGTCAGTTGGATCTGTTTTGAAAAGATTGAATCATTTGTGCTCTGGTTTCAGTTTGTCAACTTCTCTCATTCCTCAATGAGTGACTTTGTATGAAAATTTGCAACATGTAATGTTTGCAGTATCAACGTCTTTGCCAAACAGAAAAACATTGTCTGTTGACATAAAAATTCTGGAAATTTGGTTTCAATAATTACAAAGACAAAGCTGAGATCTAGCAATAGGCCTTGGATTAGGGATAAGTTTGGTAGTGTTAGGGTTTTTTCATCTGGGTTGGACAAGAGGTTTCTTGGTACTGAAGTTACAATCATCATAAAAACTTCTCTAGCTTGTCATGTTTATAAGATTTCTGAGGTGTCTGATTGGTTTCTTTTAATCAAGCTGCTATTCAAGAATAAACTTTTCATGTTAATTTTGGGGCTTTATGCTGGGGCATTTCTGGCTGTTCATTTCTTTTAAGCTAATGATATCAATTCTATGATCGCAAAGACAGTCAATGAATTCTTATTTGTGGTTTTGGATAGCAACTTCAATGAAAATGGTTCCTGAAAGTGTGCCAGTTTCAAAAAATGTCTAGATTTTGGTTTGGTCAATTCCTTGGGTGGAAGTTTTTATGTCAAAACATCCACATGGGCTAACTCTCAGGGTGTGGCTAAGACCATCAATTTTTTGTTTGTTTTTTCAAACTTGGTCAATGCTGTAGTGGATCAAAAGGTGTCTAATGTTGGAGAATTTTTTAATACTGATCATCAGGCTGTTTTTGTGTCTGTGGGTTTGGGTGAACTTTTAGATGCATGGTTAAATTTTCTTTGCAAGCAGGCAAACAAGAATAGATAGAAGTTCAAGTTTAAAAGTGCTGATGAGATTAAATGAAACAATTTTAAGGGTGCCACATCAGCCAATGCTGCAATGTTCTCAAATAAGTTTGCCACCTCTGTGAGGTTCTCAAATTTGGATGCAATGTGGGGTACTATTTGCAAAATAATGGTTTTCTTGGCTAATGAAGTATTTAAGAAAAAGTGGTTCAAAGACTTTAATGATGTCTTTACCAAAAAATCTTCGAGGTTTTACAAATTGGAGCTATTGGTTTCTAAAATTGTCAGGGCTTTACATAAAAAGAATATTGTGAATTTTGATTTTTTTATGAAATACTGTATTTTTTTGAACAATGTTAAGACTTCAATCATTCAGGATGTTGTAAACTCTGGTGCTAGCTCTAATCACATCTGTTCTGCTCTCTTTGGTGCTAAAAAGTCTTATTGCACTGCCAAGCTTACTGAATCCCTGAAGGCTAAGAAGGCAAACATCAGATCAGCTATTGATAGAAGGATAGAGAGTTTCGAGATTAATAAGGGTTATATAATTAGAAGTGTGCTAGAATGTTTCTTTCGCAAAGTAGCACTTGATCATCTGATAGTCGATAACAAACTGATTCTGAAATCTGATTTAGTTAAGTCTAAGGTAAATGTAATTATAGAAAGATAGACTAGGAAGCGCGAAGTGGTAGATGACATCTCTGGTGACTGGTACCACCAATATTAACTATTGGAGTATGTTTTCAATGAGGCTTTTTCTGGTGTCATGTGTTTAATTGAATTTAATAAGTTGATTGATGTGGTTTCTAATCTGCTTAATGGCAAAGCTGCTGGTCTCTTAGGTATGTTGAATGAACTTTAGAAGCATTGTGATAAGTTGGTCTTGGATATGCTTTTGGTGCTGTTGAATTCCTGTTTGTCTAGTAAATTAATGCCCAGCTCTTGGAAAAAGACTTGGGTCTCGATGATTCCCAAATCATATAAGTGGAAAAGTGTTCTGACAAATATTTGTCCTATTGCTTTAATCAAAACAGCTCATAAAATTCTTTCTAAGATTCTTTCTGACAGAATTTCTTTGGCATGCATCATTTTTAATGTTTTTTATGGGGACAATTTTTCAGTTTTGAAGGGCATGTTGACTTAATCTCTCATTTTTGCTATTGGTTCAGTTATTAAGAATGCTCTGGAAAAAGACCAAGAGCTTTGGCTAGTTTTATAAGACATGTAAAAGACATATGATTCAGTTGGCTGGAAACATCTTAAGAAGAGTTTGGTCAGAATCAAAATGTACAGCAAGTTTATTTGTTTCTTCGGTGGCATTCATAAGGATTGCACCAACAGAGTTATAACAGATTTTAGTTTAACAGGTGGTTATCATGTGCATGATAGTCTGGACCAAGGAGAGGTGTTTTTTTCTCTCCTGTAGCTCATATTTTATAACCCTTTATTGTGTGAAGTCAAGTGTCAGAAGAGTGTGTGTGGGTATAGATTGAATTCTCATTTTATCTCCAAAAGTGGTTACACCAAGTCTTAGATTGGGCTTTCTTCTTTTTTTGCTGCTGGCACTTTCATCAATAATACAATTTGGATTGATAGCAGTCAGAGGGCTACTCAATACATTTTTGATATTGCTGGCAAATTTTTTCAAATCAATAACATTTCTATTAATAATAACAAAACAGTGGTCATTCCTATCAACAGCAGAGCCAGTAATCCTTATCTTTCTATTAGTGGATCACCAATCTCCATTGCCAAAAAGAGAGAATCTCATTGGTATTTAGGTATTTTTCTCTCAATTGAGGGTCTCTTGAAGCCTAGTTTGACAAAGACTAATTCAGACATTCATTTCTTCACCAATCTGGTTCTAAGGAAGGCTGTCTCAGATAAGCAGCTTTTGTATTTGGTATTAGTGGTTCTTTATCCTATAGTCAGTTATAAAATGCAGTTCAGCTTTATTCCCGTTGGTGTTTGCAACAAATGGAATGCTTTGGTTCACAAAGACTTAAAGCTTAAATCTGGTCTCCCGCTTGACTTTCCTAATAACACAATTCACTACCCTTCTTTTTATGGTTTGAAATCTTTCTTACAAGTTCAGTCTGAGAGTAAAGTTGCTTTCCTAGTTAATTTTGCGAACTCTGATGGAGTTTTAGGTCACTTGTTTTCTTACAGATCACATAACTTACAAGTTCTGTATTGGTGTCCTGTTTATCTATTGAGTTCTTCTGTCCATGTGTGTATCAGTGCTTTAAATAACTTTCTGGCAAACATGATTTGCATTCTTCTTGATTGCAATCTGTCCCTGGGTGGCTTTTTGGCCAATTCTTTTTGGTTTCATAATAGGACTTCTATGTCTGCTGTTTTGGGCGAGTCTAGATTTTTCAAGTTTTTTTTTCTCTTCATTAGTATAGTGTAGCTTTTGTGAATCAATTTTGGAATAGTTATGGTGCTGTTTTTGACTGGTGTACTTTCAGATGGTGGAAAAGGCTGGACTCTCATGGTCTTGTTCTTAAATGGTTCAAGATTTCTGTGGTATTTCTTAATGGTTTAACTCCCTTCTCTGCTTATTCCTTGGGTTCAAATGGAGTTGGTTATCTAAGCATTCTTGAATTTGATGATTTTGCATCTATTTGTGACTGTTTCTCTTGAGTTAATTCTGGTAGTTTATCTGTATATATGGATAGATCTCTAAAGGATTTGAGCACAGTAGGCTGTAAAGTTAGCACTGCTTTTTTTTTTGAGAACATTAATTTGGGTTTGGGCATTGGTATATTAGGTTTGATATCGTTGGCTATGGTGGAATTACAGACTATTGCATTGGCTTTGTAGTGTGTTCCTGTGTTTAGTTCTGTTCACTTGTTTTCGGATAGTCAATCTACTTTGGATGCTTGTAAATTGGAATTAGATCTGGTGTGTCTTGACTTTCACAATAAGTGCTGGATCAAACATCAGCATATTATTAATGTTATTTATAGTAAGAATTTAAGAATTAGTTGGCACAAGATAAAGAGTCACTCTGGCATTTCAGGGAATGAGCATGCTGACATGATTGCCAGTGCTGTTTTTTTTTCTAGTTGGCATCTTCCTTCTTGCTTAGATAAACATTTCATAGTGGCTGATAATAGTATTATTTCTGGCAATTTTAGACACTTTGTATGTGATATTTATCATTCTGTATATCATACATGCTGGGAAGTTGGGTCTGGTTCCAAGTTTTTGATGGGCAGTTTGATTCCAGAGATTGATTGGCTTTGTTCATCTTTGGTGTGGCATCCTGACTTACACATGGCTGTCAGTTTTACTAGCAAACTCTTGGCTAATATACATACATACTTTATAAAAGCTTTGCATTATCAACTACTGGTTGCTGTATGGAAGCACTTTTATAGTATACTTTATTTTAGTGTATTGTGCTTATATTATGGTAATATTAAAGTATCAGATTATGTGTTTTCTTGCAGGATCGATGAATCTATTCGACATTAGTTATTGGATTCTCATGTGAATTTCTGGAAGGCAGTTTCCCATTTTTTTTATTCCTTTTCTGGTGTTTTATAGCTGCTGTCATCCTGTAGTTCTGATTTCCTTGTATTCATGGCTTTTTGTAAGGGTTTTGTTTTTAATGGTTGGTTTTATGAAGCTGTCTCTGTCTTTTATGATACTAAAATTACTGGTTTGGAGATTGTTAAGTTTGTACACTCTTTTGGTTTAGCTTTTAGGAATGAAGTTTGGTCAGTTCATGCTAAATATTAAGCTTATATAGAAAGAAACAGGTTGATTCCTCTTGATGGTTTGGCTCTTATTTTAGTTTCTGGTTTGGCTTCAAGGCTTTCTGCTGATATGGTCAAATTGCTTGGTATTACTGATGCTTTTGGTATTTGGTTTGGTTTTCACAAATCTTCTTTGTTTTTTTCGGGTATAAGTGATCTGGTTTCAGTTCACATAGTTGTGTAATGTTGTTCTAATCAGCCCAAATAGCTGGTCACATGTAGAAAGTGCATGATTTATGCCTAGTTTAGATCATTTTTTTGATGTATAGCACTAGATAGTGTTTGGACCTTACTTGTTAAGCAAATAAAAAAAAAAAATTTTATAATAAATTGTACTTAAAAACTTTTTTAATATTAAAAATTTTTAAATTATTAAGTATTGCACACAAATTTTATTTACAATATTTTTATAAATTATACAAATTAAATTCAAAAGTTAAAAAATAAAATAAATTTAACTATTAAGATTGTTTAACATTATTATATTAACATATTATTTTTTATTAATTTTATATATCTTTTATGGTTTAAAAATGGTTATAAAAATTTTTTTATTAAGTTTTTAAATGGTGTTATCAGTTGTTATCTTGTAAAACTACAATTATGTAGTTTTAACATACAATATTTAATATCATAACAATAATCAAAGAAATAAAATAGCATTTGAAAAACTTAAATTTTTTGTTACAAAACTGTTAAAACTTACAACTATTACTGACAGAAAAATTTACAAAGATATATTTTTTAAGATGTGGTCTAAAACATTATCAACATTATGTGTTTTTGGATTAGAAAAACACTTCAGACAATTGCAAAATTAGCTTCAGAGAAGATCCTTAAAATTGTAAGAAAAAGAAATTCAAAGAACTGAGCATAAACGCGTAAATGATTTGATAAAAAAACTTTTCAATGCAAACCAATCGACTTAGCTACGTCATGTGATTCAATCTTTTTAAACGCGTCATGAGAAAAAATTCGAATTTTAATGAATCTCCCAGTTTGGCGAAAAGTAAGCTACGCCGACTATTTTAGAACCCAGTTAGCTGCAAAATGCCTTACGCTCTATCCAACCCGCTTTTTCTTGACCCTGAATTATAAAACACACATCCGATACCAGCCACGAGAACAGCCCTGTGAACCGTTAAAGATTATGCATATTCTTACGAATTTAAAGCCTGTTGATGCAGTCCTCTCTGAAATGAATGATAGGAAAGAAAGCGTGCGATTTATGAAATACAGACAAAAATTATTTGGGGCTTTAGTGAAAGATCGAAGGGAATATATGTATTCGGATAAACTTTTAAAACCAGCTGAATCTGACCTAGCAATATCCAGCGCTCATGAGTGTAAACCAGAAGATTGGATGAAAATCAGTCAAGAAAATATTTCATCTGCGTTTGATGAGGCACTTCAAAAAATGTGGATCGATAAATGTTGGTGGATTTATAGTCAGTTCAAAGCAAAAAAATATATAATTGATCTACCAATTCGACGATACAAAAGATTGCTATTTTTTCTGCTGTCTCATTTCGAAGTAGAAAAAGCTGAACTTCTACTCGCTGATCTAGCTCCTCAGATCGAATCTATTGCTATATATGAGGAGACCTTAAAAATCGTGAAATGTTTCATTAATTGTGAATTTGATCGCGCAAAGGAATGCCTTAAAGAGTATGAAGATTCTTTTCTTCCGTTTACTTTAAAATGGATAAACAGGGTGATAAAGAAATATGGTGCTGATCGAAAATGGTTAAGGGAATTTTTCAAACGAATGGATACCGACTATGGTATCAAGCCCAATTCAAAGTCTTCTGCTACTATAATTTCCTATTATTTACGAGAAAACCAAGTTGAGCCTGCTTTATCTTTGTATGAGAGGATGAAAAAATTAAAGTTAATGCCGGAAAGAATTTCCTATGACCATTTAATATTATTGTGTGGCAGAAATGGAAGGAAGGAGGAAGCTCAGCGAATATTCAAAGATATGCTGTTACTAAATGGACACCCAAATGCTTTTTCATTTGCACATATTCTGCAAGCATGCTCAAACGCCGGGGATCTTAATGCATGCCGTAAATATTTTGAGGAGATGGAAAATTACAATATAGAACCGAATGCTGTTCATTATACAAGTTTGATCTCAATTTGTGGAAGGCAGGATAAGATAGACGTTGCAGGGACATATTTTTACAATATGATTGTAAATCAAAGAGCTCCCAATTTAAAAACCTACACTGCATTGATGGCTGCCTGGACACGGAATCTAAAATATGCGATAATGGCTCCCCGTATATTTGACAAAATGAAAGAAAAGGGACTAAAACCTGATGTTGTAGCATATACGGCATTGATTCATGCTTATACAAAAGCATTGCGATTCAAAGAGGCGATGACAATCTATCAACAAATGCTGAAAGATAATATTGAACCAAATGCCTACACATTCACCGTGCTGATAAAAGCCTTTACAGATTCAGGCCAGAATGAATATGCGGGTCAAATTTTTTCTAAAATGCAAGAACAAGGTATTAAACCAACTTTACACACCTATTGTACCCTAATGTCGGGTTATTGCAAAGCAGGGAAACTTGAAAATGCTTTACAAGTTTATCACGATATGATAAAAGGTGGCATCATCCCTGATGCAGTATGTATTAATTGTTTGATGGATGCTTGTGAGCGAGCTGGACAAATAGATTCAGTGTTCGGCTTTTATAACAATATGTGGATAAATAAGAATCCCGCGCCCAATCATGTATCTGTCAACATAGTTATGTTAACGTGTTTCAAACACAAACGTTTAGCCGAAGGAAAAAAAATTTTCTATGATTTGGTGAATGAGGGCGGCTTACATGAAAACAATCTTCGCACTTATATAAAAATGATGGGCAGGGAGAAACAAGTTGACGAACTCATTGAAGCTCTAATGAAATTGACAGAAAAAAAAATTCAATTAGGAATTAGAGAAATGGCATTTTGTTTATGTTTTATTGAAGACCACGGAGGCTTAGAAACTCTTTGGGAGATCGAGAAAAAATTGCGAAACCGAGGAATCAAATTTCCAAGTAGAATCTATCGTTGGAGACATCGGAATTCAAACCCACACCTGCATTATCGACACATATTAGAGCCTCCTTCAAAGATATGATATTCATCGTCAAAGATTGAAATTAGATGATACTGAAAATTGTTGATTTCCTTGATAAACTGATAGGACTTGGGGGGGGGGGGGGGGGGGGGGGGAGGGACTTCATAAATTGACTCGGCCTTCCCAGAAAAGAAAAAACCCCTATTCCGAATCTTTCATTATTGAGATCATTTCCAGCTTCAAAAGTATATGTTGAAGCATTTTGTTAAATTAATTAAACCCAACATTTAGGGTCTCTGGAGAATTCTTGACAAATGAAGTGTATCCAATAAAATCGAAATGTCAGGTTGATTGTTTCGCTTCCACCTTTAGCGGTTAATTGTAAATTATTTCGATCTTTCATTAAGATTCGGTAATTTTTAACGCCGAAAATAGCTCGTAAGCGAGAGGAAAATCTAGAAAGTAGTGTCAAAAATCAAGGATTGAGAAATTTCATACTTTCAAATCCATTAAGTTGACCAAAAATCAACAGGAAAGTGGATTAAAATAATATTATTAAGAATGATAAAATAATGGATTCTGGCAGGCGAAAATCTTGAATTTTGTTCGATCCAAAACTCTCCTCATCTTTTTTTGCTTATGGCTTTTTGCCCTTTCGACCTTCTTTCTCTATTTTGGCTTTTTGATCTGCCGCCTTAGCTAAAGTTTAATTAATTATTGAAAGATTTTCAATTCAAAAGGAAAATAATATGAAAAACTTTGCTCAAAGTTGCCAAGTTACCTTCAGCCTCAGCTTTCCGTTGCTGTGCAGCTTCTTCACGCTGTTGTCGTATTACCGCCAAACGGGCAAGATCTGCTTTTGCCTGGTCAGTTTTACCTTCTGCGTGCATTTTTAAATACCGTTGTCTACTCGCTGCTTTTTCAGCCGCTTCCCTTAAAAAATTCAGATACCAAACGTGAACATAAATGTGGGTCAATTGTCTTGGAATGAATCTATACGCACCTTTCCCTACGAGTCATTTCTCTGGGTTCTGTGGAGATCTCTGAAGCTTTAAGATTGTCTTTTTTGACTCTATTTGGATTTTCCACTTCAATTATTCCTTGGGTAGACGATTTTGCTTTTCTAGACGACTATTTTCGCCCAAATACACCATACCCAACGAAGCCACGCCTTAATTGAAGGTTTCGTAAAACGAGGTTTGAAGTATTGACAGTGAGGAGGATACTCACAGAATTTTCATCTTCGTCACTCTCACTTTCTGACCCTGTATCGGAATCCGACTGCTTTTTGATCAACTCCTTGTTATTTATTGCCTCCTTTGCATCGCCGCTATCCTCCACGGAGCTATCGTTCTCCTCCTCCTCTTTTTCCCGAGGCTTTTAGAAAGCCAGTTAAACAATATAAACCAACTCAGAACTTTTAAACCAAACAAGTAGTTACCTCTCCCCACATTCCTGACTCTTCATCTGCCTTTGAAGCAGCTAGTCGGCGCGCTGGAGTAAACTTGTGCCCACCACCCCGTGTAGGCTTTCTCTTGCCATGATACTTTCCTCGACCAGACATAACTATGTAAAGCTTTAAAGAACTTGCAATATAAAATATAATTCGGATACGTTTTGTTAAAGTAGAAACAGTGGACAATAAAGGTGAGGTTTTCCGAAGTCAAATTTCGAATATTCTGTCATTTGATTGACAGAATTTATGCCAATAACATTATGAAATTTCCAATTATTTTTTTATTAATTAAAAATTACAAGTAATTTCAGACATTTTTTTTGATTAACGTGGCTTTCTAATGTGACCAGACACGAGCCCAGTCCAGGCTAAACTAATGAGAAAAACTTACTCTGAAAAGGCATCTTGTGCATAAAAGCAACCAACATACTACTATTCGTAATCATACTACTTAATTACTTGGCAGTTTCATTTACATTCAATTTGATACTAGGCTTTTTAATGCTTCTAAAGAGCCATCATTTAAGCAAATGTATCTTCATTAATATTTGAAACATTCATATTATCATTTTTAATCTTATACTTTATCTTAAGTTTAACAATCTTCTTATTCAACTTATTAAAAATCTTTTCAAAAACAGTAATTTTATTTTCAACTTTGCATATATAGCAGAAAGAGTATTGTATAACAAAAACCAGAATACCAATAAGCTTAATAATAGACTTAACTAGCAAAATCAACTTAACCAATTCAGATTTTAAAAAAAAACAATTTAAAACCAATTAAAGAATTAACAACAACAGCAATAACAAGAAAAAAAACCAATAGAATAAAAACTTAAATATAAAACTTAGTATTAATAAGATCAAATAATTCAATAATTTAATTAATAATATAATTAAAAACTAATTCAGATTAAGATTGGTTATTATTATTGTTTAAAATAATTTTTATTTATTTATAACTATAACAAAATTAAGTACTATAATTGGTATAAATAATACAGAATTAATAAAAAAGCCAGAAAAAATCAAAAAATTGATAATTAATTTAAAAGAAAAAAAAATAATACTCTGATTATTAATTTATAAATAAAAATATTAAAGATTTTAATAAAATAATAATTATATTAAAATTATTTCTAATATATTATTTTTAACCAAAAATAGTATTTTAAAATTAGTAAAAGATTAATTAACAACTATATTATTTAAAAAAAGTGTTTTTATAAAGTATTATTAAATAACTTTAATAATTACAAATGCTTTATTTTTTTTTAATAAATAAAATCTAAACACAACTTAGTATAATACATCAAACTAATTAATCTAAATTAAGCATAAATTATATATTTTTTACATATAATCAACTATTTAGACCAGTTAAGACAATATTATATATTTATTACAATATTAATAAAACTATTAATATTTGTAAAAAATAAATACAACTTATATAATTCAAAACAAATACCAAAGAATTCAATAATTCTCAATAATTAAACAATATTATTAAAAAGTATTAACAAAAAATTATAGACTACAAAAAACACAAAGCTATTATAGAGTATTAAACTATTTTTTTTATAACTGTTATTATCAAAAATTTTTACAGTTTTTTAATACTAAAATTACAACACATATCATAAAAATTATTATTAAAATTATTATTAAAATCATATAAAAAAGACTTATATTATCATATTTAATTAACAAATTAGCCAGCAAATAAAAAATAAAAGATCAGTAATTAGCTTAATAATAACAAAAAAATATGACACAATTTAACTATTTAATTAAATTAGATACAAAAAAATCTTGGCAAATTAATAAATACCAATAAAAATTAAGGATTAATGTATATAATCTAATAATAACAGATTTTATTATGCTCTAAGATTCTTATATATTTTTATTTATATAGTTTAATATTCTAAATTTGTAATTATTATACAAAAATAATTACCAAAAAATATAATTAATTAATCTATATCTAATTGTATTAATTATAATTATAATTAGTATTAATAATATATAATTACAGTTTTAAATCTAATCATTTAAATTTAATCATTTAAATCTGATCATTTAAATTATTGGTTTCTAAAAAATAATATGCTAAATAAGTTCACAATTAAATTAATTAATTTAATGTATATAAATAATTAATATATTTAAAATAGTCTTAATATAGTATATAGATTTCATATAATTTAACTATATATACAGTTTTTTATAATTAAAAAAAATATTAGTTTTATATTAAGTTAATTCTTTTTTATAGCTTTATAGTAAGCAGTTGGTTTTTTTTCAATGTTTTTTTTTTATTTTTTCAAGCTTTAAATACTTTTTATTAATGTTTGAAATATATATGTATTTTTTATTGTTTTTTTGAATTCTTATTACTTTTAATTTTTTAATATATGTTATTAATATTTCATATTATATCTTATTTTATTAAATAAATTATTAGATTTATTATCTAATCTTGTTTTTATTATGGTACTAATCAAATAATAAAAAATGTTATATTGTTAGAAATTAAATCTCAATAATAATGTTTTAATTAATTAAATATTTAGTTATGTTTTTTTTATAAAATTTTTTATAATTTTTTTATCTTTATTTTTAAAACAGATTTTTAAATATCACATTTTTTTGATAACTTTAAAAAAATTTTGGTTATATTTTGGTTGAATAGTTTGTTTTTTGGTTTTAATTTATTTTATGTTCTAAATATGGATTTAATTGTTTTTTTTTATAAAACTTATACTAAAAATAATTTTTGTCCAAAAATAAATAATAATAACAATTTTTTTTTTACTTTAATAATTTATTTAATACTCTTTTACTCTTCTAAATACTGAAATAAATTATATATATACTATAGTTAATAATAATATATAAGGTTATATATATTGCTAAAAAAAAGAATTATTGTTATTAAAAAAATTCTTAAAACCATGTTTTTTTGCTAATAACATATAATGTTTCTCATTATCAATATAAAAACAACTATAAATATTATAAATCTTTATCTTAAAAAATTTTAATTTTATTAATAGAAAAATATATCTTAATAATTTATTAAAGTTTATTTTTATAAAAACAGAGAAAATGTTATCAAAGATTTTTACAGTTTTTGAATACAAAAATTACAATACATATCATAAAAATTACTATTAAAATTATGTAAAAAAATCCTACATTATTATATTTAATCAACAAAATTAACCAGCAAATAAAAAATAAAAGATCAAAAATCAGCTTAATAATAACAAAAAAATATGATACAATTTAATTATTTAACTAAATTAAATACAAAAAAATCTTGACAAACTAAAAAACACCAATAAAAATTAAAAATTAATATATATAATTTAATAACAATAGATTTTGTTATGTTTTAAGATTTTTATACATCTCTATTTATGTAATTTAATATTTTAATTATCATTGTTACTCATAGAAATAAGAATTATAATAAGTAGAAAAATAGCCAATAAGAAAAGACCATAGTAAAAAAAATAATTTTAGGATTTTTTTTATAAAATTATAAGATTTCAGAATTTCAGAATTTTTTTAAAAGAATTAAAAAATTTTAAAAAATTTTGTATAACATAAATTATATATATATAGTGAGAGTGTTAGAAGCAGAAAAAAAATTCAAAACAATAGTTAAAAACAAGTAATTATCTAATAATTCTTCCTTTAAAAAATAATTTTCTATAACTTAAAATGAAATTATATTTATATTAATAAAAGTATCTCTTATTATTCAAATTTATATTATTATTGCTTGATTAAGAAATATTAATCAATTCTATACTATCAACAATTTATGTTGATAGAATTTAATATTTAACTACATGAGACTAATAGCTTTTAATTATGACTATTAATAAAATACTAATTTCTTATTTTCTTTTTTTCTTTTTTTTTTTTTTTATTATTTTCTTTTGTTTGTTTTCTTTGTTATTACTAATTAATTAAGAGATTAAGTATTGAATAATTAATGTTAAGAATAATTTGATAAAAAACACATAAAACAAAGGTAAAAAAACTTAAAAATAACTTATCAAAAAAACATAACTGCCAAAATAAACTGGCTATTATGCTAAAAACAAAAATTAAAAAAAAACTATTAACTAAATTTTTGTTTATTATACAAAGAACTCAACTAAAATTCTTAGACTTTAAAATCTTCAGAAATTACTATTATATATAGCTATTAAGTACTGAGTTATAAGTTTGTTATTTGTTTTAATATCTTAAATAATTATTTATAATATTATTTAGAAATAATTACCAAGAAATATAATTAATTAATTTATGTCTAATTGTATTAATTATGATTATAATTAGTATTAATAATATATAATTACAATTTTAAATCTAATTATCTAAATCTGATTATTTAAATTATTAGTTTTTAGAAAAATAATATACTAAGTAAGCTTATAATTAAATTTATTAATTTAATATATATAAATAATTAATGTATCTAAAATAGTTTTAATATAATATATAAATTTTATGTAATTTAATTATATATACAGCTTTTTATAAATTAAAAAAAGTATTAATTTTATACTAAATCAACTTTTTTCTATAGCTTTATAATAAGCAGTTAATTATTTTTTCTATATATTTCTTTTTTTATTCTTTTTTCTCAAGCTTTAAATATTTCTTATTAATATTTAAAATATATATGTATTCTTTATTATTCTTTTAAATTTTTATTACTTTTGGTTTTTTAATATATTTTATTTTATTGAATAAGCTATTAGTTTTATTATCTGACTTTGTTTTTATTATGATGTTAATTAATAATAAAAAATATTATATTGTTAAAGATTGGATCTTAAAAATAGTGTTTTAATTAATTAAATAATTTAATTATGTTTTTTTTATAAAATCTTTTATAATTTTTTTATTTTTACTTTTAAAATAAATTTTTAAATACTACATTTTTTTAATGATTTTTTAAAAAAATTTTGATTATGTTTTGGTTAAATAGTTTGTTTTTTGGTTTTAATTTGCTTTTTGTTTAAAAATAAATAGTAATAACAATTTTTTTTATTTTAATAATTTGTTTAATACTTTTTTACTCTCTTAAATATTAAAATAATCCATATAATTATGTATATACTATAATTAATAATAATATATATAATTATATATGTTGTTGAAAAAAAGTATTATTGTTGTTAAAAAAATTCTTAAAAATATGTTTTTTTACTAGTAATATTGTCTTATATTTAAAACACATAATAAAAACCAATTAAAATCTAATATAGATTTTTACAAAGCTGTATATAATTTTAACAATTTTTTATGAATATTAAAATTTTTTTTTTTTATAATGCAGACACAAAATACTAAAATACTTCTTATTAATTAAGTATTTATAAATAGTAACAGATAAACAATAATACAGAATTTTATAAAATAAAAATACAAACTAATTGTAGTTTTATTTATATGTTTAGTAATTATATAAAAATCTGAATACCAAATTAGTACTTTTTATTAAATACTTTAAAAAATAAAAAAATAAAATTTTTTTATTTTTTGCTTTATTTTTTTTTTTTTATTAGAGTTTAATGAGCAAGGCCCAATCACTATCTAATACAATATGACTACATAGGGTCTTAAATTAGATGTAGTTCACACGTTTTTTACATGTTGTTACCAGTAGAATTTTAGCTATTAATTAGCATGAAATTACCCTTATAATTCCTATAATTTATTAGTATATTAATATTATTTCAAATTATCATTTATTATTTAATCAATTATCGCATATCACGATTCAATTAAAATAATCTAATTAGTATAACAGAAAGTAGGATGATCAAATTACACAATATCCTGAACTTTGTAACATTCAAAAATTCGCCAAAATTTACAGAAATTCACTGAAATTTATAAGAAATTCGCCAAAATTTACAGAAATTCACCGAAATTATGAATAGTTCACCCAAATTAATCAATAGTTCAGCGAAATAACTTGTAGTTTATCAAAATGTATCTTTAGTTCGCCAAAATTTGAGCAAAGAGAAAAAGTGCAAGTTCATAGACTAGTACTACAACAAGTTGTATAAAAGAAGAGCTTTTCTCTTCTGAAAAATGTATCTTACTTTAGATTTATCACTTAGAACCATTCCTACACACACAAAAAAAAATAAATATTAAATAATTTGAAAAACCAAATTCTTTAATTATTGCACTTGGAAAATTCCCAAAACCCAACTAACATTTTGAAATTAATTAGCTACCAATTTCAGTAAACTGTTAGTGACTCCAGGCCTGGATAGAAAACGTTTTCCTTGATAAAATTTCTATTTTTTTTACATTTCTTTTATTTTTCTTTTCTTTTCTTATTACAATTATTAGGGTAGCTTACAGACAAAATTCCTGTAGAAGAGTTGACTTTCACAGCAAAGTAACTATACATTTTAGTGAGCTTCCAGACGAGCAATTCTTGAGAAAGAGTTGACATTTACTACAATGTAACTACATAAAGTAACTGGCACAGAATTGGCCATTCCACTTATAAGCCCAGCAGTTTAAATTATAGGAGATAATTTGAAGATAAATTCAGTTATTGGAGGTTTAACTACTTCTAGAAAACGTGAATTCACAACAAACAGACATTAACAACATTCAAAAAAAGAGACCAAAAACCTCTAGTAACATTTGGTGCTCTCCCACGGAAATAACACAGCAACAACAAATTCAAAGTGGCGACCACACCAGACACAGTAACTCTAGAGTATTACCAGTCAATTTACACCCACTGCAAGCAAAGATTCAACATTCCAGACGGAATTGAAGTTGTAAAGAAATCAGTATACTAATACATTGGAAACCACATTAACAATTATCTTTTTGGAAACTACAACATTTCAAAAATTAAAAGCAACCTCTACAATAATTTAGTGCACTATTCACAATTGGGAACAGAAGACCTGAACAGTGAAACACTTGCTACCTACTTTCAAAAATTTAATTTTAACATTATTGAGTATTGTGAAAAAAAATATCCAGTACAGTCTAAATACTCTTTTGACTTTGAATCAGAGACAAAAACAAGCAACAAAGGCAAACAAAGATTGAAGCAATACTCAAAAACCACTCCAAACACTCCAACACTACAAAAGACAACTGCCAAACACTTGCAAACACCTGAACAAGGAACCAGTGTCAAATTACCACTTTCTATTACATCATTTCCAATTTTACTTGTTCAACCACAAACACCAAGTTTACCACTTAGCCATTTCTCCAGACCAAAAAATTTTCAGTCACCTAGAAATCCTACTCAACAGCAGGAACCAATATCAACAAGTGCCAATATCATTAATTACTTACAGAAAAACGAAAGTAATCACTCAGAAAGCTTAGAAAGTGAAGAAACTGAATTAGAACCAGAAGAAATTACAGAAAATGAAGAAGAAATAACAACTGCTTACATTGCAAAAATCCCAGAATTCACTGGTGAAGACAATGATACCAGTCCTCAAGAATGGCTTAACAAGGTTCAAAAAGCAGAAGATGCAAATGGTTGGATTGCAGCAAGAATGCTCAAAGCAATTCCCTACTTTCTCCAAGGAACAGCAGGAGAATGGTTTGAAAATTTAGAAAAACCATTTGAAAACTGGCAAGCATTCAAAGATGCTTTTTTACAACAATTCACCGACAACAATACCTCTATCACTCTCAAAAACTGCTTTCGCAATATCAAACAAGAAACACCTGAATCTGTTATAACCTATCTTGGAAGATTTAACAAACTTCTCAGACAAATCCGACAATTGGAAACCAATGACTACTATTCTGATGCTCAAATTCTGGATCAGTTTATAGCAGAGTTAAAAGACAAACTGATTAAAAAAGTCTGTCCACATGTTCCAGCAGACTTAGCAACTGCTATTAGACATGCAAAGAGCTATGAAATGGCAATGGAAAAAGCAAATCACACCAAGCTTGTAAATCTTGCAATTGGAGAAACCAGCTCAGCAGCTGAAGAAAAGATAGATCAACTTACAAAAAAAGTTGAAAGCTATTTTACAAACCAACAACAACAACAGCAACAACTACAAAGATATCAACCACCACAATAACGCAACCAAAACAATTTTGGATTACCATCCAACAACCAATCTCAAAATTGTCATTATTGTGAAATTCCAGGACACTGGAAACAAGATTGTAGGAAATTACAAAGAGACCAACAAAACAGGAGTAATTAACGTTACTCTTCACCACAACAATTCTATTATCAATCTCCACCACCAATCTATTATTCACCAAGACCACAAAATCAAAACTACTATCCACCAGCTCCACAATTAATGCAGCAACAATATCAGCAACCTTTACCAATTCAGCCATATCAGACACCACTCACTAAACAATATCAAGTACCAGCAAGAAGATTGGTTCAACATAACCAATTCACACCCCAAAATCAATTGCAGAATAACCACAACAGAATCAATTCAAATAACCAGTTGGTTCTCCGAAATTTGGGTCAGCAAAGATCCAATCACTATTACACTCAACCCAGTTATCTTACAATACCCGAGGAATCAGATTTTCAACAAACTGCACTTTCTGAAGATGAAGTTGCAGCGCTAAAATCAAACCCTTCCAACCACACCATTCCACCAGCTCAAATTGCCCAAAATGTTAATCTGTCAGATATATTTCCATTTGAATTTAAAGCAAATGAATCACCATTTCTGCTTAGTAATGCAGCAGTCAATGAACAGAAAGCAATTACTGCTATGTATACAGAAGCTATAGTGGAAGGAAAACCCATTCGCTTAATCTTAGATAGTGGATCAGCTGAAAGTATCATTACTTACCAGCTGATGCAACAACTCAAACAAAACATAGACAGACCAGCTCAAACAGTTATTGTCACAGCTGATAGTATGAAGAAGACTCCAGTAGAAAAAATTGATGATTTCCCTTTTTCAATTGATGAAATCACCATTCCAGTTAAAGTTCTTGTTATGGATGCACCTTAATACCAAGCTCTAGTCGAAAATGATTGGCTTCTCAAGGCCAATGCAAACCTGAACTGGGAAACTCAAAAACTTAAAATCTTATACCAAGGACAATATACCATAGTACCTGCAACTTGTAGTATCTTTAACAAACAATCAGAAAAAGCTCCAGTATTTGAATTTGAAGAGGAGAAAGAAATGCCACTTACTGAAACCTACATGGCTCTTGAATCAACATCCAATTGGGCTGAAGAAACCGAACAAGAGATTTTTGAAGAATCAAGGAGATGGAAGAAAGTTAGATATTCTACACCAGAACCACAGAAACAACCACCCTATATTCCACTCAAATACAAAAATTACAACAAAAAACTTTCATCAATAGGAGCATGTATTTCTCCAGAAGAGGAATATGAAACTTGTACCTGTTACTTTTGCAAAGCATGCCATAGAGAACGATTTGGATCTTCAAAAAGAAGTGGAAAATGGGACAACACACCTTGTCTTACATGTGAAAAAATGCTACCAGAAGAATACAATTGGATTGATGTAGCAATGAGAGGAGAAGTATGTGATCAAACCTGTTAATATGCTCTATCAATTTCGAAAAAAGTCAGAAGAGGAACACCATTTGATGCAGCATACAACAGTGCTCTCAATAAACTTTACCACTATCTTCATGATGCTGAAATGATTTTTGACCTAGCAATGGCATTGATCAATGGAGCCACCCAAGAAGATGTCTGCCAAATGAAAGAAGCTGAATATAATGAGTATACCATGGAATTAGCTGGATTTGATTATGAAGATGAAGTAGAAACCTACCACCAAATTGCAAGCCACACATATCCAACCAAAGAAGCTCAAATTCAACAATTAAAGCAAATGAACATTCAATTGTGTGAAAAATGTGTTATGCCTTATGATGACCAATAGTGTTTAGAATGTTATGCTCTTAGCATTCCTCTGCCAGATGAGAATGATGAAAATAAAATCGAATTTGGAGTATCTGAACTAGTAGAAGAACTACCAACCACTTCCATCTATCTTCTTGAAAAGCAACCACCTCTACAACTTAAATATTTTGACAACCATGGCCAAGGAATCAGACCAGAAAAAGCACACAAAATTGATGCTGAATATGACCTAAGATATCCAGGAAAAGATACTTTGATTATCCAACCAAAGTCTTTGACAAAAATCAATCTAAAAATTGCTCTTGAAATTCCACCAGGAGCAATGGTTCAAATTGTCTCCAAATTATCATTGGCAAGCAAAGGAATCAATATTAGAAGAGGAGTTATAGATGCAGGATACACTGGAGACATTACCATCATGTTACAGAATGAAACAAACAAACCATTCAAAATTGAACATGCTGAAAAAATTGCTCAAGCAATTTACTTACCCTTAATCAACATTTCGAGTTTACAATCAATAAACAACAGAGAACAATTGGGAAAAAGTGAAAAAGGAATTCAAGGTTTTGGTTCAACTGGACGATTTACAGTCCCAGTAAACATAGTTCTTAATACACAAAATAAATCTCACCAGATTTTTCAACTTCCTCAGCCAATTACCATTTCATCTTTTGGAGAACATCATGAAATTTACACTTGCTCAAAACCCACCACTACACAACAAATCTTTGAATCCAATAAACAAATCTGTTTGAAGCATGAAATATCAATTCCAAATGTTTATATTCCCAAAGGAATGAAAAAATTTCGAGTTATATTCTACAACTCCAATAATTACCCTATTGTTTTATTAAACAAATTAGAAATTGGAATCATACACAGCAATATCTTTCAAGATAAAAACCCTCAAATTGTCTCTAATTTTATCGAAATTGTAAAGCACACTCTACTCCCAAATCCAAATATCATTCCCACTACTGAAAACTACTACTTGTTGGAAAAAAAACTCTCTTGAATCAATATGGGTTCCTTAGAATCTCAACAACAAAAACAATTGAAACAATTGATAGCTGAATTTGCAGATATATTTGCAAAAGACAACAATGACTTGGGAAAAACAGACA
>JAAOMT010000595.1:4281-122777 GCA_016748015.1 Geosiphon pyriformis | reverse complement strand
ACAGCAATATCTTTCAAGATAAAAACCCTCAAATTGTCTCTAATTTTATCGAAATTGTAAAGCACACTCTACTCCCAAATCCAAATATCATTCCCACTACTGAAAACTACTACTTGTTGGAAAAAAAACTCTCTTGAATCAATATGGGTTCCTTAGAATCTCAACAACAAAAACAATTGAAACAATTGATAGCTGAATTTGCAGATATATTTGCAAAAGACAACAATGACTTGGGAAAAACAGACATTGTTCAACATCAGATCCATACAGGAAATGCTTTACCAAAACATCAACAAACTTATCAAGTGTCACCTGCCAGCCACCAATTTATCAGAGAAGAGATCCAAAAAATGCTCAATAATAGATTGATTCAACCATCAAGAAGTCCTTGGGCCTCACCAGTAGTTTTAGTTAAAAAGAAAAACGGAAAAATCAAATTCTGTGTTGATTATAGACAACTGAATAGTGTTACAATTGGAGATGCCTACCCTTTTCCAAGAATTGATGACATGCTAGATGCTCTAGAAAAAGCCAAGTTCTTTTCAACTTTAGACCTGGAAAGTGGATATTGACAAGTCAAAATGGACCCAAAAGATAGACTCAAAACAGCATTTACCACTCAAGGAGAAAATTATGAGTTTAATGTTATGACTTTTGGACTCTGCAATGCAGCAGCAACATTTCAGCGACTCATGGATGTTGTCTATGAAGGGCTCTTGTGGCAATTAGTAGTTGTTTATCTTGATGATACTAATGTATACTCACCAAGCTTTGAAGCCTATCTCATTCACCTGCGAGAAGTTTTTCAATGATTACAGAAAGCAGGATTAAAGTTAAATATTAAGAAATGTCACTTTGGAAAAACAAGTTTGATCTTTCTTGGACACATAGTTAGTAAAGATAGAATCAAACCAAATCCAGGAACAATTAGTGCTGTCAAAAACTTTCAAACCTCCAGAAATACTACAGAACTAAGAGGATTTGTGGGATTAGCCTCTTACTATCGAAAATTCATAAAAAGATTCTCAGAAATTGCCAAACCACTTAATTATCTTACCAACAAAAATGTACCATACAAATGGACTGAAGAACAACAAAAAGCTTTTAAAATTCTCAAAACAAAATTGACAACAGCTCCAGTTCTTGCTTATCCAGACTTCAACAAACGATTCCAATTAGCCACTGATGCCTTACACATAGCATTTGGTGCCATCTTATCACAATTGGATGAAAATGGCCAAAAACAAGTTATTGCCTATGCTAGCAGAACACTCAAGCCAACAGAACTCAAATATGGCTCAACTGAATTAGAAGCTGCTGCAGTTATTTGGGCTCTTAAACATTTTCAAAAATATCTGAAGAATGGAAAAGAATTTGCCATAATAACGGACAATATTGGCCTCAAATGGCTCAATAAAAAGAAAACTGAACAAAATGCCAAACAGTCTCGATGAAATAACTTCCTAGCAGACTACAGATATATTGTACACCACAAATCAGGAAAACTACATACCAATGTTGATAGCCTTTCAAGAATGAGACAAAATTAATACCAACAACAATTCCACCACAACTTACCAACTTACCAACAAAACAATCAAACAAGAATGGATTCCAGAAACTACAGCAATCTTAAAAATTATTTGGAGACTCTTACCATGCCAGAAAACTGGTCTTCAAGTAAAAAACACCGCTTACAACACCAATCAAAACAATATTTCATACACCAGAACAAAATCTATTATAAAAATCACAGAAAACCAAACCAGCCACTCAGATTAGTACAAAAAAATGAAAAAGAAACAATTTTATACAACATGTACACAGATCCGTCTTCAGCACACATGGGAAAAGAGAGAACAATTCAAAAAACCCTTGAACATTATTTTTGGCCTCACATGCAAAAAGACATTTGACAATATGTAGAATCTTGTGATAATTGTCAAAGAAAAGAAGGAACTCGCCCCACAGAACCTTTAAATCCAATCAAAGTTGGACAACTTTTTGACAGAGTTGGAATTGATTTAATCGGATTATTACTTATCACAACCCAAGAAAATTGCTATATTGCAGTTGCAGTAGATTATCTTACCAAATGGCCTAAAGCTAAAGCCATTTAAAGAGCAGATGCAAAATCAGTAGCAAATTTCATCTATAAAGACATTATCTGTAAACATAGATGCCCAATTGAACTCTTATCTGATTAAGGAACACATTTTGTGAACAACTTGATACAAAAAATTTGTGAACAGTTCAATGTCAAAAGACCTCTATCATCACTTTATTACTCTCAAACAAATGGACTTGTAGAATGTTTCAACAGAACATTGTGTGAATCTCTAGCCAAAGTCTCAACAGACTTTGAGCAGAAATAGAATATCTTTATTCCATCAGTGTTACTAGCATACAGAACACTAAAACAAGATACTACGAAACACACACCATTTGATCTTACTTATGAAAGGACAGCAACATTACCAATTAATTTCACAGTGGAAACATATCCAGTACAACCAATCAATGAAGAAAACTTTTAAGAGACACTCCAAAGAAGAGCCTACACTCTTCTTAGTACACTGGAAGGAAAAAAAAGAATAGCAGCAACTCATATTGAACATTCCCAAACTCAACAAAAAGAAAGACATGACAACAAATTACCACCTATTACCAATGAATTTAAAGTTGGAAATAAAGTTCTCTTACACAGAACTAAGGCTGAAAAACAATGGAGTGGGAAATTTGAAAACAAATGGGATGGACCATTTTATATTCACAAAATTCTAAGCAATGGATCATATAAGTTAAGACTTGATGACAAAATATTAGCAAAAGTTGCACATGGAGACAAATTGAAACACTATCATTCCAGAAACAATCCTGAACCATTAATTCCACAAATTGGTACACATTCCTCTTTAATTAATCCTGAAAATATTCCCCAAAATTTAGAACCAATAATTATAATAGAACAACAACCAAACTTGAACACTTAAATTTTACAATAATTCTCTAATAAAAACACAAAAACAAAAATAGTAAATAATTACAAAACACCCAAACCCAAAAACAAATAAAAACTCCATATCCAAAAATAATTTTCTTTATTCTCTCTTTTCATAATTAGTCAATTTTATCATGATTATTCTCCGAAATATTCAACAAATATCCCAAAAATTAATATTAGCCTTGAAAACACTTCCTAACTTATCTATAATGATTAATGGAAGTCAAATTAATTACATTCAGAAAAAAACCACAGCCCCAATAGCAAATCATTTACAGAACTATTACTCCTATAGAAGAAAAACAAGAAGTCACTCTGAGAATAAATTATCAAGACTTTTGAAGTAGGCACTAGAAGAAAATCTTTTAATTGCCCCTATTGACATTCCACCAAATGCTACAATGCAACAAAAACTTCTACTACTTCTTAATGAACAGAACAATGAACACACCTCTATCTATAAATACTTTCAAATTGGAAAAACACTTTATGAACGAAAACTGGAACTTGAAGCAACAAATCTCACTCCTAAAGTTATACAAAAACAAATCCACAATAAATTCAAAACAGCAGCTGGACCAACAAACACTCACTACAAACTTAGAACAGCTCTTAGACTCTATGACTTGTTTAATACTTGTGAAAATATTCTACAAAATCTAATACTGCAACCAACAAAAGTCCAATACATTGGCAAACTCACAGAACTGAAATTTCAACAATTTTCAGACCAGATTACTTCAATTATTTTAGATCACTATCTCAATATTACAGATAGTGCTTGGACTTTGACAGAGCTTAGTCTTGAGGAGGAAATTATGTTACCAGTAGAATTTTAGCTATTAATTAGCATGAAATTACTCTTATAATTCCTATAATTTATTAGTATATTAATATCATTTCAAATTATCATTTATTATTTAATCAATTATCACATATCATAATTCAATTAAAATAATCTAATTAGTATAACAGAAAGTAGGATGATCAAATTACACAATACCCTAAACTTTGTAACATTCAAAAATTCACCGAAATTTACAGAAATTTGCCGAAATTATGAATAGTTCACCCAAATTAATCAATAATTTAGTGAAATAACTTGTAGTTCATCAAAATGTATCTTTAGTTTGCCGAAATTTGAGCAAAGAGAAAAAGTGCAAGTTCATAGACTAGTACTACAACAAGTTGTATAAAAGAAGAGCTTTTCTCTTCTGGAAAATGTATTTTACTTTAGATTTATTACTTAGAACCATTCCTACATACACAAAAAGAAATAAATATCAAATAATTTGAAAAACCAAATTCTTTAATTATTGCACTTGGAAAATTCCCAAAACCCAACTAATATTTTGAAATTGATTAGCTACCAATTTCAGTAAACTGTTAGTGACTCCAGGCCTGAATAGAAAATGTTTTTCTTAATAAAATTCCTATTTCTTTTACATTTCTTTTATTTTTCTTTTCTTTTCTTATTACAATTATTAAGGTAGTCTACAGACAAGATTTCTGTAGAAGAGTTAACTTTTACAGCAAAGTAACTATACATTTTAGTGAGCTTCCAGATGAGCAATTCCTGGGAAAGAGTTGACGTTTACTACAATGTAACTACATAAAGTAACTGGCATGGAATTGGCCATTCCACTTATAAGCCTAGCAGTTCAAATTATAGGAGATAATTTGAAGATAAATTCAGTTATTGGAGGTTTAACTACTTCTAGAAAACATGAATTAACAACAAACAGACATTAACAACATTCAAGAAAAGAGACCAAAAACCTCCGGTAACAATGTAACCAGCTATTCGAGCCAGTTCAGACTATACTATGTTGATACACCAGAAAAAAACTTACCCAAAAATGACATCTTTTAAATAACAAAAAACAGAGTTACACTACAAGAAACCAATCTAACCAGCCATTCAGCTGTTTTCAAGACATCAGCTTTAACATCAATAGGCTCATGTTCCCAAAGGAACAGCAAGTTAGAAATACCTTATTATCCAAACCAACTGGATGCTCTGAATCACCAGACATATCAATATCCTTTATGCAGCATTCTTTTTTTAAAGAGACCATTTCCCTCTCCAACTTACCAATAATCTTACTAAAAGAACTCATATGTACCATAACCTTATTGACTTTAAGGCCAAGTTTACTGCTTGAGACCAAATCTCCATTAATAAATTGCTCAAATAATTTGACCAAGGAACCAACTGGTTTAACAATAGACTCAATCAAAGTAGAAAGCTTGACCAAATCAGATTCCAAAGAAACCAACCGGAAAGACACCAAGGAATCACCAACAACCATAGAAGGAAAAATAGAAGCCACCAAAAGAAGAAACTCAGAAGAATCCAGGGAAGCAGAAGCTTTTGCATAAGAAACATCATCCACAAAATGTGTCTTAAACACCTTGGGAGCCTTAGGAGGAGGAGGCAGAGAAACTTTGCAGTTAACAACCAAATGGTTTACTTCTTGACATCTGAAACAACACTGACAACCAGGAGTTTTCTACTAAATACAGCATTTTCTTAAGATACCAGTTTTGACAACTGCAGAGTCCAAATCAACTTGGGAACCAAATGTAACCAGAGCAAACCAGGAATGATGATGTTACCTGAGTAGAAAAACTGATCCAAAGTTATAAAAAAACGTGATCAAAACATGACATAACACAGAATAATATGCAATAACATTGGATAACACATTATAACGTAGGATAACATGTTATAATGCAGGATAATGTGTTATAATGCAGGATAACACAGAATAACATGTAATAATGTCAGATAACGTGTTATAACATAGAATAACTAGCAATAATGTAGAAAAACAAAGCAATAACAGAAACAACAAAGCAATAGCTAGCAATAGTGAGACAATTGAAAGCAATCCTGTAAAACCAAAAGAATGTATAAAAGCAAGTAGTTATAGAAGTGAGAAAAGACAGACAGATAGATATGAATCTCTAGACAAGAATTAAATATCCATACCTCTTCATCCTTTATTATCTTCTCTATTTCATCTTCTGAAATAAACCAATTATTAAAAAGAAATCAGAATCACAAATTTATGTTCTCGAACTTTATGGAATTTATGTGAATTAATCCTTGTTTCGTACCTCTGTTCTAGAACAGATGCTCTTAGTATAACCGCCTCGAACCTATTAATGATTTGGACCAATTGCTCTTGATCACAGTGATTGACAATACTAATTTATCTTTTTTTTTTCTTTCTTTTTTTTTCTTTTTCTGTCTTATTTTTGTGAAGCAGCAACATAGTAAAATTGACTGTCTAGGAATAGACTTCGTGATAGCCTGATAAAAGAGGAAAGCTTCTCCTAAGTTTTGGATATTAACATTATCTTGTTAGCTTACCAGAAGTGTGAAAAGACAATGCCAGACCCTAATGACTGCACTCGTTAGCTTGGAGAAGAAAGCTCACATTTATGAAAAACGTTGCAATTGACGAAAGACAAACTCTGTGCCTTATAACCAAAGAACTCAACAGGTAAATTCACATCCAGGAATAGACCTTCAGAGACTGATAATTAAGACTAAGCCAACAGAATTACGTGGAAGACACATCATTCATAATTGAGAGCACCAAATGTTACTATTTCTCATATCCACCAAGTTTACCCGTAACATTTGGTGCTTCCTGTAAAGTTATAAATCCACAAAGACAGAACACCCCCAAAAATACATAAAAGTGGTGACTATTGGAACAATAAGAAAGGACCACTTCTCATACAGAAAAGCATTATTTCAATACTTTTGAAAAGACCTAGGAATACCAGCAGAAACTGCTTACGCAGAAAGTAATTTTTGTAACAATATCAACGCAAAAATTGACTGCTTGTTAGGCTGCACAACTGATACAAGAAGACTTGAAGAACAAATCCATCAAAGTCTACTAAGGTACTCAACAGCCACAACTACTCGAGCAATCACTGAAACTCTGCGCATAATCGATACAGACATTAAATATTATGTGGCACAATGATTCTCTCAAGTATAACAACCAGTGGAATCCGACCCTGAGGAATACAAAAATGAATTCAACAACCCTGTAACTGTCCAAGCCAAGTTCACAGTCAACAAGAAACCAAGGATCCTCTCCCCAACAATTCCATCATACCATCAGACACCCCAGAGTAGAATTGTATTCAACCCACTTCCAAAAACCCAGTTGGAAACACCACAAACTTCTGGAAATCCACACCCTTGGAATCAACACAGTTGGACCAAATCACTAGGAAAATACAGATCACTGTTTGGAAATCTTACCCCAGCAGCTGGTTAAACAGAAGGAAACTTGTCAACTTGGAAACAGCCACCAGCACAAAACCTAGCAGAATCAGCATCTCCCCTAACAGATAAAACAGCTATCTTACAACCTATTGGTTCAAGTGACAAAGGAAAGCAACCAGCATTAGCACTCAGAAAACACTCGAATATGCAGACACCAATCCCTTTAAACATAACCAGTAACACTTCACCCATTAATCGGATTATGGCTTACCAGGATATCACTAAATTGGAAAAATTCTCTGGTGAAGAAGATAATGCATATTCTTGGATTGTGGATGCCGAGAAAGCAATTACTGCTAATGGTTGGAACAACGACCACACAATTCAGGCACTGCTGTTTTTTCTAACCGGAACTGCTGATTTGTGGTACCAGAGCCTCGCAAAGAAGCCTACCTCCTTTACCAAGTTTAAACTCATATTTCTGCAATACTTCTGTGACCCCAATATGTTAATCCAATTGCAGAATCAATTCAGTATAATTAAACAAAAAGATTATGAAGCAGTAACTACTTATTTCGGACGATTTAATCAAATCCTGTGTCAAATATTAGCTATCAAAAGGGACTATTACACTGTGGCGCAAGTTCTTAATCAATTCATTAAAGGATTGCAGAGTGGTATTTTAAGATCTGTAAGACTCCGTCATCTGACCAGTTTACAAGACGCCGTCACTCTCGCTTGCAATTTTGAGTCTGCAGAACAAGAAGCAAACTATACTCAAGCCGTTAATTTAGCCATTAATGGAACCTCTGACATTGATGCAAAGATAACCCAATTGAGTGAAAAACTAACTCAGAAAATTGAGAGATTCTTAGCCGGAACTACAGAAACTTACCAACCATCCCAACGGAAAAAAAATAACAACAACAGCAAATACCCATAGCAACAGAACTGTCAACAACAGCAACAATCTTGAAGATCCGATCTTCACAACTGTTACTACTGCCAGAAACTTGGACACATTGCCTGTGACTGCAGAAGAAAGATCATAGACCAAAATCAAGGAAACTCATACTAGCAACCCAGATATCAGCAAAACATGATATTCCAATATTCCATACCTCAGAATCAACCATCCCTATACACACAACAAATTCTGTATACTCAACTACTGCCCCAGAATTATTATCAACCACCACCAATAACACAAGCAATTCCTCACTATCAAACTTCCCCTTACAGTCCATCCAGACCTCGAACTATAGACTATAATTAGAGATGGAGGAATCCCAACAACAATCAGGTGCAAACCAATAGTGGACTGTCTCGACCAATCCCTCACGGTCCTGCCTAATCTCGACCAACACCAATTGAATACCTGAATCAAGCTTCCTATCTCAGTTTTATAGAAGACCAGGGTTTTGATAAATCTACATCTATGGAAAAGAGGGATATAAAACGAATCTCCCAATCTTCTAAGCAAACAAAAAGCAATATCCCACCAGCCACTATTACCGAAGACACCACCCTAGCCACCATATTTCCTTTTGACATCGATAATTTAAACACCCTTAGCCTTTTTAGTGGAGCAGCCATCAATCAGGATAAACCAATAACGGCCCTATACACTGATGCCAGAGTCGGAGGAATAGACATTAAATTAATCTTGGATAGCGGATCAGCCAGTAGCATAATCACGAAGCAGTTCATAGACCAACTAGGTCACTGAGTAGACCATGCTGCTACCGCCCAGATTATTATAGTGGATGAAAACACAAAAACCCTGATAGGAGAAATTGACAACTTTCCCTTCGAGATTAATGGAATCCAAATCCCTACCAAAGTACTCATCATGAAAGCTACTCAATATCAAGCTCTAGTAGGAAACAATTGGTTGTTAAAAGCCAATACTACTCTCGATTGGAACACTCAAGAACTTCAATTCACGTTCAACGGACAGCATGCCTGAGTCCTAGCTACGTGTGGACACTTTAAAACCCAACATACCAAGGAACCCCTTATTAAATTCGAAGACACATTAATGCCACCAATCATCGAGACCTATCAGGTTTCATGGGCAGATGATTATCGAACTAAACTACCCCCACTACCAATCTGGAAAGAAAAAAAAAGGCAGAGCCAAAGAAAAACCCCAATTGTCATCACTAGGATACGTAACCTCGGACCAAAGAAACTTATTTTACCAACTTCTAAGACTAATATGTGTTGATTGTGGAAAAAAACTATCCACTATGGGTGCATATATCAGAGACAACGAAAAATGGCTCACCGCCACCAAATACTATTGCAGGTCTTATTTACTGGAAAGATTTGGATGACCAAAACAACAAGGCAAGTAAGACAACATGCCGTGCCTTGCATGTGGCAAAATCCTGCCAGATAAAGGACTCTAGAATGATGTGCCTGGCAAAGGAAGAACATGCAACAAGGCTTGTCAATACACCATATTAATCAATAATTGGATATGAAAAGAAACTCCCATTGAGAATGCTTGGAAATGAGCCCTCAACAGGCTGGACGGTTATCCACACAATGATCATGAAATCTGGAGAATAACAAGTGCCAAGGCCAAAAGCGCCACACCTGAAAAAATACAAGAAATCAAGGACAACTCTTGAATGCTCAAATATAATAGACCTGACTACTCCAAGGATAATTTTTTCACAGATGACCCAGACGCATTTCAGAATTGATATCAGGAATTGGCTCCAACTCGCGAAGAACAGGAGCAAAGGTTGGCTGATTTAAATACCAAACTCTGTGATCACTGTTTGATCCCCTGTCACTTCCAGTACTGCAATGAATATGATCTCATGTTCAATCCGCCTCCAAGAATACTGTTTTCAATCACTAAACTACCTGAGCCCGAAGAAGAGGTATTGATTACCGAAGACATGTCATTTCAAGATCCAACTGAGGATACTAAAACAGAACAATATCTCGCGTATCCCGACCTATTCAAAGAACTAGAGCTAAAATGGTACAGTGACAACGAGAAAGGAATCTGCCCTGAAAGAGCACATGACACTGATGCCAGTTTCGACCTATGATACCCTGAACAATTACCCATCATTATAGCCCCACATTCCCTCGTAAAAATAGATCTTAAGATAGTGTTAGAAATTCCTGTTAGTACAATGATACAAGTTGCCTCTCAATCTAGTCTAGCCAAGAAAGGAATTGATGTAAAAGGAAGAATCATCAATGCCGGTTACACAGGAAACATCATCATGATGCTACAGAACAATTTGAACAGACCCTACAAAATAAAATCACAAGAAAAGATTGCCCAAGCTATCTTCTTACCCCTAGTCAAAATACCCCAATTAACCCTGGTAACAACCTGAGAAAAGTTAGACTTCACTGCCCAAGGAATCAACAGGTTGGAATTAAGTGGAAGAGGAAACGTACCAGTTAATTTTACAGAGGAAGACAGTAACCAGGTAGAATTTATCAACACTAACACTGTCATCTCCATTCCCCCATACCGACAATACATCCTCAAAGTAAATCAAAAGATCCAAGATCAAGCCCTGTTATTTGAAGCCAGTCCCGAAATCTGTTCCCTAGCCAATGTTGCTAATCTATATCTACTGGCCAAAGCCCATAAACACTTCAAAATCTCCATCTACAACCCAACAGAAGATGTTATTGAAATCCCTGAAGGGACTCTCATCAGTTTCATATCTGCAAATATTCAGAATTCTAAAAAACCCCAGTCCATTCCAGATTTTGCACAATTATTTTTATTCTGTAACATTACCTCACAAGTATGGAATTTGCCAAAAGAAAGTTACTTGTTCACACCAGAAGAGATCAATAAATTGAATTTAGGAAATTTAAGTACCCTGCAACAAATGCAACTTAAAGTTCTTCTGAATCAGTATGCCAATGTCTTTGCCAGCAAAAATGAGTTTGGACACATTGACATTGTGAAGCATCAGATTGATATGAGAGATGCTCAACCAATTAAGCAACGAGCTTACCACGTACTCCCATCTGGTAATAATCTAATTAAGCAAGAAGTGCAATGGATGCTTAATAACAGTCTAATCAAAGAATTGTTAAGCCCTTGGTCCTCTCCAGTAGTCTTGGTCACCAAAAAAAACGGAAAAGTGCAATTCTGCATAGATTATCAAAAACTAAATAGTGTCATGCGAGGAGATAGTTATTCCACTCCTCTCATCCAGGAAATTCTAGACAATCTAGGGAAAAAGAAATAGTTTTTGTCATTAGATTTAGCAAGTGATTACTGGCAAGTTGAAATGGATCCCAAAAACAAAAGAAAAACAGCGTTTACCACTTGAGACAAAAACTTTGAGTTTAACATAATGCCTTTTGGACTTTGTAATACTCCTGCCACATTTCAATGTCTGATGAATGTAGTATACAAAGAAATCCTTTGGAAATTAGTAGTAGTCTACCTAGATGACACAAACGTGTTCTCCGAAATATTCGATGACCATCTGTTCCACCTGCAACAAGTTTTCAAATGCCTTCATAGTGCTGAATTGAAACTCAATTCTGAAAAGTGCTTCTTTGGAAAAACCAAGTTAAAATTCCTAGAACATGTAATCAGCAAAAACAGAGTTAAACTCGATCCAGATAAAGTACAAAAAGTCAAAGATTTTCCAGCCCCAATCAACCTCAGAGAATTACGAGGATTTCTAGAATTGGCAGGATATTATCGTTAATTTGTCAAAAGTTTCTCGAACATTACAAAACCACTCCATCAATTGTTGTCCAAATACGTACCGTACTTGTGGAAGGAAGATCAACAGAAAGCATTCGACTATCTCAAGCAGCAATTAATCATATCTCCAATCCTGATTTACCCAAATTTCACTAAATAGTTTATTGTCACTATGGACACCTCAAAAAATGCTCTAAAAGCAGTCTTATCACAGATAGGACCAGACAATAGAGAACACCTAGTTGCCTACACTAGTTGCAGCACCAGTTCAGCAAAAAAGAATTACAGCACAACAGATTTGGAATGTCTTGCCATTTATTGGGCCATACAAACTTGGAAACATTACCTCAGTCAACCATTTGATCTATATACCAACCACAAAGGACTTATTTGGTTACTCAACAATCCACAACTAGAAGGAAAATATGCGAGATGGAGTACTTATCTACAATAATTCCCACTCAAAGTCCATTACAAGAAAGGATCCAAGAACACCAATGCCGACAGTTTGTTGAGGATGCCACAAACCTAATCCCAGACTCATGAACACACTCACTTATCAATGATTACATCAGTACCTATTGACATTACATTTCAAAGAGATATTATCTCAACAGAAACAAAGTACCATACAAAAACAAGCCCGAAATTATTTTATTTAAAGACAACCAACTATATCGACAAGAACGCTGAAACCACCCCAACCCACAACGACTAATCAAGGACAGTGAAAGAGAAACTATACTATATAGCATGTACTCAGATCCGATTGCAAAACACTTTAACAAAGATGCTACTCTCGAAAGAACACTAAACTTATACTATTGGCCAATAATGTACAAAGACATTTTTGAATATGTGCTTAATTGTGATGCATGCCAACAAAGAAGAAGAACAAGATTAACAGAACCACTTTGACCCATTCCAGTTGAAAATTCATTTGATAGAATCAGGATCAACTTGGTTGGATCTCTTTCAATTACATCTCAAGGAAATCACTATATTGCTGTAGTTGTAGACTATCTTACAAAATGGCCAGAAGCCAGAGCAATCCAAGTGGCTGATGCCAAAACAGTAGCCAAATTTGTGCATCAAGACCTAATTTGCCAACATGGATGTCCAAAAGAATTATTATCTGATCAGGGAACACACTTCATTAATAATACACTAACTGAACTAAGCCAACGGTTTGGAATAAAGAGACTCTTATCATCACCATACCACCCACAAACGAATGGACTGGTAGAATGATTTAACAGAACACTGTACAAAGCACTAACAAAAATAAGTCATGAAAACAAACAAGAATGGAACTTATTCATATCTTCTGTACTCTTTGCATACTGAACATTGAAACAAAATATGACTCAGTTCACATCATTCGAACTAGTCTATGGAAGAAAAGCTATGTTACTGATTGAACAAGTAATACCATCATACCTAACAGAAACAATCAATGAAGAGAATTTTGAAGCTACCTTACACCAAAGAACGTATCAGCTAATGGAAACATTGGAAAACAATTGAACATTACACGAATGAAGCCACAATAACAGATACATACGGTTTCGCAGGAGCTCAATTTTAAAAAGAGAGGAATAATGTTATCCAAATAGAAAAACCAATCCAAAGTTATGAAAAAACATAACCAAAATGTGACATAATACAGAATAACGCACAATAATATTGGATAATGCATTATAATGTAGGACAACATGTTATAACGCAGGATAACACAGAATAGCACGCAATAACATAGGATAATGTGTTATAACACAGGATAACACAGAATAATATGTAATAACGTTAGATAATATGTTATAACATAGAATAACTAGCGATAACATAGAAAAACGAAGCAATAACAGAAACAACAAAGCAATAGCTAGTGATAACAAGACAATTGAAAGCAATCCTGTAAAACCAAAAGAATGTATAAAAGCAAGTAGTTGTAGAAGTGAGAAAAGACAAACAAATAGATATGAACCTCTAAACAAGAATTAAATATCCATATCTCTTCATCCTTTATTATCTTTCTTATTTCATCTTCTAAAATAAACTAATTATTAAAAAGAAATCAAAATTACAAATTTATGTTCTCAAACTTCATGGAATTTACATGAATTAACCCTTGTTTTGTACCTCTGTTCTAGGACAGATGCTTTTAGCATAACCGCCTTAAACTTATTAACAATTTGGACCAATTGCTCTTGATCACGGTGATTGATGATACTAATTTATTTTATTTTTTTTATTTTTTTTATTTTTTTTCTGTCTTATTTTTGTGGAGCGGCAACATAGTAAAATTGACTGTCTGGGAATAGACTTCGTAATAGCCTGGTAAAAGAGGGAAGCTCCCCCTAAGTTTTGGATATTAACATTATCTTGTTAGCTTACCAGAAGGGTAAAAAGACAATGCCAGACCCTAACGACTGCACTCGTTAGCTCGGAGAAGAAAACTCACATTTACGAAAAACGTTGCAATTGACGAAAAACAAACTCTGTGCCTTATAACCAAAAAACTCAATGGGTAAATTCACATTCAGAAATAGATCTTCAGAGACTGATAATCAAGACTAAGCCAACAGAATTACACAGAAGATGCATCATCCATAATTGAGAACACCAAACATTACCATTTCTCATATCTACCAAGTTTACCTGTAACAACAACCAGAATTAGACAAATGAGGAATAAAACAAGTCTGACACCAACCTGGAAGATCATATTACTAATCTCAAAGACAGTACAGCCAGGAGGAAGGTTGATCAACTTGGCCTTAAACCTATTACGAGACACAATTGTTTCTTGTTGATTTACCAGAGGGAGGATTTTAACACTATTTTTGCTCACTAAAACTGACCAATGATTCAAAGCAGACAGCAGAGTCCAACTTTTCAAAATGAACCACTACATACTGCCAAACGCCAGCAGGCTTCAGCACAATATGAGTAACACTTCCAAACACACTGAGAGCTGTCTTAATGTTAGCAGCAGATACACCCAAGGGCACATCATGTAGCACAACAGCAGCAGAAAAAGAACCAAATTCAGAAATCACCAAAGACTTGGCAATTTTGAGAGTGGCCAAATGTACAGAGCTTGTAAGCTCAACCAAAAATACAGCTTTCAAAGACACTTAAAAAGCAAATTCCACACAAAACAGCTTTATATTGTCTTTTGATATTGATTTTGCATCCAAAAAACCATGTACCAACTAAAAAACAGTCTTGACATGAGCCAATTTGATATTAAAGATAGTACCAGGCACCAGAGTAGAGGCCATCTACCCAGCAAACCTTTGATGACTAGTAATAGTTTCCCAAACACCATCAGAAGTAGCACCAGAAACCAGAGGAGAAGATGATTCAGTTTCCATTTGATCAGCCCAGTTCTCAAGAACAGATGACTTAACAGGAGAAGATTGTTTTGCTTCCAGAACTAGCAAAAATCTGCTGGAAGACATCACATTTGGCAACACAGCCAGTAGTTGATCTTGGCTCATCTTAGACAACATGCCAAATGATGCTGTGGAGATTTTATTCAAGATCTCATTGGAAACCACAAAGAGATTTGGTATAACAATAGCAGAGGCAAACAACTGCTCCCACTTTTCTGAACTTTTGGTCTTTTTGACCATTTTTTTTGAAAAAGTGGTGCTAGAAGCATTAAGTGTTGAATCTATGAATAGAAAGACCAGCTTATTTACTGGTCTATTATTAAAAACTTTTGGGCTTTTAGTTGGGGTGGAGGTGACATTGGAATTAACCCAAGTGTGTCTTTTTAAGGAAACTTTGACTGATGAAAAACCAGCCAAAGATGAGGAAGTTGCTTTAGTGACTACCAAAGGCAGCTTTTCATGATTACTAGGTAAAGGGAAGGCTTCTAAAACGTTTTGTCTAGTTGCTTCTACAACAGAGAGAGCTCTTTTAATTGAAATTTTATTAGATATCTTAGAACAGATATTGGGTACAGCTTTTTTACTCTTTGCTCTGGTCATGGTCATAAAATTAAGAAGACAAAAAGTTTTTTCGTTATAATTATTAAAAAATATAATACATAATTTGCTTTAATTGTATTGTAAAAATACAAAAAAAAATCATTTAACTATTTTAAATATTTTATATATTTACAAAATTAAGTAATTACAAGTCAAATTCTTAAAAATAAAATAAATTACAGCAAAAATCTAAATTTAATATAAAATTAATATTATTAAAAACCATAAAACATTATTTTAAAAACTTATAATTTACATAAATCAACTTTTAAGTTTTTTATATTTAAAATATTGGTGCAAAAAAACTTTTAAAAAACTATTTTTGTAATATTGTTTTTATTTTATTTTAATATTAACAAAAATTCGTTTCACAATTTTTTAATATTAATAATTTACAATAAATGTAAAATAAATATAATAATATAGATTTATTTACGTTTTTAAGGTTTATAAAAAGTTTAAATATTAAATATAATTTTTTATTTAATTATTATAATATTAAATTTATTATTTATTTAAAAATTTTAATTGTATTATTTGTATAACATTATTATTTTGACAAAAAAAGCTCTTAAAAAAGAATGCTCTAATTAATTACAATTGTTTCTAAATTGTATTATATTCAAAACTTCAAGAATTTATACTTTTATTTAAAAAAAAATAATCAAAACAAATCTAGGATAAAATATCCTTTGAAAAAAGTATAAACAGAAATTAAAGACTCAAATTCAAAATCCTCCATTTATGTGTCTTGAAATCACATTTGCGACCCGATCTCAATTTTCAATTAATACAATCTTCATTATCTCTCTTCTTTTTTTATCTTGGGCATTTGAAATCGGAGACCTCTAAGAGTGTCTCAACCTCGTTTTTAAAAAAATCTTCAGGGCTTTCTGCTATGTAAACACACACACCGCCAGGAAATTTGTCCCAATCTATACAATCTTCCAATTTCAAACGTCTCTTTGTATCCTCTTCGAGCTTCAAAAGCGGTTCGTGACCCGACTGGGGGATAGTTATGCGTTCAGGAATTCGAGTTTGCTGAAATTTTACAAAAGGCTTGCTTTCTTTATCTTCAATTTTGACATAAGTCCTTTCTGGCCTCAGTTGTCTTCTGGAATTTGTTTCTTCATATTCCATCTTTGGTCGTTTTTTAGCTTTTGACTTTTTAACTTGTGGGTAAGTTGGGGTTGATGTTTGTTCTATGTTTCCTAAGAATTCTTGAGTCTCATCTTTTATCTTCAACGAGTTTCTCGAGGTGAGTGTATCACCCAGAAAATGCATGACACTTTTGAATCCCTTGGCTAAAGCCTTGTCCTTTAGTTGCCCAGTCGGAGTTAAGCCTTTTTTGATACGGCAGAAAGAGCAATTACAGACATCACGGCACTTTGGGCATGACCATTCTCCTGTATCCCGTGCTTGATCTAGAGTCTCCCCATATCTTATCAAGTAGAATGGTTGTATAAATGAATGGTTGTATAAATGAACGGATAATAAATCCCAAATAAACTATGACTTTTATACCTTCCAAGAAGACATCTTTCGTCAAGCATGACTCTGCACAGTTCACCATCAGCCAACCTATTCTTTAGAGCACAGAAAAAATCAAGTTAAACGGAATGTATCGTGTTCCCTTAGTTATCTATAAATCAATTTACCGTGCATCGAACTTTATCTTCAATAGTTTTTTGGCGACATTGATGGCAAGTGGTACCATTCACCGAGTCGTATACTCGCCCTCCTTGATAACGTCTCCCTGGATTTTTCGTTCGTGTTCCTTTCACTTGGTAGTACTTTTTATGGAGTCTCTTAATAGGCTTCGGGTTAGATTCTTCATCCGAACTATCACTATAAAAAAGCGAATTAAATCTACAACAAACACATGACATTTGACTAAGCTTTTGAACTTTAGTACCTTTCCTCGTAAAAGGAGATGTCAAGCTTTTCATATTCAGGTGACTGGTTTATAATCTGCAAGCAAGGAAAACGTTTATTTTACGCGTTTAAACCATTTCCTCTTAGTATTTGAGAAGGGAAGGGCTCATAAAATAAGTTTCATGTATACCTCTTTCTGCACACGAGTACTTCGACGCGTCGGTGGCAAGTGTTCATATTCACCATCTAATTTCTCTTTTTTCACTTTCGGCTTGGGGCTTAGTTTAAGTTTTGGCTCGTCAACCCAAAATTTATTGAATCCTAGGGTTTCTAAGAGGGCCCTATTTTCTTTGATACGCTTTTCGCGTTCTTGTTCGTATTTTACTCCCTGGGTCGCGCACCAACAATTAACGTGTTTCTTTCGTGAACTTAGAGGAATCAGAATAACTTACTATAAGTATTTCGGATTCCATTTTTGCCGTTTAGTGTGAGACTAGAAACATTTTGCAAAAAAAAGCGGTTTAAATTCCAACAGGGAATTTATTTAGTGACAATCACCAGTCAATGTAACACTACTTTTCTCAGTGATTAAATTCTTAGTAAATTAACCGTATGTTTAAATTTTCACCCAGACCATTAGGAGCAATGTTTATTGACAAAATACAAGTTCGAAGCTTTTGTGGATTCATTAACTTAAAAGCAGGTATTAACGCCAGCATAGATTTTCTTGTTCCACGATTCTTCCAAGTTTTCCTCATCAAGTGCTTCTTCTTTTGCATGATGTAAAAAAGGTGTATATTTGATCACTATAACTGCTTTGGTATGTATGTTTATTTTTCAGTTTTTTCCTTTCTCACATCCTAACCGCGTTTGTTTTTTTGGAAACGAAGTTGAATAAGATTTCAGGGTTTTACGGAGTACTTTTATTATTTTATGGAGGTGGAGTGATCTCGGTAATTTCATATATATATTCGATATTGACAGCAGCAGTCTTTGGATATAGTCTTTATGGAATAAGTAAAGTAAGAATATTTTTCACTACTCCTAAGGATCCATCCTTTTTTTAGATCACGGTTTATTAACGATTTCTATGCACCAAAATTCAGGATGACCAAGAAATTATTTTATTTTATTCACAATTCTACTGGGTAGACTTGGCTATAAACACAATATTCACTTTAGTCTTTGCTTGTCATTGGTATTTTGTAAATGATCATGCCCCATTGGCAAAAGATGCCATTGATCTTCCATCCACCCAATATACTAAATGGAAAAACGCGTCACCGTCATCATTACCCGCCTGGAAAGCCGAATCTACGTTTGCAGTATTATTTTTATTGGTAGCATCGGTTGTCCACGTAAGCTCAAAACTTGATCGAGTTTTTACTTGATGTTTGGTCTTGGTTGAATCTTTGAGCGGGGTTTATACTTTTAAGGTCATTTTTTGATTTCAATTAATTTAAATCCTCGGGTCTAGATCTATTTCGCAATAGTTGTGCGATCTTTTGCGTTAAAAAAATGCAAGAATTTCTCAAGCTCGGCTGTCATCAGTCCTCGTTTGTCAACGTCTGGTGATGCATTACTATATACATCAAATTCAAGCCACAGTATTCGAATAGATTCCTCTAAACCCTTGGCTTTTGAAGGGATTGAGGAAGAAGAGAATTGAAGTTGACGCCTTTATTCTACAACGGACATTAATTTATGTGAATCCCAAAGATCACGTGATTGTAAATGTTCAGCGAAGATGATTTAACTTAAAGCTTATGGTCTTTTGTTTTTATATAGATGTAAATAATTTTATTGCATAATAATAATAATAATAAAATAAGAAACATAATAAATAAAATATTTTTTATTACCAATTTTTATTAAAAACAAAATTATTGTATTAAAAATTATTACATTTATAAATTAAAAAAATTTTAAAATTAATATAAAAGTTAAATGCAATTTTTAATTATAAATTAAGAATTAAAACCTTAAATTTTTAAATTAATATAACTAAGAAAATAATAATTAAAATAGTTTTTCAGTAATAAAAACAGTTAACAAAACATAAAGCATTTTTTAAATAACAAATTCAAATCAACTTTTTAAACTCATATTTTTAACATAAATAATTGGTTTTTTAAGACATTTTGGCTAAAATATCATATTTTTGTTATTATTTAAAAATTATTTTAAAAATTATTAATCACTTAATTTTTAAAAAACTGTTTAAAAAACTGCCAAAAATTATTAATTAATACAAAATTTTAATTTTAAAATAATTTTTTTATTGTTTGAATAAAATAAAGTAAAAAAATATTGAAAATAAAGAAAATTTTTAATAATTTTATAATAAATAAAACTAATAGTATTTAAAATGTTTTTTAACAATTTTTTTTATAAAACTTACAATAAAGTGATTTTTGTTCAAAAACAAACAATAATAACAATATTATTTTTGGCTTTAAATATTTTATTTTACAATTTTTTTACTTTTTTAAATATTAAAATAGTCTATATATTTATGTATATATTATAATCTATAATTATACATAATAATATATATTTTTTAATAAAATTATTATTATTGTTGAAAAAATTTCCAAATCTGTAATTTTTATTAAATATTACTAAATAAAAATATTAATTAATTACCAAAAAATTTAATATAAAATAATATACAATAACATAAATTATTGTGTATTAATATAAAATAATACAAAATAACTAATAATAATATAAAATAATTAACAATAATACAAAATAAATAATAATAATAATAAATTATATAATATAATATAATAAATTATAAATAAAAATAATAAAATAACATAAAAATAATATAAAATATTAAGCTTTTAGAAATTATTTTATAAAACTAAAAATATATATATATAAATAATATTAACTTAAAAAAAAACATTTTATTTTTAAAATTCAAAATTCAATTAAAATAATCAAATCTAATTATATTTTTATTTTTTAATTTCAATAAAAAAAATCTTTTTAATTCATAAATTAAATTTTTTTTATATAACTTTTATCAAAAAACCAAATATAATTAGCATAATTACTTTTAAATCAATAGTTATACCAATTATTATTGATTATAATAATTAATAAAATACTAATTTCTTTGTTTTTTTCTTAAAAATTTGATTAATTTAAAAACAACCAAAAAAATATATAATAATTTATTTATTATAACAAAATAATTTAATAATATAATAGTCTAATAAAAACAAAGTACATTATAAAATTTAATCTCAAACAGATTATTAATTTACTAAAAAGAAAAAAAACAATTTTAAACTTTATTGATTACAATTAAATAATATAAATTAAACTAAACACAATTATAAGTAATTACAATAACTTAACTTAATAGTAATTTTTAAAAAGTTTTAATACTTTTGTTTTTTATAAAAAAACTTATACAAATATAACTTAAAAAGTAAATTAATAAAATTTTCAAATATAACAAAGACTTTTAAAACACAAACACATTTTTAAAAACTAATATTATATAAAAGCACCAAAAATTACAATAGTTACTAAGATAAATTTTAATTTATATATATATTTCCATAATTTCTTGAATTTGATATAAGTATATTACTGTTAAAAATATATATAATATTTTTTTATCAACTTATTTTGATTTTTTTATAAGTTTCGTAATGATTTTTAATAATTTTTTTGTTGCTTTATTTAATTTTATAGAAGTAAAAAAATATTTTGGCAAATAGAGGTATTTTAATCAAATTAATAATTTGTGATGGGTTGTGATAAAAAATGCCAATTGTTTAAGTGAGAAAATAATATTTTTACTTGCATACGAATTTATTTTGCTAACTTTGTCACAATATTCTATTCGCCACAATTTTTAATAATTAAGATTTAAGCTTTTGCAAAATGTATTATAAATAGTTTTACCAATTAATATCAAAATATAAAAGATTTATAAATTAAAAGGTTTAACATCAAGATCAAACTAAGGTTTTTTAAATGATCGCTAAAAATTCCGCGAGTCTTTGATTTTTGAGACTCTCTCTTTAATATAAAAATCTCAACCTTAATATAATCTGGAGAAGGATCACTTTCATTGCGAAATTCGACCAGAATACAACAATTTTGATGGTAATGGCTTGAGGGTTAAGAGGGGCCCAAGAATTCTTGAGGTCCTTTCAGAAGTGTGATAATTCTTAATTAGAGATAAACACTTGATTGATCAATTTTTCGCAATAGTTTATCAATGGAACTGTTTCTCAAGTTTTAGGTTTAAAGCTTTAGATTCAGCATAAATTTCCAGAGTTTTATTTTAAATGGTAAATAATAAAAAGATTTGCTTAATGTCAAGTTCAAAAGTTGAAATTAAAAAGCTGACATAAAATGTTTGGATCATAAGGGTCAGTCGATATTTTGGTTCTGGAGTTTAGAATCTATCAAAGAAGTACCCAGCTTGCTCCTCTAATTAAATGATCGATAATCTTGGCCAATTTACCATTCCAGCTTTCCGCAGTTTTTGCCCGGTGTAAAACTTCCATTCATCGCCCCACGATATAAATCTTTGATCACTTTCCCCTCGATTACGGTTGTTTCAATGATGGCACGAGCATGACATGGGGTGACCCGACCATACCAAATCCCTTGCCCATCTCGATACACAATCAGATTGCCGGCAAATTTGTGACCTGATTTAAAATTCAGTGAGAATATAAATATAATGTCGACGTCAAGAAATTTTAATTTAATCGATCAAACATCATATTAATCTAAAACCTACCACCAATATGACTAGTCATGAATACTCCAACCCCATCAATTGGTCTCGTCTCCAAATCCAGACCTTTCTTTTTAAGCACCGAGTCTAATTCAGTTTTTAACAGGGGTGCCGTCACACCACACCTCTTATCTCGATGACGATGTGAACAAATCAGTATTACCGCTTTATAAGGCACTGGTTCAATTTGAAATTCAACTATGGATGTCCTGTCATCGGAGTTATCTTTGTCCTGATGTAATGTTGCTCGATTCGCCAAGAATCTTTCATAGAAATCCACAGCCTGCATGGGTTTCACTTTTCGAACCAACAGATTCTCCGGGTACAAAAGAATATCGTTGCCAGTGGAAAAAGAAGCATGATCGGAATTCAAGCGACTGCTATTAGTGATTACTATACGTGGTTTTTCAGATTGACCACCAAAAGTTTCGATCTTGATCAATAATGGATCAGGCTCATTTTTGTCACGCGATTTTTTCTTTTCTTTCTTTTTACTACTCAGATCTCCCTTTTGTTTATCTCCTGCTTTAATTGCACAAGTTAGACTTGAAGCCAAGGTGTCAGTATCATCTTCAATCCGATCTGGCCAATCCGATTTTCCTGTTGAGATGATCACATGTTTGTAATATGGTTTAACGGTGCCCTCTAATATGGAATTTTGATCTATTTTGAGATATCTTGGATAGTTGTCATGATCTGGACATGGATTTGAACATACAATGCATGGATCGTCAGATGTTTGTTTAGTGTTAGCTTCAATTTCTGCTAATGTTACGATATCATCTGACGAAGGATTTGTCATGGGAGGTATTGATGAAGATGATGCAGATGTATTGGTCAGCGTTTTTGTTGCTGCTGTTTTTGATAGTTTGGCTTCACCATTTGATATAACAGGTGAAAAGTTTGTATTTCTGATAACATCAAATAGCCGCCCCAATTTGTTCATCTTATTTTTGTGATTATTCTTGCTATTTAATACAAATGGTAAGTTTTTGAAGTTAATAAGCGAAAAGAAAACGAAAACGAAAACGAAACCCGAACCAAAAACCAAAAAGACCATCAGTTCATGATTATATACATAAATATATTATTAATTTAATTACAATCCCCAAACCCTATCTCATTGTTTGTGTCAGTTTCGCCCCGAGTTTGCCCGACATCATTCAATTAATTGGCAAACTGTTAGAACCCAACTCAATTTTTTTAATATATCATTCTGATAAACAAATGGGAATTATCAGATTTTAAATTTCCATTTATGGAATAGGTCAAAAGCAAGTAAAAGGTATTATGGTGTCATTATTGCATTTATCAGATTTTGACTAAGACCGAAACGGTTAAAAATCTGTCACATGCCCGGTAATTAAAAATGATTGTATGTAACCAAGAGACCATGTGGGTACCTTTCTTAGATAGCAACAAGCGGGTTGATTTCTACGCCACCAAACAAGATTATGCCTTTCAATCTTTTTAATAAAAAAAATTATTATAAATTTATTTTTTCAATATAAAATTTTGTTCGATTATAAATTTTTTAATATTATGAAACTTTAAAAACTCACAAACATTAAAGATTTTGATTTGATAAAAAAGTTTGACAAAATGCTTTTAATTACTAACAACAAAATAAATTTGTTGTTAAAAAACATAAAAAACAATTTTTATAATACTTAAATTAATTTTTAAAATCTTAACAATATTATTATTTAAAACATATTAAATTTATATTTGTTTATTAATATAATATATATATATTATATAACAATTAATAATACTTCTTTCTTAAATTTTTTAAATTTTAAAAAAAGTTTTTTGTTTTTTCTGTTATATCTTTTATTATTTTACAAAATACAAACTCTTTTGTTTTAAAACTGATAACTATTAGTATAATAAAAAAAAGTTGATAAAAAAAGTTATTTACGATTCTATTAGTAGTGTCTTTACACAAAGACCAAGAAATATAAAAAAAAGATTAAAAACTTAAATAATAAAGTTGTTTTTTCTTAAGCAAGTCTTTTTTAAATGGTAATTTAGTTAATATTAGCAGATTAAAAGTATAAAAACTGATTCTAAGAAAAAAATGAAAAGATTTATAGTAATTAATAATGAATTTAAAATAAATAATAAGAATAAAGCTTTTTTAGACTTTTAAATAAACACTTTAAAAATAAAAAAAATAAATATTAACAAAATAATAACCTTTTTATTGTTTATAATATTAAAGATAAAAAGATGTTTTTTTTGTTTGTTTTTTCTATAATTTTAAAATTAATTAATTTGTTTTTGTAATTATTAAAAAAAAGTTAAAAATAATTATAATCTAAATATTAATTTTTTAGCTATTAAAAAAAAAATTCTATTAAAAAAGTATAAGTAATTAAAAAAATTTTTTTCTAATATATAATTTTTATCTTTTTAAAATTTATTAAATTGATATTTACATTAAAATTCAGTTTAAATAAAACTATAATATTGGCTATTGATAAGAATATTTTAATAAATACTAATTTCAAAAAATAAAATATAACATTAAATTCAATTATAATAATTAAAAAATTTTTATAAATATTTTTAAAAAATAATTATTTTAGTTTTATTTAAGTTTGACAAGATTCTATTAATTTAATTGTAATTAATTAGATTATAACAAAAAATTATAATAAAATTTGTTAAATTAAATTAAATTAAATTATTAATTAATAAATAATTTATATTAATTAATAAAAATTCTGTTTATGTAGCTAAAACTATTAAAAATTAAAATATTTAAAAACCAAGAAATAAAATTAAAATTATATTATTTATTTTATTACTGTTTATAATCTTAGTAATTTATTAGATAAAATAAATAAAAAAAACTTATATTATTAATTATATATTTGCTATTAATAATAAAATAAAATATATAATTATTTGTTTTAAAACTAACATAAATTTTAAAAAAACTTATTGTATTATTTTTATATTTAATATAATTAATTTGTTATAAACTAAATTAAATTTGATTTATTGTAAAAATTATAAATATTTTAATTATATTAAATTAAAATGTAATTTTTTTAAATTAACTTAAAAAATTTGTTAAATATATGTTATTTAAGTTAAATTAAATTAAATTTGTTAATATTTAAACAAAAAAAAATGTTTTTATTACATATTTAATTATATTTAATAAAAAGTTTTAAGCTTAAATAGTTTTATTTAATTATTTTTTTAGTTGTATTAATAATTTTAATATGATTTTAAATAATGTTTTTTAAACTTTTTTTTGTTTATTTTAAAACCAAATTAAATATATTAAAATAAAATTTAAGATTATTTTTTTAATATAAATTATTATTTTGTTTTTAAATTTTAATTTTGATATAATTTTAACTATTTTTAAAGAAAATATTAATATAATAATTGTAAATTTAGGTTTTTATTTTTAATTTAAATAACTTAAAGATTAAATTGGCTGTATTTTTGAGTTTTTTAAAATTGAATATTATTTTTATTAAAAATAAGTTTTATGTATCTTTTTTAATAAATAATTTAATTTAAAAAATTATTTTGTATTATTATAAGTAAATTTTACAGTTATTGAAGTTTTTTGTAACTTGGTATTTAATAAAATTAATAATTAATTTAAAAGTTTTTTATATAATAAACAAAAATTTAATATAATAGCAAACAATATTTAATATCTAATTTTTTTAATATAGTAATTAATTTATTTCAGTGTTTTTTATTTTTTTAATAAATAATTTCTAATTTTTTTGATACTTTTTTTTGGTATTTTTTACTAAACAATTCTTAATATTGTAATCTTAATGTTTTTTCTTTAATCAATTAATAAACAAGATTTTTAAATCTGCAGGTTTTGGAGTGGACTCTTCTGAATCCTTTGCAGTTCCCTGTTAAGTTGCTTGTTAGTTCTGTAAACAAGTTTTTGGCTGGTGTAGTTAAGATTTTTTTAAGTAATAAGCTGTTTTTGGCAAACAATTTGTCCAATGTCTTTTGTTGTCCTGGTATTTTCTCTATGTCATCAATTCTTGAGAAAACTTTATATCTCAGTTCTGTTTATTTTTTAAAGCATTTTGGAGTTGTTTTTGGTAATAAGCTTTTTAATAAGAAAGACTGTATTATGGATTGGAAAACCTTCTGTCAGTAAAAAAAATTGGATCCCAGAGGCCTTGTTCTTTACTAGTTTAATATTACATCAAGATTTCTGCACAATAATAGTTCTTTGCCACCAGTTCTGTCTGTTTTTTTTTAGCCAGATAAGTTGAGCATTTTAAATTCTAGAGAGTTTATTAAGCTGCAAGATGGTTTACATGAAGTTTGGTTTGACTTGTTTGAGATTTATTTAAATAGTTTATTAAAGAATGCCAGCTCTGCTAATATAGTTAGTAGTGCTGCTGCATATTTTCCAGCATTGAACATGAGTATTGGTATAGAAGTATATGGCCTTGCCTTTTCTACTATGGCTGAGTTGTAAACTGTTGCTTTGTCTTTGGAGTGTGTACTATTTTCTTGTTTTTTGGTTTTACATCTCAACAGTTAAGCAGTTATTGATGCATATGTGTCAAAAGTGGTTTTGGCTGCACCTGATTTCCACAACCAATGCTAAATTGAAAGAAAACATATTTTTAATTTAATTAGAAATAAGGATCTTATAGTTAATTAGGTTAAGATCAAGGGTTATTCTGGGATTTATGATAATGATAGAGCAAATACTGCTGCTAACATGACTGCTAATTTTCTTTTTTATTTGCTGGCAGATGTGTGTGAACTTTTTTTGATAACTGAAGACACTGCTGTTTTTGGCAATGCTTACCATTTTGTCAAAAATATTTTTAAGTCTGTTTGTTGTACTCAATAAGAGACTGGTTCTGGCTGTAACATGGTTTTTGTTTTATTTGTCATGGATATTGATTGGGATATTACTGTAAAGTTCTGACATCTGGACTCATACATGCTTGCTGGTTCTACAAGTTGAAAGTTATCTAATCTTCATACTTACTTGATAAAAGCAGTACATGGGCAGTTGTCTATGGTTGTCAGAAAAAAATTGTATAATAGAGATTATCCTAGTGTGCTGTGTTTGTTGTGTGGTAAAGTGGAGTTGTTAAATCATGTTTTCATTTGTGGTCAAGATGTTGGTATTTGGAGTGAGATTTTGGCAGAAGCCTTCATGTAATGGGCTGTTTTGGCTGATGTTCTTGGTCTGTTTTCTTTTTTTGTCATTTTGAAGACACTTTTTTGTTGTTTGTTAGACTCTGGAACTTATGCTGTTGTGTACAAAAGATTTGTGTTTAGAAGTTGGTTGGCAGAGGCCATAGGAATTTTTGATTGTAGAAAGAAAGCCACTTTTGTTGCTATTAATTTTGTAAGATATCTGGTGAAGCTACATTGTTTTAGAACATAACTGTTGAGGTCTAAATTTAGAGTTGATATAAAAAAGACTGGTTTGATTAGAGACAAAAGTGTAGTGTTAGATTTGTCTTGTAGTTTAGTGTCTATTTTTTCAGATGGTGTGGTCAGAATACTTGGTATTGTTGAGTTTTTTGCTGTTAGTTTTGGCTGTTAGAGGTCTTGTCTTTTTTATTTAGATTTGGATGGTAATATTTGTGTTTATATAAATGTATAGTATTGTTTTGTTTGGCCCAAATAGCTAGTCACATGTAGTAAGTGCATGAGTTATGTTTAGTTTGGGCTACTTAGTCTGGTTCTATGTACTAGATAGTAATTGGGCTTCACTTATTAAGTTTTAATAAAAAAAAATTAATAAACATAAAACAAAACAAAAAAAAATAAAAATTAGTATTTTCTTAATATTAATAATAATATTAAATATTATTAATATTAATATAAAATAATTAAATTTCAATAAAATAAATATAATTTAATGATTTTATTAAAATATTTTTAAATTTTAAGTATTAAATTGTTAATTATAAAAGTTATTTAACAAGATAAAAACTAAACTTATTTTTAATTTTGCTTGTTTTTTTTTGTTTTTAATATTTTTATAAATTTTTATAATACAAAATTTCTGAATTTTTACAATTTTTTTAAGTTATTATTAGAATTTTTAACATTTTTGAAATATTTATTGGTATTTTTAAAATTCTTAATATTATATGTTCTAATAATTTTATATTCTGCTATTTATTATTTATACTATATTTTCTATTATTTTTTTCTGTTTTACTTTACAAATAATAATATAATATAAAAAAAATAAATAATTTTACAAAATAAAAAAACATTATAAAAAAATAAATAATTTAATATTTGCTATTAATAAAACAAAATTAAAAAATTAAGTTAAGTCTTAAATTATAAACAAATTTAATAAAATAAAAATTTTTACTCTTGATTTAAATTTTAATTATTTATATTCTAAAATTGCTATTATTTTAAATATTTATTTAGTTAAATATATATATTAAGTTTTTGAAATAGTTAATTGGCTTTTATTAATTAAATTATTATTTAAAAATAAGTTTTTTGTAATAATTTTAGATTTTTATATTAATATTTTTTTAAGAATAAGACTGATTTAACTAAATAAAGTTAATTTTTAATAGTTAAAACTGTAAATAAAGATTTTTTTGTAGTTTTAATAGTAATTTTAATAAAAATAACTTCAAAAAATATGTTAATTTCAAAAAATATTTGAATTTAAATTTAATTAATATTTTATTAATAGTTTTATTATTAAGATTTTAATTTAAAAAAATAAAAAAAATAAAAAAAAATAATTAATTATGGATTTATTAATATATTTTATTATTATTATTATTATTTAATAAGCGAGATCCAAATACTATCTAGAACTATACATCAAAAAAATAATCTAAACTAGGTGTAAATCATGCACTTTCCACATGTGACCAGCCACTCGAGCCAGTCAGGACAACACTACGCAATTATATTAACTGTAACTGGATTACCAATACCTGAAAAAAAAGAGCAAGATTTGCAAAAGCCAAAACAAATGCCAAAAGCTTCAGTAACACCAAGCAGTTTAACCACACCATTCGAGAATCTTGAAGCCAAACCAGAAACTGAGACAGAAACCGAGCCATCCATTGGGATCAGGCCATTTTTTTTCATATATGCATGATGCTTAGCACAGACCAACCAAATGTCATTCCTGAAAGCAACACAAATAGAGTGTACAAAATCAGCAATTTTAACATCAGCAACTCTGGGATTATGGAAGATAGAAACAGCCTCCTAAAGCCATCCTTTGAAAACAAAACCCTTACAAAGGGCTGAAAATACCAGGAAATCTGAAGCACAGATCAACAACATCTGTAAAATGCTTGAAAAAGAGAGGGAGTGACTAGAAAGCACTTTCCAAGAAGACATACAGGATTCCAAAACCCGACAACGAGCCACATCATCAATCATACAAAAAAACACATGATCAGACACCTCCACCATACCACAATACAGACACAAAACACTAGAGTAACTTTTATCATAAACGTGCTTTCAAACAGCAACAGAAAGCCAATGGTGTAAAGTCTTCATAAGATAAGCACAAATATCAGCAGTGTGCCTGCTGGTGAAACCAGTCACCATATGCAAATCTGGGTGCCAAACTCTGGAAGAGATAAGCCAATCGACATCCGAGTGCAAATCACCAACTAGAAACCTAGAACCAAAACTGACCTCCCAGCATGCCTGATAGACAGCACAAAAAACATTTTGAACAAAGTGCCTAAAATTACCAGAAACAATACCACCATCTGCCAACAAAAACCATTCAGCAACACAAGAAAGGAGAAACCAATCAGAGAGAGCTGCAGCATTAGCGATGCTATTGGCACAATCATTTTTCAACACACCAAAGTGGCCCTTGACTTTGTGCCAACTAACCCTCAAATTTTTTTTGCAGATAATATTCCAAATATGCTGGCACTCAACCCAACACCGATTGCAAAAATCAGGATACACCAAGTTAACCTCCGACTTGCAAGCATTCAAAGCTGCCTGGCTATCTGAAAACAGGCAAACAGAACGATTCACAGGTATGCACTCCAGAGCCAATGCTATAGCCTACAACTTTGCCAAAGTAGACAACATCAAACCCCGAACACAGACATCTAAACCCAAGTTAATGTCTTCAAAAAAGGCAGCAGCCCCGGCTCTACAACCAGTCGTGCCCAAATTTTTCACCAATCCATCCATATATACAGACAAACTATCAGCACCAACCTGAGAAAGATGATCACATATAAACACAAAATCATCAGAACCACAAATGTCCACAGGACCAACACCACTCAAAGCCAAAGGAGAGGGAGGCGCACCACTGAGAAATGCAACAGAGTGCCAGAACCACTCAGGAACCAGATCATGAGGATCCAGTTTCTTCCACTACTTAAAGGTGTACCAATTGAAGATATCCCCATGACGATCCCAAAGCTGATCCATAAAGACAATGCCATAATGCTGGAAAGAAGGCAAGTATTTGAAAAACAAAGATTTGTCCAGAACAGCAAACATAAGAACCCCATCACGAAACCGAAAAGAGCTGGCCAAAGAGCCACCTAAAAACAAATTGCATTCAAGAAGAATGCATACCAAACCTAACAAGAAATTATTGGAAACACAGACACGGATATGAGCTGGTGAACTCAATAGATGAATGAGGCATCAACACAGAACTTACAAGTCATGAGACCTGTGACTAAACAATTGATCCAGAACCCTGTAAGAGTTTGCAAAACTAATAAGTAAAGCAATCTTGCCTTCAGACTGACATTGTGAGAAGGACCTCAAATCATAAAAGAAAGGATGATAAATCGTGTTACTAGGAAAATCAAGAAGAAGACCAGATTTAAGTTTCAAACCCTTGCAAATCAGAGCATCCCACTTGTCGCACACACTAACAGGGACAAAGCTGAACTGCATCCTATAGCTGACTATAGATTGGAGAACTGCTGACACCAGGTACAAGAACTGCTTATCTGAAACTGCTTTCTTTAGAACCAAATTACTGAAAAACAAATGTCCGAATGCGTTTTAGCCAAACTAAACTTAGAAAGACCATTAGTTGAGAGAAAGATACCAAGATACCAATGAAATTCACCTTTTTTGGCTATGGAAATGGGTGAACCACTGATGAAAAGAGACAGATTGCTGATTCTGCTATTAATAGGAATGACTACAGTTTTGTCATTATTGATTGAAATGTCATTAATCCAAAAAAATTCACTAGCTACATTGAGAATATGCTGAATAGCAGCTTGACTGCTGCCAACCTAAATCGTGTCATCAACAAAGGCCCCAGCAGCAAAAAAAGTAGAAAACCCAGCCTGAGATTTAGCGTGATCACTCCTAGAGACAAAATGGGAATTGAGTCTATATTCACACACACTCTCTTGACGCTTGACTTCACACAAAAGAGAATCATAAAATATGCACCAAAGAAGGGGGGAAAAAACTTCTCCTTGGTCCAACCCATCATGTACACTATAACCATCAGTTAAACTGAAATCCATCATAATCTGATTGGTCCGATTCCTATGAATGTTACTGAAAAAGCAAATAAATTGCCACACATTTTGATCCTGACCAAACACTTCTTGAGATGCTCTTATCCAACAGAGTCGTATGCTTTTCACATGTCCTGTAATACCAGCCAGAGCTTCCTGTTCTTCTTTAAAGCATTCTTAACAACCAAACCAATAGCAAAAATAGGAGTTTGGGTAGTTGTACCCTTCAAAACTGAAAAATTATTCCCATGAAGAATGTCATGAGTACTGTACACCAGTGATATCCTGTCAGAAAGAATCTTGGAGAGGATCTTGTGAGCCATCTTGATCAAGGCTATAGATCGGATATTTGTGAGAACACCTTCTCACTCATATGGTTTAGGGATCATCGAAACCCAAGCTTCTCTTCAAAGACCAGGCACAGACTCATGAGACAGACAAGAATTCAGAAGCACCAAGAGCATATCCAGAACAGACCTGTCACTATGCATCCACAGCTTATTTGAAATATTTGAAAGACCAGCAGCCTTGCCAATAAGCAGATCAGAAACCATGTCAAACAATTCTAAAAACTCAATTGGCTGCATTACACCAAAAAAAGCCTCATCAAAAACATAATCCAATGGCCGATACTGATGGTGCCACACATTAGGGACATCGGGAACCACCCTACGCTTTCTAGTCTATCTTTTCATGATTTCATCCACCCTTGATCTCACAGGACCAGGTTCCAAAATCAGCTCATTGTTCACAACTAAGTGATTCAAAACAACTTTATGGAAAGGGCACTCCAGAACACTCCGAATAGGGTGACTCTTGTTCAGCTCGAAACTTTCCATCCTCTTATTGATTACTGATTTAATATAAAATTCCTCTACACACTTCGATTCCACTATTTTAAGTGAGTGATAGGTTTTTCTGACCTTGGAAAGAGCTAACCAAACAGTATCAAGAGGAGAGCCAGAGAAAAAAAGAGATCTGACCACAAAGGTGTTATCATCATCAAGAGAACCCCAGATGTCCAACAGTGAAATAAATTTGTCACAACAAATCGACCAAGAAGCCTTAACCAGCTTCGATATCAAAAGTTCTAATCTCATGAAATTTGGATGATTTCCTAGTGAAGACACTATCATAGTCCTTAAACCATTTCTTCTTGAACATCTCATCAGCTGAAAGAACCATTATCTTGCAAACAATGTCCCACATCGCATCCAAATCTGAGAATCACTGGGAGGCAATAAAATCATTAGAGAACATGGTGGCATTAGCAGCCGTAGCACCCTTGAACTTGTTTTATTTCACATCATTAGCACCCTTAAAATTAAACTTCCAACAATCTCTATTCGCCTGTTTGTGAAAAGAGTTCAACTGTACATCCAATAAACCACCCAAACCCAAAGATACAGAAACAGCCTGATGGTCCGTTTCAAAATGCTCACCAACATCTAAAACACTGTGGTGTACTATTGTATTAACCAAATTTGAAGAAACCAATACATAGTCAATCATTTTTCTAACACCTTTAGAGTTTGTTCAAGTGGGCAATTTCACAGCCGGGCTTCTGACCAAAGAATTTGTCAGACCCAAATCAAGGCACTTCCTAAAACTTGCACACTTACGAGAACCATCTTCATTGAAATTACTACCAAGAACAATAAAAGAAGATTTATTGACAGCTTTTGCAATGAGAAAGTTGATTTTACCAGCCTAAGAGAACTGAACTGCCAGAGAAACACCAGCATAAAGCCCCAGAATCAACACAGAAAGTTTTCTCTTGAAAAGTAATTTAATGGACAGGAGCTGACCAGGTACCTCAGAAACCTTGCACACATGACAAACCAAAGAAATGTCCATGATAACAGTGACACCTGCACTCAAGTGACCAGAGTCTAAACCAGAAGTAAACACTTGGACACCATCAAACTTATCTGCAATCTACAGACAAATTTTACCTCTTAACTTTGTTTCAGTAACAATAGAAACCAAATTGTTCATATCCTTATGTCACCTAATAATATTCTCCTGCTTAGTGGGATTGTTCATGCCCCTGACGTTGCACATAGCAAATTTCCAGACCAAACTGCTCATTGAGTGAGAGGTAGGGATACCGAATGTGCACCTATATTATCTACTTTGGCCAAAAGACCCAGAACCGTTTCCATTAGACACTTCATGCTGTTTTTTAGCTTAGACACTGAAGACATATCAAAAGACACCACTTCCACGACAGTCCCACCACTAGTGAACACACCCGAGCCCTCACTCATCACTACATCCGCCCCTTGATCCTGTGATGAAAGGGTTACCAATGGCTGACATCCAGGGCTAGGCTGGGGAACCATTGGCCCGAGTGTATCCAACCTTTTAGCCAGCTTACTAACTTGCTTCACAAGGCTGGTGAGACTGCACTCAAGAGCAGCAAACCTATTGTTGACCTCTATCATAACCAGTAGGAATGGCTTCATCTCCAAAGAGGAGCCATCATTTACCAAAACATTCTGACTAGAGAGGGGGAGAGAAAAAGACCTGCAAGCAATCTTTGCTCAAGATAGACCACCAAAAAAGACCAGATAAACAACTGGAGCCAAGTGTTTGGCATAGATGGCTGCCAGCCTGCTTTTATCTGTGTCCGAGAAAGCTCTATGCGACGAATTACCAGAAGAAAATTTTCCACCAACTACACAGCCCAATGACGTATGACCCAACTTCTCACACTTGGCACATTTAGCAAAAATGAAGCAAGACCAGTAGAGATTGACATTTTTAAGTACTGGCATGGTTTCCACAGCAGCATTCAATGATTCAGCAGAGTCGAAGCAAACAACAGTGCACCTGGCCCAAGTATATATAACAGGATGATGATCAATGACGCATGTTTTCCCACCCACAGATCTAACAAAATCCCAGATATTATGAACATTAGTCCCTATTAGCAATGTGTAGAGCAGCGCCCTATGTTGATCCCTTGCATCCCACACTTCTTTGTCTGAATCAGCCCTAACCACGCATACAACATCTTTTCTGATCAGAATGGACCACTCAGCTGCAACCAAATCAGCTTGATCTGATTGCTCAAAATCTACCACTGTCTTCTGTCACAGCCTGATTAATTGCATCTTGATTGTCTTAACAACTTCAAACTCAGATAGTGTAGTGTACACAGCCTTAGCTGACATTCCAATTGGAATTTTTTTTATGACCACAGTCTGATCTGACCACTCAGAAGATTTTTTGAAATCGGTGTTTACAAGGATCTTTGCACTTGCAGCCTTATTAATAGCTTTTATTAGACTTGATTCGGAAGTGAATGTCGCTCTGATGATTCTTGAGAATTTTAAGAGGGTAGACGCCCCCCCCCCAAAATTATTGATTCTAGAAAACAATTTCCTTACCACCACAAGCTTTTCCTAAAAAGATTTGCCAGCCACCTTATCCAAGTTAATATCCAATGCGAATGACTTCCTGACTCAAATATTGACCAAGTTTTTCATAGGAGGGGAGAGCTCAAGAGGAGCATCCGAGAGAACACCATCATCATTACTACCTTTTAAGAAATCAATCTTTCCCAATGGCTTGCCCAATGCCTTTTTGGTTTTAACTTTTGAATTCATGGGTGTCTGATCATGATTCCCACCAGTCAGAGCACCACTTTCACCATAATCAAAGCTGGTCTCCTCTACCAGACACTCCTCTTTCATATCTACACTCTCAGACTCAGTAGTGTTTCCAGTCTCTGAACCCCATAAACAAACACCAGGAGCTTCAATAGCAACCTTTCTATTATCAACTCCCTCTGTCAACACACTTCTCTTCCTCTTTTTCCTTGATACTACTGCCTTGAAACCACTCTCAGAACCAGAAACTTTAATAGTTTTTTTTATAACAGCAATAACAAAGCCAACAGTGGCCTCGTAATCGAAGAATGGTTTTGACTTATCATACTGAATGGTAAAAAAACTTCTTTCAAAAAAACTTTTAACTCTTTTTTGGGAATTTTGGATGAAGAAAAGAAAGAAGTTTTTTTAATATATTATTTATAAATATAATAAGTAATTAAGATATATTAAATATAAATAAATTTTTAATATTAATCACAAAACTGTTTCTATTTTAATTAATTTAAATAATTTTTTGAATATGTAATTTATTGTTTTATAAAAACAAATAAACAAAAATTTATAAAAATATAATATTAAAAATATAAATAGTTTTAAATAAAACCAATTTAAAAATATTTTATTATTAAAAACAATTTAACAAAAAAAATTAATAAATAAAAAACAATAATTTAGATATAATATATATTTTTATTTAAAAATTTATCTATTTTTTAATTAATATTAAATTAGTATTATTAAATATAAAAAGTTTTTATAAAAACTTAAACTTTTTTTTTTTAATATCTAAATTCTCCAAAGAGCCTATTTTTAAAAAAGAAGTTTTTTGTTTTTTATTTTATTATTTTCTTTTATCATTTTTCAACTTAATAATTCATTTATTGTGAACTTAGAAGCTGTTTTTAGTAATAATATATTAAAAAAAAAAGTGTTCAAAGGAATTTTTTCTGGTCTTATTAAAAAGTCTTTCTCTTAAAAAAAAAGAGTTCTTCTTGGTAATATTAAGCACTCTGGTAATAAAAGAGATGTAGTATTAATTAGATCTGATTCTAGTAGTTTATATTTGAATGTTAATGGTAAGTCTAATAGTAATAAAGACAATAATATAATGAAAAATATCAATAGTGAGTCTATTTTGAATTTGGTGACTATTACTTCCAAGACAAAAAGGGTAAATACTGATGTAATTTATAGTTTTTTTCTTGGTTCTCTTAATTTTAACATAGATAAAAAGATCTTATTCTTTTTTTTTCCCATTAATATTTCTTTAAACAACAGATAGATTGATTCCAAGATTGTTAAGACTCAGATAAAAGTAGCAGTTAGAAAATCTTTCATGTTGAACATTAATTTTTCAGCAATAGAAAACAAATTAATGATTGTAAAAATGCAAGTTATTAGAAATTTTTTTTCAATGATTAATGGTTTTGGGGGGCCACTATTTTCTTAAAATTTAAAGAGATTATCAGATCAATGTTTATATCAGAGAAGAGCATGAACAAAGCTGTGTCATTGGCTAAAGAAAAGAATATTATAGTAAACAGTAATCTTAAAAGACAAAAAATCAGATCAGATCAGACTGTGGTGATCAAAAAAATTTTCATGAATATGTTGTTACCAGTAAAATTTTAGCTATTAATTAGCATGAAATTACCTTCATAATTCCTATTATTAATTAGCATATATTATTATTATTTTGATTATCACTTATTATTTAATCAAATTATCAAATATCATTACTCAATCAATAATCCGATTTGTACTCTAGAAATTAAGATGATCAAATTACACAATATCTTGAATCATTAACATAATCAAAATTCGCCGAAATTAATGAAAATTGGCCGAAATAATCAATAGTTTAGTGAAATAACTTGTAAGTTCACCGAAATGTATCTTTAGTTCACTCAAATTGTAGCAAAAAGAAAAGTGCAAGTTCAAAAACTAGTACTATAACAAATTGTATTAAAGAAAAGCTTCTCTCCTCAAGAAAATGTATCTTCTTCTTATAATATCTTATCATAATATCTTACTTTAGATATCTTAATTGAAACAAATCACCTTTTACAAAATTAAATAAAAATTAAAATATTCGAAAACCAAATTCTTAAATTATTACACTTGAAATTCTCTCAACACAACTAATGTTTTAAAATTGATTAGCTACCAATTTCAATGAACTGTTAGTGATTTCAGGCCTGGATAGAAAACGTTTCCCTTGACAAAATTCTATTTCTTTTACATTTCTTTTATTTTTCTTTTTTTTCTTATCATAATCATTTGGGTAGCTTATAGACGAGATTTCTATAGAAAAGTTGACTTTTACAGCAAAGTAACTACACAGGTTTAGTGAGCTTCCAAACGAGCAATTCCTGAAAAAGAGTTGATATTTACTACAATGTAACTACATAAAATAACTGGCAAGGAATTGGCCATTCCATTTATAAGCCCAGTAGTTCAAATTATAGAAAATAATTTGAAAATAAATTCAGTTACTAGAGGTCCAACTACTTTCTGGAAACGTGAATTTACAGCAAATTAACATTAACAACATTCAAGAAAAGAGACCAAAAACCTCCAGTAGCATTTGGTGCTCTTCCATAAAAACAACACAGCAAAAACAACTTCAAAGTAGTGACCACATCAGACACAACAACTTTAGAGTATTATCAGTCAACTTATACACACTGCAAGCAAAGATTTAACGTTCAAGACGGAATTGAAATTTTCAAGAAATCTTTATACCAATACATTGAAAATCATATTAACAACTATTTTTTTGAAAACTACAACATTTCAGAAGTCAGAAACAACCTCTACAATAATTTAGTGCACTATTCACAATTGAGAATAAAAGACCTGAACAGTAAAACACTTGCTACCTACTTCCAAGAATTTAATTTTAACATTATTGAGTATTGTGAAGAAAAATACTCAGTACAGTCCAAATACTCTTTTGACTTTGAATCAGAAACAAAAACAAGCAATAAAGACAAACAAAAAGTGAAACAATACTCAAGAACTACTCCAAACACTCCAATATTACCAAAGACAATTGCCAAACACTTGCAAACACCTAAACAAAGAACCAGTGTCAAATTACCACTTTCTATTACACTATTTCTAATTTCACTTGCTCAACCACAAACACCAAATTCAAGACTAGAAGATTTTCAGTTACCCAAAAGTCCCATTCAACAGCAGAAACCCATATCAATTAGCACCAATATTATTGATTACTTACAAAAAAATAAAAGTAATTATTCAGAAAACTTGGAAAGTGAAGAAACTGAATCAGAACAAGAAGAAACTACAGAAAACAAAGAAGAAATAGCAACTGCTTATATTGCAAAAATTCCAGAATTTACTGGTGAAGACAATGATATCAGCCTTTAAGAATAACTTGACAAAGTTCAAAAAGCAGAAGATGCAAATGGTTAGAATACAGCAAGAATGCTTAAAGCAATTCCATACTTTCTTTAAGAAACTACAGAAAAATGGTTTAAAAACTTAGAAAAACCATTTGGAAACTGGCAAGCATTCAAAGATGCTTTTCTACAACAATTTACTGACAACAACACCTCTATCATTCTTAGAAACTGCTTTTGCAATATTAAGCAAAAAACATCTGAAACTGTTATGACCTATCTTGGGAGATTTAATAAACTTATTCGACAAATTTGACAATTAGAAACCAATGAATACTATTCCAATGCCCAGATTTTGGATCAGTTCATAGCAAAATTAAAAGACAAACTCATTAAGAAAGTTCATCCACATGCTTTAGAAGACTTAGTAACTGCCATTAGACATGCAAAAAACTATGAAATGGCAATAGAAGAAGCAAATCACACCAAACTTGTCAACCTAGCTATTGGAGAAACCAGCTCAGCAGCTGAAAAAAAAATAGACCAACTCACAAAAAAAGTTGAAAGCTACTTTATCAACTAACAACAACAGCAGCAACAACTACAAAGATACCAACCTCCACAATAATACAACTAGAACAATTTTGGATTATTATCTAACAACCAACCTCAAAATTGCTATTACTATAGAATCTCAGAACACTAGAAATAAGATTGCAAGAAATTACAGAGAGACCAGCAAAACAGAAGTAATCAATGTTATTCTTCACCACAACAATTTTATTACCAACTACCACTACCAACTTATTACCCACCAAGACCACAAAATCAAAACAGTTACTATCAACCAGCTTTACAACTAATTCAGCAACAATATCAGCAATCTTTACCAATTCAGCAATATCAGACACCACCCACTCAACAATATCAAGTACCAGCCAGAAAATTGATCCAACAAAACCAATTTACATCACAAAACCGTTTTTTAACAAACAACAACAGATTTAATCACAATAATTAATTAGTTCCTCGAAATTCTGTTCAACAAAGACCCACTCAGTTTCACACTCAACCCAGTTATTTAATAATACAAAAAGAATCAAATTTTCAACAAACTGTACTTTCTGAAGGTAAAGCTACAGCACCAAAATCAAACCCTTCCAACAATATTATTCTACCAGCTTAAATTGCTCAAAATGCCAATTTCTCAGATATATTTTCATTCGAATTTGAAGCAAATGAATCACCATTTTTGCTTAGCAATGCAGCAGTAAATAAGCAAAAGGCCATTACTGCCATGTACACTGAAGCTACAATAGAAGAAAAGCCTATTTGATTAATTCTAGATAGTAGATCTGTTGGAAGTATTATCACCTACTAATTAATGCAACAACTCAATCAAAATGTCAACAGACCAGTCCAAATAGTAATTGTTACAGCAGATGAAATGAAAAAGACACCAGTAAAAAAAATTGACAATTTTCTATTCACCATTAATAGAATCATCATTCCAGTTAAAGTCTTAGTTATAAATACACCCCAATACCAAACTTTTATTGGAAATGATTGGCTTCTCAAAGCCAATACAAACTTAGACTGGGAAACTCTGAAACTCAAAATATCATATCAAGGACAATACACTATAGTATCTGCAACCTGTGATACTTTCAACAAACAGTCAGAAAAAGCCCCAGTATTCAAATTTGAGAAAAAGAAGGAAATGCCATTTACTGAAACCTACATGGCTATTGAATCAACATCCAATTGGGCTGAAGAAACAGAACAGAAGAATTTTGAAGAATCAAGAGAATGGAAGAAAGTCAGATATTCCACACCGGAACCACAAAAAAAACCACCATACATCCCACTAAAATGCAAAAATTGCAAGAAGAAGCTTTCACCTATGGAAGCTTGTATTTCTCCAGAAGAGGAATATGAAACTCACATCTGCTACTTCTGTAAAGCATGTTATAGGGAACGATTTGGATCTCCAAAAAAAAGTGGAAAATAGGATAACACACCTTGTCTCACATATGAAAATATGCTACCAAAAGAATACAACTGGATTGATGTTGCAATGAAAGAAGGAGTATGTGATCAAACCTGTTAATATGCTCTATTAATCTTGGAAAAAATCAGAAAAGGAACACCATTTGATGCAGCATACAACAGTATTCTCAATAAACTCTATTACTACCCTCATGATACTAAAATAATTTTTGACTTAGCAATGGCATTAATTAATGGAGCCACCCAAGAAGATGTCTGCCAAATAAAAAAAACTAAATACATTGAATATATTATAGAATTAGCTGAATTTGATTATGAAGATAAAGTAGAAACCTATCACCAAATTGCAAGTCATACATATTCAACCAAAGAAGCTCAAATTCAATGATTAGAGCAAATGAACATTCAATTATGTGAAGAATGTGTTATGCTTTGTAATAACCAATAGTGTTTAGAATGCTATGCTCTTAATATTTCCCTGCCAGATGAGAATGATGAAAATGAAATCGAATTTGGAGTATCTGAACTGATAGAAAAATTAACAACCACCCCTATCTATCTTCTTGAAAATCAACCATTTCTACAACTTAAATATTTTGACAACCATGGCCAAGGAATCAGACCAAAAAAAGCACACGAAATTGATGCTGGATATGATCTAAAATACCCAGGAAAAAATACTTTGGTTCTTCAACCAAAGTCCTTGACAAAAATCAATCTCAAAATTACTCTTGAAATTTCACCTGGAGCAATGATTCAAATTGCATCCAGATCATCATTGGCAAGCAAAAAAATCAACATTAGAGAAGGAGTTATAGATGCAAAATATACTGAAGATATTACCATCATGCTACAGAATGAAATAGACAAACTATTTAGGATTGAACATGCTAAAAAGATTGCCCAAGCAATTTATCTACTCTTAATCAACATTTTAGATCTACAATCAGTTAACAACAGAGAACAATTGGGAAAAAGTGAAAGAAGAATGCAAGGTTTTGGTTCAACTGGATGATTTACAGTGCCAGTAAACATAGCTTTCAATGCACAGAATGAATCTTACCAGATTCTTCAACTTTCCCAACCAATTACCATTTCACTTTTTGGTAAACATCACGAAATATACACTTGTTCAAAACCCACTACTACTCAAAAAATCTTTGAATCCAATGAACAAATCTGTTTAAAGCATGAAATCTCAATTCCAAACGTTTATATTCCCAAAGAAATGAAAAAATTCCAACAATCCCAATAATTACCCCATTGTTTTATTGAACAAACTAGAGATTAGAATCATATACAGTAACATCTGTCAAGATGAAAACTCTCAAATTGTCTCTAATTTCATCAAAATTATAAGACATATACTACTTCCAAATCCAAACATCATCTCTACTACTGAAAACTATCATCTGTTAGAAAAAAAACTCTCTTAAATCAACATGGGTCTCTTAAAACCCCAACAACAAAGACAATTGAAACAACTGATAGCTGAATTTGCAGATATATTTGCAAAAGACAACAATGACCTTGGAAAAACTGATATTATTTAACATCAGATTTATACAGGAAATGCTCCACCAAAACGACAACAAGCCTATTAAGTTCCATCTGCTAGCCACCAATTTATCAGAGAAGAGGTCCAAAGAATACTCAATAACGGATTGATTCAACCATCAAAAAGTCCTTGGGCCTCACCAGTAGTTCTTGTTAAAAAGAAAAACGGAAAAATTAGATTCTGTGTAGATTATTATCAGCTCAACAGTGTGACAATTGGAGATGTCTACCCACTTCCAAGAATTGATGACATGCTAGATGTTTTAGGAAAAGCCAAGTTCTTCTCAACTTTAGACTTGGAAAGTGGATACTGGCAAGTCGAAATAGACCCAAAAGATCGATCCAAAACAGCATTTACCATCCAAAAAAGAAACTATGAGTTCAATGTTATGTCTTTTAGACTCTGCAATACACCAGCAACATTTCAATGACTCATGGATGTTGTATATAAAGGACTCTTGTGGCAATTAGTAGTTGTCTATCTTAATGACATTAATGTGTACTTACCAAGCTTTAAAGCTCATCTTATTCACCTATAAGAAGTTTTTCAACAATTATGAAAAGCAGGATTAAAGTTAAACATTGAGAAATGTCACTTTAAAAAAACAAGCTTAATCTTTCTTAAACACATTGTTAGCAAAAATGAAGTCAAACCAAATTCTGGAACAATTAATGCTGTCAAAAACTTTCAAACTTCCAAAAATACCACAGAACTACAAAAATTTGTAGGATTAGCCTCCTACTATTGGAAATTCATCAAAAGATTCTCAAAAATTGCCAAACCACTCAATTATCTTACCAACAAAAATGTGCTATATAAATAGACAGAAGAACAACAAAAAGCTTTTAAAACTCTCAAAACAAGATTGACAACAGCCCCAGTTTTTGCTTATCCAGACTTCAACAAATGGTTTCAATTAACCACTAATGCTTCACATATAGCATTTGGTGTCATTCTATTACAATTAGATAAAAATGGCTAGGAGCAAGTTATTGTCTATGCCAGCAGAACACTCAAGCCAAATATGGCTCAACTGAACTAGAAGCTGCCACAGTCATTTGGGCTCTTAAACATTTTCAACAATATCTAAAGAATAGAAAAGAATTTGACATCATAATTGACAATATTGGTTTCAAATGACTTAATAAGAAAAAAACTAAACAAAGTGCCAAACAGTCTCGATGGAATGATTTTTTAGTAGATTACAAATATATTGTACACCACAAACCAGGAAAATTACACACCAATGTTAATAGTCTCTTAAGAATGAGACAAAATTAATAATACCAACAAATTTATTACACCTTACTAATCTACCAACAAATAACAAAACAACAATAGATCTCAGAAATTACAACAATCTTAAAAACTATTTAAAGACTCTTATTATACTAAAAAATTGGTCTCCAAGTAAAAAACATTGATTACAACACCAATTTAAACAATATTTCATACACCACAACAAAATTTATTACAAAAATCACAGAAATCCAAACCAACCACTCAGATTAGTATAAGAGAATGAAAAAGAAACAATTCTATACAAATGCACACAGATCTTTCTTCAGCACACTTGGGAAGAGATAAAACAATTCAAAGAACTCTTGAACATTATTTTTGGTCTCACATGCAAAAAAACATTTAACAATATGTAGAATTTTATGATAGTTGTTAAAGAAAAAAAGAAACTTGTCTCACAGAATCTTTAAATCCAATCAAAGTTGGACAATTCTTTAACAGAGTTGAAATTGATTTAGTCGGACCATTACTTATTACAACTCAAGGAAATTGTTATATTGCAGTTGCAGTAGATTATCTTACCAAATGGTCTGAAACTAGAGCCATTTAAAGAGCAGATACAAAATCAATAGCAAATTTCATCTATGAAGACATTATTTGTAGACATGAATGCCCAATTGAACTTTTATGTGATCAAGGAACACATTTTGTAAACAACTTGATACAAGAAATTTGTGAATAATTCAATGTCAAAAGACTTCTATCATCACCTTATTACCCTTAAACAAATAGACTTGTAGAATGATTCAACAGAACATTGTGTGAATCTTTAGCCAAAGTCTTAACAGACTTTGAGCAAGAATGGGATATCTTTATTCAATTAGTGTTACTAGCATACAGAACACTAAAACAAGATACTACAACACACACTATTTGATTTTACTTATAGAAGGACAGCAATATTACCAATTAATTTCACAGTAAAAACATATCCAGTGCAACCAATCAATGAAAAAAACTTTAAAGAAACATTTCAAAGAAGAGCTTTCACTCTTTTTAGTACATTGAAAAGAAAAAAACACATAGCACCCACTGTTACTGGAGGTTTTTGGTCTCTTTTCTTAAATGTTGTCGATGCTTGTTTGCTGTGAATTCACGTTTTCTGGATGTGGTTGAACCTCCAGTAACTGAATTTATCTTCAAATTATCTCCTATAATTTAAGCTGCTGGGCTTATGAGTGGAATGGCCAATTCCATGCCAGTTACTTTATGTAGTTATGTTGTAGTGAACGTCAACTCTTTTCCAGGAATTGCTCGTCTGAAAGCTCACTAAAATGTATAGTTACTTTGCTGTGAAAGTCAACTCTTCTACAGAAATCTCGTCTGTAGGCTACCTTAATGATTATGATAATAAAAGAAAAAAAATAAAAATAAAAGAAAAGGAAAGAAAAAGAAGAAATGAGGAATTGATTTGTTAAAATTGTTTTGGATCCAGGCCTGAAAGTGTTTTAACAGTCTACTGAAATTGGTAGCTAATCAATTTCAAACTGTTAGTTGTGTTTTTGAGGATTTTCCAAGTGCAATAATTTAAAGAATTTGGTTTTTTGAATTATTTGATATTTATTTCTTTTTGTGTGTGTAGGAATGGTTCTAAGTGATAAATCTAAAGTAAGATATATTTTCTCAAAGAGAGAAGCTCTTCTTTTTATACAACTTGTTATAACACTATTCTATGAACTTGAACTTTGCTATTTTCTACAATTTCGCTGAATTAAAGATACATTTCGGCAAACTACAAGTTATTTCTGCGAACTATTAGATATTTCAGTGAACTATCAATTATTTTGGCGAATTTCTATAAATTTTGGTGAACTTTTAAATATTACATAGTTCGGGGTATTGTATGATTGATCATCGCAATTAGGTTACATTTGTGTTGTGTACAATTTGGGTTATTAATTAAATGATAATTTTGGACATTTTTGCTAATGTAATAAGTGATAATTTGAAACGATGTTACCAGTAAAATTTTAGCTATTAATTAGCATAAAATTACCCTTATAATTCCTATAATTCATTAGTATATTAATATCATTTCAAATTATCATTTATTATTTAATCAATTATCACATATCACGATTCAATTAAAATAATCTAATTAGTATAACAAAAAGTAAGATGATCAAATTACACAATACCCTGAACTTTGTAACATTCAAAAATTCACCGAAATTTACAGAAATTTGCTGAAATTATGAATAGTTCACCCAAATTAATCAATAGTTCAGCAAAATAACTTGTAGTTCATCAAAATGTATCTTTAGTTTGCTGGAATTTGGGCAAAGAAAAAAAGTGCAAGTTCATAAACTAGTACTACAACAAGTTGTATAAAAAAAGAGCTTTTTTTTTCTGGAAAATGTATCTTACTTTAGATTTATCACTTAAAACCATTCCTATATACACAAAAAGAAATAAATATCAAATAATTCAAAAAAAAAACCAAATTCTTTAATTATTACACTTGGAAAATCCCCAAAACCCAACTAACATTTCGAAATTGATTAGCTACCAATTTCAGTAAACTGTTAGTGACTCCAGACCTGGATAGAAAACGTTTCTCTTGACAAAATTCTATTTCTTTTACATTTCTTTATTTTCTTTTATTTTTCTTATTACAATCATTAGGGTAGCCTACAAACAAGATTCCTGTAGAAGAGTTGACTTTCACAGCAAAGTAACTACACATTTTTAGTGAGCTTCCAGACAAACAATTCCTGGGAAAGAGTTGACATTTACCACAACGTAACTACATAAAGTAACTGGCAAGGAATTGGCCATTCCACTTATAAGCCCAGCAGTTCAAATTATAGGAGATAATTTGAAGATAAATTCAGTTATTGGAGGTTCAACTACTTCCTAAAAACGTGAATTCACAGCAAATTAACATTACCAACATTTAAAAAAAGAGACCAAAAACCTCCGGTAATAATGATAATATATGCTAATTAATAATAGGAATTATAAGATAGTTTTATGCTCAATGATATCTCTAATTTCGTCTGGTAACACCACTCATATTAAACACTCTCAAGCCCTACAAAAAGAAAGACATAACAACAAACTGCCATCAATTACCAATGAATTTAAAGTTGGAAATAAAGTTTTCTTACACAGAACTAAGACTGAAAAACAATAGAATGGAAAATTTGAACATAAATAAAATGGACCATTTTATATTTACGAAATTCTAGGCAATAGATCATACAAGCTAAGACTTAATAACAAAGTATTAGCAAAAGTTGCACATGGAGATTGATTAAAACACTATCACTCTAGAAACAATTCTAAACTATTAATTCCACAAATTAATACACATTCTTCTTTAATTAATCCTGAAGATATTTTCTGAAATTTAGAATCAATCATTATAATAAAACAACAACCAAACTTGAACACTTAATTCAACATAATTTTCCAATAATTCTTTTAATAACACACAAAAACAAAAACAGTAAATAATTACAAAAACACCCAAACCCAAAAACAAATAAAATCCCATATCCAAAAAATAATTTTCTTTATTCTTTTTATTTTTTAACCATTCTTACCATGATTATTTCTCGAAATATCTAACAAATATCTTAAAAATTAATGTTAGCTTTGAAAACACTTCCTAACTTATCCATAATGATTAGTAGAAATCAAATTAATTACATTCAGAAAGAAATCACAGCCCCAGTAATAAATAATTCTCAGAATTATCACTCTTATAGAAGAAAAATGAGAAGTTATTCTGGAAATCAATTACCAGAACTTTTGAAGCAAACACTAAAAGAAAACTTTTTATCTGCCCCTATTGACATTTCATCAAATGCCACAATACAACAAAAACTTTTACTATTTCTCAATGAACAGAACAATGAACATACTCTTATATATAGATATTTTCATATTGAAAAAACACTTTATAAACGAAAACTAGAACTTAAAGCAACCAACATTACTCCTGAGGCTATACAAAAACAAATTTACAATGAATCCAAAACAACAACTGGACCAATAAACACTCACTACAAACTTAGAACAGCATTTAGACTCTATGATTTATTTAACACTTGTGAAAATGTTCTACAAAATCCAATACTCCACCCAATAAAGATTTAATACATTAGAAAGCTCACAAAACTGAAATTTCAACAATTTTCAGACCAGATTACTTTAATTATCTTGGATCACTATCTTAACATTACAAATAGTGCTTGGACTTTAACAGAGCTTAATCTTAAGGAGGAGATTATATTACCAGTAGAATTTTAGCTATTAATTAGCATGAAATTACTCTCATAATTCCTATTATTAATTAGCATATATTATTATTATTTTAATTATCACTTATTATTTAATCAAATTATCAAATATCATTACTTAATCAATAATCCGATTTGTACTCTAGAAATTAAGATGATCAAATTACACAATATCCTGAACCATTTAACATAGTCAAAATTCGCCGAAATTAATGAAAATTCGCCGAAATAATCAATAGTTCAATGAAATAACTTGTAAGTTTACTGAAATGTATCTTTAGTTTACTTAAATTGTAGTAAAAAAAAAGTCCAAGTTCAAAGACTAGTACTACAACAAGTTGTATAAAAGAAGAGCTTTTTTCTTCAAAAAAATGTATCTTTTTTTTATAATATCTTATCATAATATCTTACTTTAGATATCTTAATTGAAAAAAATCATCTTTTACAAAATCAAATAAAAATTAAAATATTCGAAAACCAAATTCTTAAATTATTACACTTGAAATTCTCTCAACACAATTAACATTTTAAAATTGATTAGCTACCAATTTCAATGAACTATTAGTGACTCCAGGCCTGGATAGAAAATGTTTTCCTTGACAGAATTCTATTTCTTTTACATTTTTTTTATTTTTCTTTCTTTTTTTGTCATAATTATTTGGGTAGCCTACAGACGAGATTCCTGTAAAAGAGTTGACTTTCACAGCAAAGTAACTACACAGGTTTAGTAAGCTTCCAGATGAGTAATTTCTGGGAAAGAGTTGACGTTTACTACAATATAACTACATAAAATAACTGGCAAGAAATTGGCCATTCCACTTATAAGCCCAGCAGTTCAAATTATAGAAGATAATTTGAAGATAAATTCAGTTACCGGAGGTCCAACTACTTCTTGGAAACATAAATTCACAGCAAATCAACATTAACAACATTCAAGAAAAGAGACCAAAAACCTCTGGTAACAATGTTAAAAGAAATAATTGTTATTACAGTGGCTAAGTTTGGAGAAATTAAGTCAATTCATTTACAATTAATTGGGCTATAACAAAAAGCTATGATAAAATTTGCTAAATCAAGTTAAGCTAATTTGTTGACCATAAGATTGTTATTCTTAATTGAAAAAAATTCTGTGTGTGTAGCCAAAGCCATAAAAAATCATGATATTTGGGTATCAAAAAATCAGTTTAGAATGCTTTTGTTTACTTTACTAATGAGAACAACTGTACATGATCTTAGAACTTTTTTAGAAAGAGCTGGTGGAAAAACTTGCATCATTAATTATTTATTTGATACAAATAATAAAGTATGCTGTGCTGTGATTGGTTTCAATTCTAATAAAAAACTGGAGTTTGTTTTTTGCATGGAGCCAATTTTTGGTGGTGTAAAACTCTTATGGGCTAGAATAGATCTGATTTAGTGTAAAAAGTATGAGAGATTTGAACATTTTGCTTTGGAATGTAATATGACAAATGCATTGACTTTTAAGCCTTCAAAGTTATTTAAAAGAACTGCTTTAGATACAAGTTATCTTTAGCTTACTAAGCTGTATGCCAAGAAAAATGTTCCTATCTCTCATTTTGCTGTCTTTGGTAGTAAATCTTGAACTTAAGTGGTCTTAGTGGCATTCATATTTTATAATTTTCTTTTTGGTTTTTTTTTTTGGTGTCTTAAGTTCTAATAAAAAGTTTTACTCTACTTCAATTAGTAATCTCTCTCTGAATGCTTGTTTGGTGTCTTTGGAATGCTTTTTAGAACTCTTATTAGACCAAGTATTTAGCATAGTACACAAACTTAACAGTATAAATTTGGTGCTATTGGCCCCTCTTTCTTTTTCTTATAATTTGGCTGGTTTATTAATTGCTAATTTGGATTTGGACTTAGAAATAGTGTTGGATAGATCAAAAGTTGTTCTTTTATCTTTCTTTTTAATTACTATGGAATCTTTGGTTTTGGGTTTGAGTAGTTTAAAGGTCTTAACCACTAAAGTGAGCAATTTAGAATTAAAATTGGTGGCTCTTAAAACCTCTGTTAGTTTTGTTTTGGTAAAGTTAGATTAGTTGTGTACTGTTTTGAGTTTTTTAATACATTTTCCATCTTAATAAGTAATTTGGTTTGGAAGATTGCTATGTAATATTTGTGATATTATTGTTTTGGCTAAGCAAAAGAATATTATATATTGGCATATAAAGTTTAACAACATGGTTTTAATCATTACAGAAACTAAGTTGAAGTCTAATGTTAAGCTCTAAATTATAAACAAGTTTAAAGAAATGTAAATTTTTGCATTTGGTTTAGATAAAGGTTTCTTTAATGCTAAAGTGACCATTATAATAAACAGTTTTCTGGCATGCTATATGTTTAAGATTAAGAAAGTTCCTGGTTGAATTGTTTCAGTGCAGCTTCTTTTTAAAAGCAAACTTTTAGTTACAATTCTGAGTTTGTATGCTGGTGCTTTTGCTAAGATTAGATTCAGTTTGGCTTTAGAAATCAACTTTTTATAGCTAAGACAGTCAACTTTAGCAGTTTTATGGTCTTAGGTAGAAATTTCAATAAGAATAGATCTAAGAAAAATGTAAGTTTCAAGTTTTGTTTAAATTCAGGTCTGGTCAATTTATTTGGTGGGCATCCATTAGTCAAAGCTTCTATTTAAAACAACTCAAGAGGTATTAAAAAAGTCATTGATTATATTTTAGTGAATAAAAGTCTGTTGTCTGTTATTGCAAATTACAAAGTTAATTTTATTTCCGAATTCTTTAATATTGACCACAAAACTGTTTTGGTTTTGATTGGTTTAGATAGTCTTTTAAATATTGTTATTGGAAGTTTTTGGTCTTTTTTTTTAAATGTTATTAATGTCTGTTTTGTTGTAAATTCACGTTTTTTGGAAGTAGTTGAATCTTTAATAACTGAATTTATTTTCAAATTATCTTTTATAATTTGAACTGCTGGGCTTATAAATAAAATGACCAATTCCATGCCAGTTACTTTATGTAGTTATATTGTAGTAAATATCAACTTTTTCCCAAAAATTGCTCATCTAGAAGCTTACTAAAAATGTGTAGTTATTTTGCTGTAAAAGTCAACTCTTTTACAAGAATCTTGTCTGTAGATTATCTTAATAATTATAATAATAAAAAAATAAAAAAATAAAAGAAATGTAAAAGAAATAAAATATTGTCAAGAAAAATGTTTTCTATTTAGGTCTGGAGTTATTAACAGATTATTGAAATTGGTAGTTAATTAATTTTAAAATATTAGTTGGGTTTTTGTGAATTTCAAGTATAATAATTAAGGATTTGGTTTTTGAATATTTTAATTTTTATTTGATTTTATAAGAGTATATAAGAGATGATTTGTTCTAATTAAGATATCTAAAATAAGATATATTTTTTGAAAAAAAAAGTTTTTTTTTTATACAACTTGTTGTAATATTAGTCTTTAAACTTGTACTTTTTCTCTTTGTTATAATTTTAGCAAACTAAATATACATTTTGGTAAACTACAAGTTATTTCTACAAATTATTAATTATTTCAGCCAATTTTATTAATTTCGGCAAATTTTTGAATATTAAATGATTCAGAGTATTGTGTAATTTGATTATCTTAATTTTTATAATACAAATTAAATTATTAATTGAATAATAATATTTGATAATTTGATTAAATAATAAGTGATAATTGAAATGATAATAATATATACTAATTAATAATAGAAATTATAAGGATAATTTTATGCTAATTAATGACTAAAATTTCACTAATAACAGTATTAAAATTAGATAATTTACTATATTATTACTTGATCTAAAAAGCCATAAAAATTAATCATAGTACATCCACTAAAAAAAAATTTACATAACATTTGGTATTTACTTCAAGATTTAATTTTAACTTATTTAAGCCACTTAAATCTTAGTAATAATTAATTAAATAAATTAGTAGATTAAAATAGCAAAATTAATAACAATTATTAATTTTTTCAGCCAAAACCTATATTACCAATTTCAAGAAAAATTGGAATTATCTGATAATTGTTTTTTAGCTAAATCAATTTTTAATTATTATGTGCATTATTAAATTTAATACTTATATAGGCAAAATCTAAAACCCCAAGAACAAAAACAAAGCCTAAATCAAAAATTAACCCAATATATTATGGTATTTAACATATAATTATTTCTAATAACTCTAATACAAATATACTAAAAAATTGAGGAATACATTTGACAAAGTTTTCTATTCATTTTTAATAAAAACAAGAAGGATAACAGTAATTAAGATAATTAACTAAAAACTCTAGTATAAATATCTTATCAAAGAATTATAAGTCAACAACAAACTTTAATATCATTATAAAAAAAATTTTGGGTTATATTACTAGAAACTCTATTCCAATATCTGTTATCAAATAACCAAATTAATATATTACTAGAAATCATATTTTTATCTATCACAAAAACAACTTCTCAAATTTTTAACTATGTTTATATTTTATTTAGAAGAAAACTTTTTGAAAAATCTATTCTAGAAGAATACTTATTGTGATTCTTAAACTTATCCTTTCTACAACCAAACTTTTAGACTGTTTGAGAATCTAAGCCTGAACCTAAATTGAAACCTGAGTTTGAATACAATTAAGAAAACAAAATACTGAAAAAAAAAAAATTCTTAAGCAAATCAGAACCAAAACCTATAGCTTTCTCTGTTTAAATACCTGTAAATTCTTAAAAAATTATCTCTTATATTGCAAATTAACCAATGTTACAGGTGATTCTTTGGGGTGTCAAGTGAATAACAAACTCATAACTTGGTGTTCAAGGCAATTGGTGATGATAATAATCTGAAGATATTTTATCTGAAGGTTTTCTAATTGAGTTTTTTGTATAATAGACAGAGATTCAGTGGCAACAGTTTATTAGTAGTTCCCTAAAACTTTGGTTTCGCCGATTGCTTGCTTAGCTTGATGGTTGATGATTCTCCTGGTATGATATCCTCCATAAGTGTATCCCAGTGCTGTTTTCTGATGTCAGTTCCTCTGTAAGTCTTTCAAGAGTAAGTGTTGTTTAAGCAAGTTTATTCTTCTGTAAGTCCTCCAAAAGTAAGTATTTTTTAGTAAGCTTTATTCCTCCATAAGTCCTCCAAGAGTAAATTCTTTAATCAAGTTAGTAGACAACAAAGAAAATAAAAAAAGATAAAGAGAAAATAAGAAATAAGCCAAGGTGATTTACAAGTTAGTATCCCATCAATAGCCATGATCAAGAGCTATTGTTCCAGTATGGTTAAGTATCAGTTACCATCAACATGAAATGTTGATAGTGGAGAATGAATTTGATATAGTGAATAATTATTTATTTGAGGATTGTGGTAACTAAGCTAAGAATTCTTGGTGTTGATTCTGTTTTTTCTGCTTCTAATGCTACTGCTATATATACATATTTAAGATTCCTCAATTCCTTAATTCCTTGTGACAGGAATCCTGGAATTCCTGGAATCCTGCGATTCCTGATAAGAGGAATTCTGGAATTCTGGAATTCTGCAATTCCTTGTCAGAGAATTCTGAAATTTCTAGAATCCTGCAATTCCTCTGAAAGGAATCTTGGAATTCCATATTTACTATGTCTACATCTGATTGGCTAATATCTACTAATTAATAATACTATATTTTTTATATTCTATAAGTAACACTAACTTTACTGGAGAAGAAAAAAATGCTCATACTTGAATTAAAAAAGCACAAAAAACAATTCTAATAAATAATTGAAACAAAATTTACAGTCTTTAAATCTTACTATTTTTCTTAAAAAACATAGCTAACTCTTAATATCAGAATCTGAATCCCAAATCTAACACTTTTGCACAGTTTTGAAACACATTTCTAGAATATTTCTACAATTTTAACACTATTATTAAACTTCAAAATAGATTCAATACTATTAAACAACAGCTTAGCAAAACAGTAACTAAATATTTTAGTAAGTTTAATTATGTTTTATAACAGATTAGAGCTATAAAAGACAACTATTATACAGCCACTCAAATTTTCAATTAGTTTATAAAAGAATTAAGAAATAGCATTCTAAAATAAGTAAGATTATAACACTCAAAAAATTTACTCCAAGCTATTATATTGGCTTAAGATATTAAACCAGCCAAAGAAAAAGCTAATTACAATAAAATAGTAAACTTGATAATAAATAACAATAACATTATTATGGAATGGTTTTTTTGGTATATTTAATTGCCAATGTTCCGTTTTAAATACAATTAATCTTTTGTGAGTTCCTTAATTCTATTTGTCTGATAATGTTATTGTTATATTAAAGACTTTTTTTTTAATATCATAATGTAAGTTATTTCTCAATTTCTGATTGTTGTATATGTTTATATACTCCTTTTCAAAGACTGAACTGAAATCTATCCACTGTTTGGAGTCTTTTCTGAGGCTATTTTTGCAATTGTCTAATGTGTTTTTCTAATCTAGAAACACAGAATATTAATAGCTTTTAATACTTTTCTTAATTCTTACAATAAAGGTTTTATCAATTAGTAATAATATAAATAATCTTGATCAAGAATTATTCTTCCAAGAGATTTAGCTGATAAATAATAGTTTCATTCAATAAATAATACAAGTAAGTTTCTTAACACTTTGAGTTGTAATTATTTAGTTTTCAATTTTCTTTTTTATTTTTTTTTGATTAAAGATTTTTGTGAATATTTATTTTAAAAATAAAGACTAGAAGATAATTAAAGTAAAACTGTTGAATGAATTGTTTGATAAATTGTTTTTATGATTTGTTTTATAACATGTTAGATGATATTGTTTTTTTTAATATTAAAGCTACTATATATATACATGTTTGTAGTTTTACAAGAAAACACATTATAATACTTTCTTTTTTGTATCTTAACTTGATGTTTGCTGCTATTACCAGTTGGTGTTGGCCACTATTGTAAACTGGTGTTTGCCACTATTGTGAAATGATGCTTACCACTATGTTAATCATTACTTTTTTAGGATTATTACTGTGCTATATTATAATTGGATAATTTATATTATTTTATGATTCTTTTTGCTAAATTTTTAAATCATAACAATACCAAAAAACTGAAAGACAAGATTACTCAACTTGAAGAAAAATTATTTTAAAAAATAGAAAGTTATCTTATTAATACTAGGTCTTAAATACCAAACTAAAATCAACCACTATAACAACAAAACCAAATATTCTTTCAAGATTATGGCTATTAAAATCTAAATAAGAATTAACAGAATAAACTAATATGTTATTATTGTCAAAAGTACAAACATATTAAAGCTGAATATCAATTACTACAGTCTCATTAAAATTTGCAAAAAAACAATTTATAGAACTTACTTTTTAACAATCAATACATAATATTTCAGAATTAATACTCAGTACCAATTTAATAATATTCTTAGCAATAGCCATCATGACAACAAAGTTTGGCCCAGCCATAATGCTTAGCTCTATTACAACAATCATAATAAGTACCAACTCTTAGACCACATTCTTAGAACTTAAGTTAAAGAGAAAATTATTTACTCTTAAATTCAAACTTCTTAAATTAACTAGCAACAAATACAATGATATCATGAAACCCAAATCCAAATAATAATAGACAATACAATGCATTTATACATTATCAATAAGTGTTTTTTAATTTATCTAAACCACAGGATTTTTATAATATGACATTTCACAAAGATTAAAATATCAACACTATTAAAAGCCTTACTATTAATATTAATAAAAGTACCAGTATAATTTTCCTTACAATTATTACTAATAATAAAATATTAGCTATCATATTTCCTTTTGAACTTAAAGAAAAAAAATCCATTTTTATCTTGTTTAATAAAACCACTTTAATTAAAAATAAACCAATTACTATCATGTATACTGAAGTGAAAGCAGATAATAAATTTATCAAACTGGTCTTAAATAGCAGATTAACAAAAAGTATTATTACCTTTTAATTAATAAACCAATTAGGTCATCAAATTAACAAGAACACCAGTATTTTTATTATTACTACTGATAAAGCCAAAAAAATAATAATTGAAAAAATTAATTTCTTTTCTTTTAATATAAATAGAATAATCATCTTCATTAAAGTATTAGTTATAAATACAACTCAATACCAAGCACTAGTCAAAAATAATTGGTTAGAAAAAACAAATACCACTTTAAATTGGTTAATTTAAGAGTTATAACTAATATATCAAAAACAATACACATAAATATCTGTTATGTATTAATATTTTAAAAGAAATTTCTACACAAACAATTCATTTTAATTTGAATTTAAAGAAATTTTGGAAATAAAAACTATTAAAATATATCAGGTTAAGTAAAATGAAAATAACTGTAAAAAACTATTATCTGTTTTTGGATGAACTAACAAATTTTCAACTTTATATTATTACACTTTCTTTGTTTCTAATATTATCAAAGTTATTGACTAAGATTACAATATTTAATTTGCCAAAAAAATCTATTTTTTATAATGGCTTGTATTATTTTACATAAAGATAACCAACAAGTCATTTACTATTATTGTTATTAATATTACAAAAAAGCATACAGATATTTAAAATAATTGAAAAAATAGAATGAAACTTTTTATATTGTATATAGAAAAATCTTATTTAATGAATACAACTGAATTAATATGCAATTTAGAAAAGCCATATGTGATCTTACTTGTTATTATACTATTCTTATTATTAACTAAATAAAAAAGAAACTTTCTTTGATATTACTTATAATAAAGCTCTAAATAAAAATGCTATCAGACAACTTGTATATCTCTATTGATTTTCAACAAAAATTGAACATCAAATACTTTATTAATAATAACTAAAAAATTCTTTCAAAATAATCATATTCAATTAATATTAAATTTGATTTTTGATATCCCAGAAACCAAACACTAATGTTGAAATCATTTGCTGTTATTATAATTGATCTAAAATTAGTGTTCAAAATACCAATTAGAATCATAATACAAATAGTTTTTTGATTTAATTTAGCCAAGAAAAAAATTAATATTAAAGAAAAAATTATAGACTCTAAATATACAAAAAATTTTATAGTTTTATTACATAACAAATCAAACTAATTATATATGATTAAACCAAAAGAAAAAATTACACATGCAATTTTCTTATTTTTACTCCAAATTATCAGATTAATTACTATTAAGACCTAAAAAGAGCCAAAAAAGATCAAACATAAAACCCAAAATCTTGGTTTCATAAAAACAATTATATTACTTATTAACTATATAAAAACAATACAGAAAAATTTAAACATAATCTGAATTGATAGAATAATTACAATTTTACTATTTGGAACATACTTATTTAATACATATAAGAAGACAATAAAAGAAGATTTTTTATTCAAATGGCATATTTTCCTTTATGAACAATTTTCAATTGGTCTTATCAATCTGTATATATTACACTATAGCTACTTGCAAATAGAAATATTTATTCACAACTTATTTAAAAAAATTATATACTTACCTGAAAATATAGTTTTAGGATATTTGAACACAGATATTACTCATTAATATGAATTTCAAAAAATCTTTGACTTCTTTTAGTTGGTGTTATATTGTGAAACTAAACCAATTCTATTAAGACCAAATACTGAATATTACCAAATGACTAGTGAAAAATTAATTAAGTTTAATCTTGAATTACTAAATTTTTTACAACAAAAATAATTAAAAGCATTTATTTTAAAATACTTAGACATTTTTACCAAAAAAAATGAATTTAGACAAACCAACTTGGTTTATTATCAAATTCATATAAAAAATGTATTATCTATTAAGCAATATATCTATTAAATACTACTATTTGAAAATAATTTTATAAAAGAAAAAATCAATTAAATATTAAAAAATAAACTTATATAACTTTCTATAAATCTCTAATATTCAACTGTTGTTTTAGTATAGAAAAAAAAATAAAAAAAACCAATTTTGTATTAATTATAAAAAACTCAATAACATTACCAAGAAAGATTTTTATCTTTAATTACAAATTAATAAAATCTTGAATACTCTAAGAAAATTTAAATGGTTTTTGATCTTAAATCTTACTAATAAATATTGACAAGTACCTATAAATTTTAATAACCAGAAAAAAACTATCTTTACAATTCAAAATAGCAATTACAAATTTAATGTAATACTATTTGAATTAATTAATGTTCTTATAATATTTCAATAGCTAATAGATATTATCTATTTTAAAATTCTGTGGAAATCTATAATGGTCTACTTAAACAATACAAATATATTTTTACTAATATTTAAGAAGCATCTTAAACATCTATAGCAAGTCTTTAAAAAACTTTAGGCCATTAAACTGAAACTTAATTCCAAAAAATACTTCTTTAGAAAATCACAACTTATTTTTCTAGAGTATATTATTGAAATTAAGAAAGTCAAAAATTTAAAATCTGATTGAACTTTGTAAATTTTTAGAATTTGCCTCATAATACTAAATATTTGTCAAAAACTTCTTAATAGTGGCTCAACCATTAAATTAATTATTAGCTAAAAATACAACACAATATTACTAAAGATTTTTGGTCTTTTCTTAAATATTATTAATGTCTGTTTGCTGTGAATTTATGTTTTTTAAAAATTGTTAAATCTCTAATAACTGAATTTATCTTCAAATTATTTCCTATAATTTAAACTACTGGGCTTATAAGTAAAATAGCCAATTTTGTGCCAGTTACTTTGTATAGTTATATTATAGTAAATATTAATTCTTTCTTAAAAATTATTTATCTGGAAGCTTACTAAAAAATATGTAGTTATTTTTTTGTAAAAATCAACTCTTTTACAGAAATTTTATCTGTAAATTACTCTAATAATTATAATAAAAAAAATATAAAAAAATATAAAAAATATAAAATTTTGTTAAAAAAATCGTTTTTTATTTAGACTTGAGGTCATTAACAATTTACTAAAATTAGTAACTAATCAATTTTAAAATATTAGTTGAATTTCGAAAAATGTTAAGTATAATTAATTTCAAAAATTAGTTTTTAAAGTATATTTTTATTTTAAATTGTACTAATAAAGATAAATCTAAAATAAGATTGTTATTTTCTTATAAGATATATTTTTTTAAAGAGAAAAGCTCTTTTTTTATACAACTTGTTATAGTACTAGTTTGTAAATTTGAACTTTTTTTTTTGTTATAATTTTAATAAACTAAAAGATATATTTTAACAAACTACAAGTTATTTTGTTAAGTTATTAACTTTTTTGGTAAATTATTCATTATTTTAGCAAATTTTGGCAAATTTTGGCAAATTTTTAAATATTACATGATTTGCTATATTGTGTAATTTAATTATCCTAATTTTTATTGTACAGTTAGATTATTAATTAAATAATAAGTAATAATTTAAATAATAATAATATATGCTAATTAATAATAAGGATTATAAGATAATTTCATGCTAATTAATGATTAAAATTCTACTAATAACAACAAAAATAGAGTAAAAATCAAAAATAAACATTTAACTACTTGAAGCAAAGACTTATTAAAGCTTTTATTTTAGTATACTTCGACTTTATCAAGAAATTTGTATTTACAATTAATGTTTCTGGAACAAATCTAAGTATTGTATTATTACAATAAAAAAAAAAAAGAAAAAAATACATAGTTATATATGTTAGCAAAGATTTAAGCATAGTTAAAAAAAATTACACAACTTATAAAGTAGAATGTCTTGTAATTATATAAGCTGTAAAATATTTCAGACAATATTTGCTATATAACCTATTCAATATTATCACAGATTACAAAAAACTTATTTGGTTAATAAATAAATATTTTTTGGAAGAATATTATACCAAATAAGTTACTATCTTACAACTCTATACATATAATATTATTTATAAAAAAAAAACCAAAAACACAAACACAGACTGTTTATCCTAAATAAAACATATATAATTACCAAAAATTATTTACTATCTGATCAAAATAAATACCAAAGCATATTAATACTTGATATATTACTTTATAATTTTTTAATTACTAATAAAATTATCATTAAAAGAACAAATAAAAATTCAGAAACAAGCTAAATATTATTTGATTAAAAACAATAAACTATATTAATATTATTAATATAATCTATTTTGAGTGATTACCAAAACTAAAAAGAAAATTATTTTTTACAACATATATTCAGATTTAAATACAGAATATTTTGCAAAAAAAGCCACAATTTAGTAGATAATTAGTTAGTATTACTGGCCAAAAATGTATATTGATATTATTTAATATGTTCACAATTGCAATATATGTCAAAAAAGAAAGAATCAAAAGCAATTAAACTATTATAATCCATTAAAATAGGAGAACTATTTAACAGAGTAGAAATTAATTTAGTAGAATCACTAATTATTACTACCAAAGGGAACCAATATATTGCAGTTACTATAAATTATTTAACAAAATGGCCAGAAGCAAGAACTATTAAAACCACAGATATTAAAACAGTTGCTGATTTTGTGTATAAAAATTTAATCTATAGACATAGTTGTTCAAAAAAGCTATTTTTAGATCAAAAAACTCATTCTGTAAACAATTTACTTGCTAAAATCAGTCAATACTTTGAGATAAAATGATTTCTTTTGTTATCTTATCATTTATAAACAAATAGATTGATAGAATATTTTAATAGAACATTATGTGAATTATTAGCAAAAATAAGTAATAAAATAGAACTAGAATAAAATTTATTTATTTTTTTAGTTTTATTGGCTTATTGAACACTAAAACATAATACTACAAAATTCATATCATTCAAATTAACATATAAAAAAAATGCTATATAACCTATAGAACTAATAATAAATATTTATTCAACAGAACCAATAAATAAAAACAACTTACAAAAAACTATTAAAAGATGGGCTTATAAACTGCTAAAAAAACTAAAAAACAATTACTAATACACAATTAATAATATCAAGTACTTCTAAAAACAACAAAAAGTTTAATATAATAGCAAACTTCCAAAATAATTTATTGTCTACAAAATAGAAAACAAAGTTTTATTACATCAAACAAAAGCAGAAAAACAATAGAGTGAAAAATTTAACAACAAATAAGATAGATTCTTTTATATTTACAATATTTTAGATAATAGAACATATAAGTTACATTTAGGTAATAAAATTTTAAAGAAAGTTGCACATAGTAATTAATTAAAAATTTATTATTAATAATAATTATCTGATCTGTTAATGTCTAAATTAGGAATACATATACCAATTATGTTTTCTGACTAAATTCTATGAAACTTAAAGACAATAATAATCATTAAATATTATCTAAAAAACAATTAATTTGATCAACCATATTTTCATTAATATATAAAAAAAATTAAAACAATCTTAAAAATAGTTAAAAAAATCAGAAACATTAAACTATTAAAGAAATTTTTTTAAAATTTTAAAATATAAAAATAATTTATTTTAATATTTATTTAATATTTATTTTTATTATAAATATATTTAAAGATATTATAAATACTTTCCAATTTTTATTTTGGCTATTACAAAAAAATAATTTCTTATTAGAAATTACTTTTAATAATTTTAAAATATTATAAAAAAAAAAATTCAGTCATATAAAAAAATGAGCCAAACACAAATTATTTTAATTTTTACTATAAAAAACAAAAAAATGCTAACACATTAATTAATAAAATCATAAAAAAATTCTAGCTTTTAAGAAATACAATATTTAAAGAAGAAATAAACTTAATTGTTTTTTCTTGCTATATATATTTTATAATAGCTATACAATTAAATTTTCAAACAATCTACATCAGAAAAAATAACAAGGAAATCAACAAAACAAAACTTTAGAAGTTTGAAAAACTAATTGAAAAAAGCAATTCTAAACACTATTTTAGGACAGCATACTAACTCTATGTTCTGTTTTAACATTGCTTAGAAGTATTATTAAAAAATAAAATAAACATATTCACTCTTAATGGAATTAAAAAACTTATCAACAATAAATTTCAGAACTTACAAGAATAAATAATCTAAACAAGTATACAGAACTTTATGTTAAACATCAATATTAAAAAAATACACATCAATTTTAATAAAGCTCAATTTTAAGAAAAAAATAATATTATTCAATAGAAATTAACAAAAATCAAAAGTAATAATATCATAATATATTAATTAATTATTAAATAATAGTATAAATAGCACAGATTTATGAATAAAATTAGAAAACATGATGTATATACAATAATATACAAATCATGTACAAATATGCTCAATTTAATATAATCATAAACAAATAAGCCAAAAAGTATTCACAATCAAATAGAAGACCCAAAAACTTAGCAATTACTTACTAATCAATTAGAATAAGTACAATTATGTATAACTCAAAATATGTATATATATGATAGTTTTTTAATTAAAAAAAAAAGAACAAAAAAAAGAAAAAAAAATAATAAAGAACAAAAAGTCAATTAAATAAAATAAAAATGAAGAAAAGATAAAAAATTAAATTGTTATTCCAAGAAAAGCTAAACAATATGCTCTTTAAGCTTTGTATTATAATATCTACTAATACTAAGATCAATAGAATTGGAAATCTTTCATCTTTATAATCTGGTTCTCTATAAATAATTGAAAGAGTCACTATTTTTTTTCCATTATTACTTTTCTGTTGAGGAAAAACAATAGTCAAAATATTTAATATGTCAACAAAAACACAAACAAGACCCAAGTTTAACAAGATTAAAAACATATTAAAAGAATATTAAATACATAAAATCACTTAGAAAATATTTATAATATATTGGCCAAAATTAATAGTCAACTTAAAAATCTGAAATAAGCTTTTCATATTTTTGGAAAAATAATCTCTAATAAAGATTATTTTACAAATATTAATTTTTGTTGAATTCTATTTTTATTTTTATTTTTCTTTGAATTTATTAAAAATAGTATACTACTTTACTACAAGTAAAAAATAAAAATAAAAATAAAAAAAATAAAAATAAAAAAAAACAAAAAAAAACTTCTTTCTCTCTTACTCCCAAAAAAACCTCAACGAGTTATTTTCTGAAAAAGAAGTTTTTGTTTTTCTCTTATTAGTATTATATCAATATTTCTTTAACTAATAACCCTTTTGTCATGGATTCAAAGGCTGCTCTTAGTGACAGCATGTCTAGTAAAAAGGCTTCTAAGGACATGTTTCATAGTCCTGCCAGTGGTTTTTTTTCACAAAAAAAGAAGACTTCTCTTGGTAATGTTAAATACTCTGGTGATAAAAAGAATATTTTTTTGAAGTCTGGTTCTAGTGCTAGTATATACTCTGATGTAAAAAGTCTTTCTGGTGATGATAAAGATGTCAGTATGTCTGGTGGTTTTGATGGTTCTCTTTTGGACTCAGCTGTTAACATTCTTAAGGCTAAACGTGTGAATACTGGTGCGAATTTTGGTTCTTTTATTGGTTCTCCTGACTTTGAGATGGATGAAGAGGTGAAGCCCCTTCTGCCCCCCCTTATAAAAAAGGTTCCTTTGGATAAGATCTGAATTGATCCCAAAATCATCAAAACTCCTATAGAGGTGACAGTTAAAAAATCTTTTGCCTTGGATATCAATCTTTCAGCTGTTGAAGACAAATCGGCGATGGCGAAAACTCAATTAATCAGGAAGATTTTTTCAAAGATCAATGGTTTTGGGGGGGCCACTACCTCCTCAAAATTTGAAGGGATTATCCGATCAACATTTACTTCAGAAGAGAGCATAGAAATGGCCGCATCATTGGCCAGAGAAAAAGGGATTGTTGTAAACACCAATCTCAAGAAACAAGGAATGCATTCAGATTGGGCTGTGGTGTTAAAGGAAATTCCCATGGACACACCAAAGGACATGATCGTCACCGCAGTATCCGAATTTGGAGAAATTAAGTCAATCAGAATTCAGTTGATTGGAATGTGGCAGAAGGCTGTAGTAGAGTTTGCCAAATCTAGTCAAGCTGATCAGTTAGCTTCAAAGTGGTCATTCCTAATCAGGAAAGACTCAGTGCGTGTTGCCAGAACTGTGGAAGATCGTGATGTCTGGGCATCAAGGAATCACTATAGAGCGCTTTTGTTTACTTTGCCAATGGGGACAACTGCGCATGATCTTGGTACTCTTTTGGATAAAGTTGGTGGGAAAACTTGTGTTATTAATCGCTTATTGGAAACTGGCAATAGGTTTCATTGTACTGTAATGTGCTTTGAATCCGCTGATAATTTGAATTCGGTTTTTCTTACTGAGCCTATTCTTGGTGGTGTTTGGCTTTCATGGACCAGGTTTGATTTGGTTTGTTGCGGGAAGTGTGAGCGTCTTGGTCATTCAGCTTTTGAATGTAACACTTCAAATGTGTCACCTCCCGAGTTTCCGTCTTTGTCTAGAAAACCTGCCTTCAATGCCAATTGTCTTCAGCTGGTCAGGCTGTACGTGAAAAAGAATGTTTCTATCTCTCGCCCTGCTGCTTTTGGTGACAAGTCATGAGCCCAAGTGGTGTCTCTTGCATCCTCTTCTGGTGGTTCTTTTTCTGGTTCTAGTTTTGGTTCTGGTGTTTTTTCTCTTGGCGTTTCTGATTTGGGTGGTGGTCCTCCTCTGTTGACGAATGACAACTCCTCTTTGAATACCTATTTGGCGTCCTTAGAACATTCCTTGGAGCTCTTACTTGATCAGATCTCTGGTATTGTGTGCAGACTCAGCAGTATGAATCTGGTGCCTTTGACCTCCCCTCCTTCTTCTTTGAGTATTTTAGACATTCCGGCAGCTACCAGTTTTGATATGATTTTGGATGATACCTCACATGATCCTGTGGTGGCACTTTCACTTCCTCTCATTGGTTTGGATTTGGGTTCGAGTAGTTCAAAAGTTTTGACCTCTAAGGTGGGTTCTCTGGAATTCAAGTTGGTGGCTCTCAATATTTCTGTTGGTGTGATTCTGGGGAAGTTAGATCAGTTGTGCACTAGTTCGGGTTTTCAGACATCTTCTTCTTCCCAATGATTGACCTGGTTTGAAAAGTGGCTATGTGCAATATGAGGGGCATGAACAATCTTGCCAAGCAGGAAGATATTGTTTAATGGCACAAAAATGTGGATAACATGATTTTTATGGTTATTGAAACAAAGTTGAAAGGAAAGGTTTGTCCTTGGATTATAAACAAATTTGATGATGTTTGGGTGTTTACCTCTGGTTTGGAATCTGGTTATTTGGATGCAGGAGTTACCATAATTATAGATGTTTCTCTGGCAAAGCATGTGTGCAAGATTTCTGAGGTGCCAGGCCAGCTCATCTCTGTGAAATTGCTTTTCAAAAATAAACTTTTAGTGATAGTTTTGGGCTTATATGCAGGTGCCACCTTGGAAAAGAGACTGGCTCACTCTTACGTTGTCAATTCAATGGTGGCTGAGGCTTTAAATAGCAGTACTTTTGTTGTTCTTGGTGGCGACTTTAATGAAAATGATTCTGGCCACAGTACAAGCTTCAAGAAATGTCTGAATTTGGGTTTGTTTGATTCTTTACATGGTATTTCTTCACACAGGCTTCCCATGTGGTCCAATTCAAGGAGTGTTCATAAGTGCATAGACTTTATATTAATTAGTAATGGTCTTCGCAGTTCTTCTTTTAACCAGAGTGTGTCATGTCCGGCCGAATTTTTTGATTCTGACCACTTGGCCATGTCGGTAAACATTGGTTTAGAGAGCTTTCTCAGTTCTCAGCTTAATTCAATATGCAGGCAGGCCGCGAGAAAAAAATGGAAATACAGAGTTAGTAATGTTAGTGGCAAGATCTAGAAAAAGTTTGGGGACGCGTCATTAGCTGCTGCTTCAAAGGCTGCTGGTGATTTTGAACTCCATGGCTCTAATGATGATATCAATGGAATGTGGACACTTCTTTGTTTAATAGTGTGCTCTGCAGCAGAGGCCACTTTCGTGAAAACATGGTTCAGGGACATTGGGTCGGTCAAGACAGCTATATCTTCTAAGTTTCACAGGTTGGAAATTTTGGTTGCAAAAATTTTGGATGCTTACAAAACAGGCAATATGGTTAAATTTCAGTTTTTGGTTAATAAGAGAATCGATTTGGACTTTGACCAGACTGTAATATTCAAGAGTTCCTTGAGCAATGGTCATGACAGAGTATTGGTTGAACAATCACTAGCAAGGTTTAGGAAATTGTATAGGTCTTGCAAGTTTTTGGAATCTAAGGCTTTCGAGGACTCACAAATTCAGACAGCTATTGAAAAGTATATGGAAGCTTTTGTGGACAACAAAGGTCAAATGATTAGGAGTGTGTTAGAGAAACCTTTCAGAAAAGTTACACTGGACCATCTGGTTGATAATAGAGATTTGATATTGGAGCCTGATTTGGTTAAAAGCAGGGTGGATTTGATTATAGAGAATTGGACCAGGAAATGTGCAGTTAAACTTTCAATGCCTTTCCGATGGCAAGAACAATTTTCTCCTTTTAATCATGTTAATGATGGTGCGTTCTCTGGCATGATGAAGCATATTGATTTTGGTAAATTTTTGTTGGTAGTAAAAAATCTTCCAGATGGCAAAGCTGCAGGTTTGTCTGGTATCTCTAATGAAATGTGAAAACACTGTGATAAGTCTGTTCTGGTCCTTCTTTTGCATCTGCTCAACTTATGCTTGGTGTATGAATCCATTCCAGATGCCTGGAGAGAGGCCTGGGTATCCATGATTCCAAAATCTTATGAGTGGGATGGAGTTCTGACGAACACCAAGCCAATTGCTCTCATTGAGACCTCTAGGAAGATTCTTTCAAAAATTCTATCTGATCACATTTCGAAAGCCTGCAGCACACACAACGTTCTACGTGGAGACAATTTTTCAGTGCTGAAAGGCACTTCCACTCAGCCCCTTATCTTTGTTGTTGGATCTGTTATAGAAGACACTTTGGAAAAGAGTAGGGAACTTTAATTGGTACTTCAGGACATGCACAAAGCTTACAACTCGGTGAGTTGATTACATTTGAAAGGTAGTCTGAAGAGAATTAAGATGTGTAAAAAATTCATCAGGTTTTTTGGTAGTATTTACAATGGTCACATGAACAGAGTTATGACAGACTTTGGTCTGTCTGAGGGCTACAAAGTACATAACGGTCTGGACCAGAATGAAGTTTTTTCTCCTTTTTTGTGGAGGATTTTTTATGATCCTCTTTTGTGCAAAATGAAGAAACATGAGTTGGTTTTTGGATATCGAGTTGATTCCAAATTTGTAGTCAGGACGGGCAGAATTGAATCAAATGCTGATTTGACTTTCTATTTGTCTGCTGGTGCTTTCGTGGATGATACCATTTGGGTTGGCAATTGTCTTACAGCAACGCAGAATATTTTGAACATTGCTAGTGAATTTTTTGGGTTAATGGATATATCAATTAATACTAAGAAGACAATTGCCATTCCTATTAATCCAAGGTCTAGCAATATCTCCTTAAAAGTGAGCAGGTCTCCAATTTTAATTGCAAAGGCTGGCGAAACTCATTGGTATTTAGGTATCTTTCTGTCAACCAAGGGTCTTTCTGGTCCAAGTCTGAAGAAGACAAATTTAGATGTCAAGTTTTTCTCGTCCATGGTTTTGCGCAAAGCTATCACAGACAAGCAGTTCTTTTATTTGGTGTCAGCTGTTTTACAGCCTATAGTAAAATATAGGACTCAATTCAGCTTTGTCAGTAGGAGCACATGCGAGAAATGGAACTGTGTAATTAGAAAGGGTTTGAAGTTTAAGGCCAGTCTGCCTAGAGACTTTCTTAACGAGGCAGTACACCATCCTTTCTTGTACAATTTGAAGCTCTTTGAGCAAGTTTAGGCAGAAGCAAAAGTCTCATCAGTGTTACAGTTTGCTAATGATGGTGGAATGTTGGGCCGACTGTTTAGACATAGGTCGATGGACTTGCAGGTTTTAGGCTGGGTTCTTTGAAACCCTCTTCGATCTCCTGTAAAGTTGATGGTCAACCCAACAAACAATTTTCTGGCTGGTGTCACAAAAATTTTTCTACGTAATGAAGTTTCCCTAACTAATAGTTTACCCAATGCTTTTCATCTCAAGAGAGGTTTTTCTGTTCTGGATATTTTGGACCAGACAATGTATCTCCAGGTTTGCAGATTGCTGAAGTGTTTCAGGATCATGTTTGCAGACCAATTGCTAGACAGTCATGGGGAATGTTTTGATTGGAAAAATTTTCGCTGTTGAAAGCATTTGGATCTCAGAGGCTCAGTTCCCTTGTGGTTTACACTGGTTTCAGGTTTTGTCAAGAATAGTGGTTTGGTTAAGGGTGCATCTCCTGCTGTTGAGTCTCCTCTTAAATTGGACATTTTGGATATGGACCACTTCAGTTTTGTTTATTCTAGTCTGAAAGATGCTTCTTTGCCGGTGATTTCAGTTTATATTAATAGTTCTATTAAAAACTTTGGTACTTCTGATGCTGTCGAAGGAGCTGCCACATATTTTTCTGATCTGGGTTTGCATGTAGGTGTGGAGGTTCATGGTCTGTTGTCATCTACCCTAGCTGAGATGCAGGCTATTGCATTGGTGCTTGAGTGTGTTCTGGCTTTTTTGGATGTTATAGTTCTTTCTAACAGCCAGGCCTCCTTGGATGCTTGTTAGACTGAATTGAGTTTGGTGGCTCTGGATTTCCACAACAAATGCTGGGTTGAGTGCCATCATATCGCCAATTTGGTCAAATGTAAAAACATTTCTGTTGTCTGGGTGAAGGTAAAGGGTCACTCTGGTGTGTTAAGTAATGAGCACGCTGATTGTTTGACTGATACAGCCACGTCATCGGGACTTTTTCTCCCAGCAAACATCAAAGAGAATTTCTTATTGGCAGATGGTAAGGTGATTTCCGGCAAGGCACACCACTTTATTAGGATAGCAAATAATACTGTTAGGCATTTCCAATGGGAATTTAGATCTGGTTTGAGTGTTGTGGATTCTTCATGGATTGGGGACATAAATTGGTTTTGTACTGTATTGGTCTGGCATCCTGATTCTCACATGTCAGCTGGATATACAAGCAGAACCACTGCCAGTTTGCACACATATTTGATGAAGACTTTACACAGAAGGCTGCCAGTGGCTGTTAGGAAGCATTTGTATAATCGGAATTATCCTAGTGTATCATGTATATGTTGCGGGGAGGTGGAATTTTCTGATCATAGTTTTACTTGTCACTTGGATTTTTTGATGTGTCAGGGCATCTTGTGTGAGCACTCCTCTCTTTGGAAATCTTTTACTGGGGCTACTTTGTCATCGTCTGCAGTTCTGCAGTCTCTGGCTTCTTCTGTTTCCGATAGTGATCTGTATACAGCTTTGTGCAAGAATTTAGTGTTGGATAATTGGCTAACAGAGGCTAAAACATTCTTTGTGGATTCTAAGCTTGCGATGTTGAGGCTGGTCGAGTTTATTCAGAGTCTGGTTGTTGGCCATAGGGAGCAGATTTAGATACCCAATTCGAAACTTCGAGTGGAAATGGAGCAGCATGGATTGTTGGGTGCGGATGGATCTTTATGTAACATTGTCCAGGGTTTCCCCGCTAGAATTTCAGGTGGTGTCGCTTATTTACTGGGAGTAGATAGGGGTCATGTGGTCAGCTTTGGCTTGAGTAGTAGCCATTTGTTTTTCACTAGTGCTGCTGGTGAAGTTATGGTAAATATAGTTGTGTAGTGTAGCCTTAATTGGCCGAGTGGCTAGTCACATGTAGCAAGAGTGTGAATCACATTTAATTTAGAACTTTAGATAGTTGTATTGTATTAGATAGTGATTGGGCTTCACTCGTTAAACTTAAAAAAAAAAAAAAAAAAAATACAGATGTTTGATATTAGGATAAAATAAAAAAAGTATCTCCACAAAAGCCTTAAGAAAAAACACAATTAAAAATATAAAAATATGACAGAAATTCTTCTTAAAAAACTAGTATAATAGTAGATACCAACAACAATTTCAATAAAAATATTATATCATACACCAAATTCAATAATAAAAACATTAATTAAATAAAATTATCCAATATCTGCTAGAAAATTAAGAAAACTTATCAAGCTAATCTTTAAATTCTTAAATAAGAGAATAGTAATAATATATTAAATAAGAATTTAACATAAATTAAAAATGATACTAATCAAGACTAATATACTTATTCTCATGTTAAAATTAGATAATTTACTATATTATTATTTGATCTAAAAAACTGTAAAAATTAATCATAGTATAATTATTAAAAGAAAAAAAAATTCATATAACAATAAACAAAATAAAAATAAGTAAAGATAGATTTTTTTTTTGCAGCAGATGTATTTTTTAATAACACAATTTGGATAAGGAATAATTAGACTTTAATGCAATATATTTTGAATATAACTAGTAAGTTTTTTGAAATTAATGATATTTCTATTAACAATAACAAGACTGGCAATTTTTATTAATCAAAAAGTTGTAAATATGTCTTTAAACATTAGTAATTAGCCAATATTTATAATCAAATATGATGAATTTTATAGATACTTAAGAATATTTTTGTTAACAGAAAGCATATCTAAGTCCAATCTTGTCAGAGCATATTTAGATATTAAGTTTTTTTCTAATTTAATTCTTAGAAAAACATTGTCAAATAAACAATTTTTTTATCTGGTTTTAGTAATTTTATAGTTTATTATTAACTACTAAATACAGTTTAGTTTTATATTTAAAAATATGTGCCAAAAATAAAACATTATATTGAGAAAAAAATTTAAGTTTAAGGCCAATCTGCCAAAGAATTTTTTTAATAAGACTTTGTATTATCCATTTTTTTATGAATTGAAAACCTTTAAACAGATTCAGATAGAAGACAAGGTTGTTTTTTTGGTTATGTTTTCTAATATGTCAAGGATTTTTGAATAATTGTTTAAGTATTATTTTTTAGATTTACAAGTTTTGAAATAGGCATTAATAAATTTTTTGTAATACTCTGTCAAATTAAAAGTTAGTTTTGTAAATAACTTTTTGGTAGGTATTGTGAAGCTTTTTTTGAATAACAAAATTTCTATGACTAATAGCTTGTTCAATGCTTTTTATGGTTTAGAACATTTTTTAATATTAAAAATTTTAAAAGATTCTTTTTATTTCAATGTAATTTATTCTTTAAAGCACTTTGGTATTGTTTTTGGTAATAAATTGTTGAATAAATAAAAGTTGGTTATGAGTTGAAAAACTTTTAATCAATAGAAAAGACTAAGTTTCAAAAGTCTAATGCTATTGTAATTTAAAAAAGCTTTAACTTATATAATTAGTTGTTGTATGGAATTTAATAAGACTATATTTGCTTTTGGTTGTTCAAATTTTTTTTATTTATCTGCTTTCTTAAACATTTGTAATTATTTACATAGATTGTAAACTAATATATTTAATGTTTACACAAATGAATTATTAAAACAATTAGATACTATAAAAATAACTAGTGAGATAATGGCTTATTTTCCTAATGTTAAGATAAATATAAGCATAAAAATACATAGAATACTATTTTTTACAATGTCAAAACTTTAGACAGTTGCTTTAGTATTGAAATGTATTTCTTTATTGTATTTGATAGTAGTGTATATAAACAATTAAACAGCTCTAAATATGTACATTTCGGAATTTGAGCTTTTTTTGCCAGATTTTTGAAACAAATACTAAGTAGAAAAACATTATATAGTTAATTTAATCAAGTCTAAGAATATTTTTGTTAAGTAGATAAAGATCAAAGATCACCTAGAAAACATTAATAATAACAGAGCTGACATTTTTACATGTAATACAGTAATCTTTAACTTTGTTATTTCTGTTAGATTTCATAAAAAATTCATTATAATTAATAGCCAATTTGTATCAAAAAATGCTTATTACTTTGTTCAAAATATTTATGGAACAGTTTATAGAACTTAATAGAAGACTGGTTTTGGTACAGAAGTTATGGATAAAATATTAATTGGAGTCATTGATTGAATTAATATTATAATAGTTTGGCATCTAAATTTCCATATGTTTTTAGAATTTATGAACAAAATTTTGGCAATTCTTTGCATATATCTAATAAAAATAGTCCATAAAAAATTGTTAGTTGTTATTAGAAAAAGATTCTATAATAAGAGTTATTTAAAAGTATTGTATTTGATATATGACAATATTGAATTGCTTAATTATGTTTTTACTTGTCTAAAAAACACTATGATATATTTTAAGATCTTGTTAAGTCATGTTAAGTTGTGAAAATCTCTGGTGAATAGATGTTTTTTATTATTATTTTTAGTTTTGCATACTTTTTTTTTAGAAATGTTAGATATTGGTGTTTATAAAATTTTATACAAGAATTTTGTTTTCAAATAATAGACTAATAAAATGATTTTAGTTTTTGGAAAAAAAGAAAACTGTGTTAATAATAGTTGATTTTGCTTGCTGTTTGACTAAAAAATATTAAAGTAAGTTATAATTATTCAAAACAAAATTTAGAATAGACATAAAAAAAAGTAACCTATTTAATAATTTAAGAGTAGTTTATACTGCTTTTTGTGTTGTGTTTAGTTGTTTATTAGTGAATTTTGTTTATTTGTTTGGTATTGTCAAGTTATTTACTATTAGTTTTAGTTTATGTAAAGTTTTTTTTTTTTTTTAAGTGTTTGTAATAATGTAAGAATATATATAAGTATATAGTATTGTTTTAATTGGCCCAAGTGGCCAGTCACATGTAAAAAGTGCATAAACCACATTTAGTTAGACTTATTTAGTTTGTTTTTGTGTATTAGATAATAATTAAGTCATACTTATTAAAGAAATAAAAAAAATTGTAATTATAGTTAATATTATTAAATTAAATTTAATAATATAAATTCTTTTTTATTTAATTTTAATTTTAATATTATAATATGTATTGTAATTTTTTATTTAAAAAGCTGTTTTATTTATTTATAATACTATTATATATGTTTATTAAAATAGCCAATTTATATATTTATATTTTAAATACTTTGTTTTATAAATTATTTGTTATTAAATAAAAAATTAATAATTTAAGTATTTAAGTATTGTTTATATTAAGTATAAAAAACCAAATTATTAGATTATATATTTATTTATATTATTAATGCAACTATTAGAATAAATATTATTTACAAATATAATAAATTATAATTTAAATAATTAAATAATATCATTAATAACTTTAAAATTATGAAAATTTTGTTAATTTGTTATTTTTTAATTAATCAATTAAAATAAATTTTACAAAGCAGTTTTATATAATTTTGACTAAGAAGTTTGTATTAAAAAATTAATATAATAATATGTAAAAATTAATGTTTGTAAATTAATAATTTTCAATCTTTAATAATAATTAATATATGAAAGAAAACTTCTTAATTTATATTATAAATATATGAGTTGTTCAATTATTAATAATTTTCCAAATATATTTTTTTGGTAGTAATAGATAAGTATATAAAAATAACATATACAAAATACATATTTGCTTGGTAAAAATTCGTTTAAATTTCATGTTAAATTTTTCTTAAATTTTTATTTAAAATATTTATGATTTAAGATTTTTTTATTATTTAATGTTAATTCGTAAATAAATATTGGAATTTGTTCTCTAAACATTATAATATAAATGACTTAAGGATATCGATCAGTTTTTGTGATTTATGATGCGATAAAGAATACCATTTTCAAGCTAATTTTATATACGAAGTTTGGCATTTTTTTTTCTAAAAAAAGAAATAATATTTCATCAAGTATTTTTTAGGTTAAATCAAATGATTATCATCTCATTCTATAAGTTTTTAGTTCGATCCTAATGTTCCAGTTGATATCGCTTATTACAATAGAAAATAGAAAAATGGGGATCATAATGTAAAAATGTAACGTGAAACTTCAAAATTTTGATAAACTTTTAATATACCTGTGCTAAAGACAAATTGACAATTGAGAGCAACTAATTTGAGCCCAGCCACATGAGTAATAATACAAATCATGTTCATGTATCATGTATAATACTTTTTTTTAAACCACGGAGATCTCAGGCATGACTTACACTAATGACGTAGTAAAAGATTCGTCAATAATCTGATAATTGTGAAAGGACTTTCCGTGAGCTAGTTTGCCAAAAGGGATAAATATAAAAATCATTAGAATCACCTATAAGTCCACGTAGAGTTTCTCGAAGTTTACTTTCTTAAAGGTTTCTTTTCAAAATATCTAAGACCGAGCCTATCTTCGCTAATCGTAAGTAATTTCACCGCGTTTTGAAGAACAATCTGGTTCCAACATCAAAAAAACTCGTTCAAATTGTGGGTTTTCTTAATCCTTTTTATTCGCGCTATTAGTTTGCGATAGATCTGATAAAAAGATTCAGGGGGCCCTATTTGACTAAAACGCAATAATGATGGCGACCTCGCACACTTTCCCACCTGACGAAAGTTTGCCTCATCCACCAATAAATTTCCAACCTCAAAACGCTAAGCAAGCAGTGATTTATAATAAGAAAGGCACTAAATGCATGAACATTGTTAAAGAGCTCTCACCACCAAATCAGTCACCCCTTTCTTCACCCGCTGGTCAAGAACTTGATGCTTCCCTATCCCATATTTCTCAAAACGGTATTGCTAAAAAGAAGAAGAAAAAGAAAGGAAAGAGAAAACCTGGTGTTGGGAACAACGAAGAAAGCGACGTACCTGAAAATGGCACTGTCTCACAGAACACTAATTCTTCGGGTAATTATATGATCGAAGAGGAGCTACCTGACGAAATCGACGAAGACCAGGATGAGTTTTTCTCAGACGATGATGGATATGATCCAGAAGCCCCTGAAATTCCATTTCCTCGTAAGAACTCCACAGGGAACTTTGAAATCGATGAAAACCATCTCAGTGCCACCGCTCCGGCAAAAAAAAAGAAAAAGAAGAAGAAAAATAAAACGACCATTCCCATTAATCAAATCTCCGCTGATATTCATCCAAATACCCAACAAAATCACTCTCATAAATCTCGGAAAGACGGTATCTGGAATACCAATAACAACGAAGAGCGCCAGCGGATAAGGGAATTTTGGCTCCAATTGGGTGAAGAAGAAAGGCGAAGTTTGGTGAAGGTGGAAAAAGAAATGGTGCTAAAAAAAATGAAAGAACAACAAAAGTCACCTTGTTCCTGTTCTGTTTGCGGAAAGAAAAGGTTCGTGACCCTACATGGAATTTTTAAATTTACCTCTTTTTTTATTGAAGTTCTCTTCTCGCATAAAGCAATTTTAAAATAAGTAGAGATCTTATTGGCAAATCTCTATTAAATTTAGAACTGCTATTGAAGAAGAGCTAGAACAATTATATGATGCATATTATGAAGAGCTAGAACAATATGCAAATCAACAAGAACAATACGGTTCGTCCCCGATCGATTTCCCAGATGAAAATGGAGAATATGAGGATGACGAGGAAGATGATGAATACGATGATGACGATGATGACGATGACGACGATTATGAAGGCAGTGAAAACGGTAGTGATACAAGGAGAGAAATTTTCCAGTTTGGAAACCCATTGACTGTGAAAGGTGCGTCATAGCCACTTCGCCTAGAAAGAGATGGCGAAAGTACGACTTAAAAGAATAGATAAGCGAATTTTCTGATTTTGTAACAAAAATGGTTTATTGGCTCAGGTGGCATTTTAACTGTAGCTGATGATCTAATGAAAAATGACGGAAAAAAATTCCTCGAAATGATGGAGCGACTTGCAGAACGTCGAATGCAGCGAGAGGAAGAAGCTGCTACTATGGAACAACGTGAATTCGAAGAAGAAGATGAGGAATACGATGATGAGTACGAAGATGAAGCTGATGAGGTTAGATTTCTTTTTGAAATATGACTTCTTTTTGATAATATATAATTAAATTTTTCATTCATATAGGACCATGTAACTCAAGAGCAGCGGATGAAAGACAGTAAACAAATGTTTCAAATTTTCGCCGCAAAAATGTTTGAGCAGAGAGTTCTTAATGCGTACAAAGAAAAGGTTGGTCAAATCGGTTTGACTCTTAAATTTAGCTCATACATATATGAAATACTGATCCGAAATTAATTACCAAAGGTTGCCCAAGAACGGCAAAAGAAGTTTTTGGAGGAATTAGAGGAGGAGAATCGCCTCAAAGAGGAACGTGAACAGAAAAAGTTGAAAGAAAAAGAAAAAAAGAACGCTAAGAAGCGGTAATTTTCAAGTCATTTTCCATCACCCAATTTTAAATCAACGAGAATTAATACCTTTCTGATTTGATCATCTCTAGCGCTCAAAAACAACAAAAAGAGGAAGAACGCGCAAGGAAGGAGGCAGAAAGATTAGCCGAAGAAGCGGCAATACGTGCTGAGCGAGAGAAAAAGGCGGAGGAAGAGCGTAAGCGCCGTGAGGAAGAGAGACTTCGTAAGGAGGCAGAGAGACGTGCAAAGGAGGAAGAAAGGCTAAAAAAGGAAGAGGAAAAACGAAGAAAAGCAAGGGAAGAAAAGGAAAGAGAGGAGCGCCGGCGAAAAGAACAAGAGGCAAAAGAGCGTAAAGAAAGAGAAGAAAGAGAGCGAAAAGAAAAAGAGGAACGCGCTCGAAAAGAGCAAGAAATAATGGAGCGAAAACAGCGTGAAGAACGCGAAAGGAAAGAACGGCAAGAGAAAGAGCTCAAGGCACGAGAGAAAGAACGAAAAGAACGTGAAGAGCGTGAGAAACGTGAACGGGAAGAAAAATTACGAAAAGAGAAAGAAGAAAAAGAACGTAAGGAAAGGGAAGAGCGGGAAGAAAAAGAACGACGAGAAAGGGAGGAAAAACAAAGGATTGCTACATTACCGCCTCCCAAGCAACAATATGAAAGGAAACATCAGCATCAAAGACAAGTTGCTCCTATTGCTCAACCACCGATACAAACGCAACCACAACATCAAGCAGGAACCTTATCCAAAGTTGTTGGTTCTATGGCTAATGGTGGTTCAATCAGTTGGATAAATTATCAAACAATTGATGGACCTCAAAATTTACCCCCACAACTTCCAGTTAATCCCACTCTTCCCCATCTTCCCCCTTCACATCAAACACATCATTTATTTGGAGCATCTGGTGCCAATCAACCATTACAATATGGTGGACAAGCAGCAGGTATTCCCAATGACATTTTAAGTGATATCTATACAAACAATAAAAAAGTAGTTAATCCACCAACAACACAAACGAACACTATTCCTGGAATAAATTCTACATCATCTTTGTTTGCAACAGGGTTGGGAACGATTGGTATGGGTGTACAACATCACGGTCCTCCAGTGATGCACCCACATCATCAAATGAGACAAGCTATGCCACCTCGTGGCTATAATGCTATGTCTAACAATCCACATTTACCTGTACCACCTACAGGTGTGCCCACGTCTGTTGCTTCATCGAACTTGTCAATTCTTAATGAGCCTGTTTTGGGTGGTAATGGAAATATTGGTTCTGGTGTATCAACAATAGGTACTAATCCACCTAATGTATATGGTGGCTTACCTTTAAGTGGAGCACCAGGAACTTTGGGTGTACAAACATTTAATCTAGGGACCCAAGTAATTGGGCAAACTGTACCAAATAATATTGTATCAAATCCGCCTTTAGCTCCTATCGGTCATTCTCGTCGCATGTCTACACATCATGATGATTCACATTTAATTCAAGCGCCTAATAATGTTACTTCAAAAGCAATACAACGACCCGCTCCTATACAAAGACCACGAAGAGGATCTGCTTCCAATGCCACGAATATACTTGAAGGTAAAAAATCACCACCACCCGGATTTCCCAATATATTACACGGAGATGATGAACCGATATCAATTACAACTCGAAGACAAAGTCTTGTTTCACCTTTGGAACCTGATTCATATTTTTCGAGTTCTTTATTCCCACCATTACCAGCCGGTTAGTACTTTTATACTTCAATGACCCCTATCTCATGGTATTGTGAGTCACTGAGTGTGCACTTTTGTATCTTAATATGCGTGAATTTATGTTAAAGTAACGCAATAAAACAAAACGAAAGCAGGTCGCGACACATGTCAACAAGTAAAACAAAATCCGTCAACACAGGTTCCTCCAATTTCTTCTTCACGTTCTTCACATCGACATACAGTCAGTGATCAAGATTGGCCGCCAATACGAAGACCAACCACCGAAACCATCAATGAAAATTCGGCGGTCGGAATAACGAGCAATAGTGTTACATCGAGCCCTAATGAAAGTAACAATGTTAATACTCCTGGTGATCTTTGGAGATTGAGTAGTATCAATAATTCCGGACAGTCTTTATGGTATCAGGATGGAATGAGTAGCATCATTGCTTCTCAGACAACTGTTATCGCTAATACTTCAAATGCCCCTACAACATCAACTACCTCTAATAATCAAAGAAGGGCAATAGGTGCCAGAGACTTTGGTATACCATAAAAGAAAAAGCATTAATATCCTACTTCAAAAGTGACATTATATATATGTGCTAGTCAGACATACTAACCACTCTTGTATATCATATATATATATATTATTAGTATATAATATATATCTATTTCTATTATAGAAAGTTCAAAAATCAAAGACGGTCATTAATTCTTTGCAATAATTTTTAATCTCTAGCCAGAAGTGAGTACATAGATAATTTTTATTTGGAAATTTTAGGCATTTATTATTTAGCTACAAAATTCGAAGCATAAAAACACCTTTTCGGCTTCAAAGTTTTTTAGGAAATTTAATTCTAGTTAGGCTTTAATTTTCACATCAGGCGCAAAGGTTACATCTGCTTCAAGTTACAATTTGAGGTGGTCTGAGTTCCAATCACATGAGATTATATTAATAATAGGCAATACTAAGCATTGCTATGTGACGCCTGTTATTTCCTGTTCCACATCAAGCAAAGCCCGGAGGAAGATCCCCGAGCGCAGTTTTTATCTATCCATAACAAGCTTACAATCAGGCAGTGGTATACCTCAGATCCACCGTTCTTTAAATATTTCTACATCTGCTACAAATTTTAGAGGTATAGGCCTCATTTTGGATAACTCGGACTTCTACCTTGGTGATTAGACGTTGACGAAATCGATAGTGCCCCCAGCATAGTATCTTTCTGTTTTTCGTGTGATTTTTCTCGTTTTTCGATTCACCATGTCCGATACCTCAAAGGGAGAATGACAATAACATCAAATTTGCGAGGGAAAAATGCAACAGCCTTTATGTGTATTTCTGTCTGCAAGTCTAAGATCTTTTGATGCATGCACCTAATCGCCTTTTCTAATCTTCTGGCTTTAGCTTTCTTACATTTTGAAGAGGTATTTAATTTATCTTTCGTTAAGCAAAGGTCATCCATAAATTTGCCTACACCTTTTGTTGGGGAGTGCGAATTCCGCGATCTATGGAGACTGCATGAACAGAGCCATCCACTTGGGTTTCGCGGAGCTGTTTTTGCGTCTCGTATACCCAGGCAACTTCAATTCATTAGTTTTGCGATAAGTGAACTTGCCATCAGATGTGATCTTGGATGAATTGGGCCACTCACTATTTTTACGTTTTTTTTCTCGAACTGGAGAGGCCATAGTACATGTTTATCGTTAAAAATAAAGAATAAAAAATGGGATAAGAACGACATATAAAACAATTTAAAAAACAACAAAAACGTAAAAATTTATTATCCTTACCTTGTGTCGATGTGCATATGCATATATTGTTGGAGTGTGAAGGTAAGATATATAGAAGGATCCAAGGTAACTCGGCAAAATTCTGAGCACGAATTGTCATGGTGTGATGCAGTGCCTTACGAGATTGAAAAGAAAGATGATGTGATGCATCTTGTTGTCACTGTGCATTACGTTTAATAACTTCCTTCTGCGCAACCAATCGCTTCGTCTGTGACTTTGGAAGGAGCTGAGCCCAAATAAGCTTTAAGAGCGTGCCAAGACGGATGATGGCTCTGCAAATCTTTCTTTCACCCCAGATAGCCGAAACATCATCAAAAAGAAGACTTTTTGTTGAAATGTCATAGGTATTATTCATTCTTTTACGTGATACATAATGATGTGATGTCTTTCGCTCCATCCCATTACAGTATTAGCCCTTTCTTTCCTTTTTCCTTCAGGCTCTAAGATTGACCCCGACTACTGAACTATCTGTAATGTGGTGGAAGTGAACTGAAGGTCCACTGACAGATTTACACTCCTTCCACCATTTCATGCTACATGATAATCAGGATATGATCTCTAACATAGAAGATTTGAGAAATTAGTTATATTTTTAACTGGTATATCTACAATATTTCCATCTAGTTTTCATCCCATCAGGTCAGCGAAAAGACTTTAACACAGGTAAGAAGAGTCCCCTGAGCCCTAGTACTGGTTTTGTGGCTCAACGAAATCCGGCCGCGCCACTTATTTCCTATTTACATTTCAACAAAAATTCTTTTTTTCGCATCAAGAAGTTCATGCGCAGGCAAATCTTGCCAAGCCCATTCATTGTTTCAACAGCTGCTTCTGAAGGTGGTTGAAATAAATCTTGACTAGTAACGTGCAGTTGAGGATACCTTCTGTCTTCTGGGCTACTATTGCCTTTCCCTTGCACTTTTTGTTCCTACGTTCAGTAGCGAAAAACTCTCGGGAATCGGGTGAGAGGTTTTGTGTCGATTAGGATCCTCTTTTTGCTTTGACCAGATACATGGGCGTAGAGGTAACCTTTCTTAGTAGAAAAGTTAGTGCGGCGACTTTGAAACTGATAAGCATTTTATTGATAAGCATTATTAAGCAAATATTTTTAATGCTTAGTATACTTGCATAAATTAATATATTTTTTTATTTTTCAAATTCAAATTATTTTTTACAAGGTTTAGAAAATGCAAAAATATAAAATCAGTTTAAATCAACTTATCTATTATATTCTTATAATATATCATTAATTTTCTGATTTTACAAATAATAGAAATGTAATTTGAAAATCTTAAATTTAAAATTTTAATACATATAAAATATTGTTATTAATTTTTTGATATTATTTTAAAACATTATAATAAATACTCTTAAATAAACTTATACTAAACTGTAAAAAAAAGTATTTTAGTGAATGGAGTATTATGGCAAAGTTAGCAAAATAAATTAATGTGCGAAAATAAAACACGTGAATTTATACCATTTTTTTACTTAAACAAACAGTATTTTTATTAACAATCTATTACAAATTATTATTTTTGTCAAAATATTTCTATTTATCAAAATATTTTCTACATCTTATATTTTTAAAATTAAATTATTAGAAAATTTTTTTCTAAAATAAATTAATATATATTAATATAATATTTAATTATTACATATTTTTCAAAATCTTGTTATAAAAATTTATCTTATTTTATAATTATTATATAATAGATATTTGTTTAGTTAATTAACAGTTAAACATCTAATTTTAAAATTTAATTTTGCTTTTTTTAACTTTTTTTAGCAGTAATAACAACAAATTTTAATTTAAAAATTAAAAATAAATTTTAAGATATAAAAAATAAATTTGTTAAATCTTTAAAAGAATTGAATTAACTTTCTTTAACTTGATACTTGACTCATAAAAGTTGATTGAAAATTGATATGAGTTAAAATTTCATGATTTAACTTAATTTATCAAGTTCTATATATATATAAATTAAATTCTAATTTGGTTTTTTTTAACTTAAAAGATAACAAATAATTAAAATAATATATTTGATATTAAAAACAATATGTTTAATAGTAATACTAAAATAAATACTATGGTTACTATAATTAAAAAAAAAGAAAAAAACATGAATTTGGAATTTTTATAAACAATTTAACAATAAAAAATTAAATATAATTTTTGTAAATAAGTATTTTTTAATTATAAAAATATGCTTTTATTAATTGATTGTTATTTATTTAACTTGTTTATTAATAAGTTTTTAATAGCTAAAATATAAAATAAAATAAATTTAATATTATCTATTAATAGAAATAAAAATTTTATCAATAAAATTTCTATACATAATAAATAATAAATTGGATTAAATTATAGGCTATTAAACTTAATTTAATTTATTAAAAATGAAAAATTTTCAAGTTAAATTTAAATTTAACTAAAACTTAACCCAATAATAAACAACTATTTATTTAAAAATATAAGTAAAATTAAAAAATTAAAAACAAAATAATAATAATTAATATAAATATTTATATTATTACAATTAAAAATCATAATTTTTATTAATTATTATATATATTAATTATTAATATTATATAATTAACTATTTTATTTTTAGATAATAATTATTAATTTAGTTATTAATAATTTTGAATAATTATATAAGCAATAAGTTTTTTAGCTATAAAAAACATGTAAGAAATCAAAAAAATAAAAATTACTTCTAAATATTTAATTATTTTATATTATTTTTTTGATTTTTTAAGTATTTAAACATCTGTAAATAAAAAATTACTTGTTAATATTTACATATCTTATTTTTTTCTGATCTGTATAATTATTAATCTTAAAAACTATTAAATAAATATTTATTAAAAATACAATTAATATTTAATATTAAAATTTAAAAGTGTTAATATAAAATATAAAATTATATTAATATATTATTTTTTGTTAATAATACAAACTATTTTTTTAATTTTTTATTATTTTTTTAAAAAAATAATGATTAAGATATTTATAAAATTAATCTTATATATTAAATTTTTACCAATTTAATTTGTTTTTTAAAGTTAAATTATTTTTTAATTAATTTTAATAATATTAAAAATTTAATAAAAAAAACTTTTAAATAATTAATAAAAATATTATAACAAGATAAAATCTAAAATAACAAATAGTAAAACCTGTGATAATTAGTCATGTAATATAAAATCTGTAATAAATAAAATAAATTAGTATAATCAACAATAGAGTAAAAATCAGTAAATCTCGTAATTGTATCAAGTAAAAAAATAAAATATATAAAATATGTAAAGATAAAAGTACATTATTTTTACTACTATAATATTATTACTAATAGATGATTATGATTTGTTTACTAGTTTTATTAATACAAAAAAGACTATTTAATGTTTATTATTGCCAACTATTTGATGTATACAAGTGCTACTTATATAAGTACTCTTAGTATTAGATTTATATATATCTAATATAATATTTTTAAAAAGTAATAGTTTTAATAATGGCTATAAAATTCTAAATCATAACTGTATACATAAAAAGTGGATAAAAGATTATTATTTATATGAATTATACTTCTATACAATAGTATTTTATTGAATATTAAGATACATAAAAGAAATATAAAAACCATTATATTTGTAAATAAAAATGCAAACAAAAATTTAAATTTAAATTTGTTATACATAGAATATCTTGAATATTCTAATAAAATATAAAATAAAAAAGTATTAACTTTATATTTATTTATAAAATAAGTAATACTATATCAAAAAAACAAATTAACCAATAACTGTCTTTGATTCTTGTCATTAATATTACAAAAATTAATATTATTAATAAAAAAACATATTTTTAGAACAAAAATTTACCAGAAAAAATCAATTTTTTTAAAAGAAATCAAATTACAAAACAAAAATAAATCTGAATTAAATTTATTACTTACTGTATTTATTTATTAATTTATTAATATAAATATTGTTTGATAAAAATTTTTTTTATAATAATATCCATTATATTATTGATGTTCATTTTAAAAATGTTAAAATTTCTGGTTGGTATCAATATAATAGGTTGCAAAAAACTTATAAAACAAAAGTAATAATAATTAGAAATTTATGTTCTTTTTTCAAAAGTGATTATATAATGGATTTTGTTATTTATGGAAAGATTTAAGTTTTTGCAATAAAAACTGATTATTATATATAATAATAATAAATTTCTATTTTTAAGCTTATATATTTTAATAATAATAAGATTATTTGTTTGAATTTTTTATTTAAAATTGTGTTACTTAGTTTGATTAACTTTACAGTATTTTTAATTGGATTTGCTCTTAAATAATATTATTGTTTTTAAAAACTAATTGCTATATAATAAAAAAAAACCTCTATTTTTAAGTTTATTTGTCTTAATAATAATAATATTACTTATTTGAATTTTTTATTCAAAGTTGTGCCACTTAGTTTGGTCAACTTTACAGTATTTTTAATTGGATTTGTTTTTAAAAGAGATCATTGCTCTTAAAAAATGTCTATTTATTACAGATTTTACTTAATACAATTATAAAATTTATAAATTTTTATCTTATTGCAGATTTTACTAATTTATTACAGATTTTATCCAATTTATTCAATCTATTACAGGTTTTATCAATCTATTATAGATTTTATATTATATGGCTGATTATTACAGGTTTTACTATTTGTTATCTTAGATTTTATTCTGTTATAATATTTTTATTAATTATTTAAAAGTTTTTTTTATTAATTTTTGGTAACTAATTTTTTTTTGTTTTTACTTATTAATATTAATTACAAAAATATTAATTTTATTTTTTTAATTATTGTTTTTAAAAAAATAATCCATTTTTGTTTTTAAATTATTGTAATAGTTTAATTTTTTTATTTAATTAAATTTTTAAAATTATGTTTGTGTAAAAATTTTATTTGAGATTGATTTTAAATTATATAATTTGTGTTTTTAGTAAATATTATAAATTTAATAAAAAGTTTTTATAAATTTAAAATATTTTGTTATAAAATACATTTTTAAAAAATTTTTTTTATATTTTTAAATTTCAATTATATTTTGTATAACTAGTTTTTTAATCAATATTTAAAATTGAAAAAACTGTAAAAATAATTATTATAACTTATAATACTTATGCTTAAGATTTTTTTTAATATATTAAACAACAATAATATTTTATGTCTATATACAACCAGTATTAAAATCAAAAAACTGTTATAATTTATTGTCATATTTACATTTGAGACTTTTTTTAATCTATTAACTTATTATTGCAAATACAGTAATTTTTATTTGTAATAATTTTTATTTTTTAATTAAACAAATGAACATAAAAGATGTCAATTTTTTAACTAATTCAACCATTCAGAATTAAAGCATTATAAACTGTTTTTATTACTTGGAAAATTGTGTTCTATTTTTTTCTATTTTATTATATTTTTAAATAAGAAAAAAGTTGAATGTAACACAACTTTTTACAATATATTTTTTGAAAATACTTCTGTTAGTGGAATTAACATGACCAAGATCTTTTTATTTAAATGCTCTAAGTGTGATCCAACTACTGTTTACGCGCATGCAACAGGAATTATTACATGGTGGAAGAAGCTCACGCATTTTCTACATGTGAGCAGCCACCCGTATATATATATACATATTTGAATTTAAAAATAATTATAAAATTTACACGCTTTATATAAACTTATATTATACAATATAATATTTAAATAATATAATTTATAAAATATTTTGAACAGAAGCAAATACAAAGATAAATGAAAGCTTTTGGAAACTCTATTAATTATTCATCCAGTCTGTTCAAAAGATATTCCACCTCAACAGCTATCGTCAAAGGGATCACCCATTTTTCATAAAGCTCGACGACAACGTTGACATTAATTTTTGATCCTTTTAATAATTGGCTATTTTCAAGGTTTAGAGCACCAATCTCTGTAATATCTTGTCCATAGGTTAACGCTTTTTGTCTAAGACGTTTTAACAAAGAATCCTCGACTTTTTTATTGATCAGGAGAGCCTTAATGGCCTCAATATCACCATAGTGAATAGCTTTGATATATTTTGGCTGTAATACTGGGTCAAGAAATTTGGCTTCGGCGACAAATTTCCCTAATTGAATTCAAAAGATGTATTTAACCAAGTTCTTGGTTTTAGTTAGTAAAAAAAAAAGATATGAGAATTTTCGGTTTACCATAATGAATTCTTTTGGATAAAGCCTGGAGACAATCAACATCTCTGGTAGCTGCTGATCCATAATTTTGATCATCTCCCTTGGGACAAATTGAGGGCACAATGTGCTCCAGATAAAATTGAATGACTTTCGGATTGACATTAATATTGTTAGGTTTGAGATGTTGAGGATATTCCAAAGGAGGAATGATAGGTTCTGGAAGGGGACTTGTAAATGGATATTCATCAGGGCTATTTGAGAAAGAAGGATGCTTTATTAGAAAGTAATCATTGAATCATAAAAGTCATTTGATAGTTGATAAGATCAAGATCTACCTCTGATAGCGCCTTACTTTTGCTAATCAAGAAGAAATGAAAAAATCTCGATCAAAATTATTGTGATGTTTCTTTGATGCACATACATACCATGCACTCTTTCTACTTCACCCAAGAAAAATTCCAAGAAACTTCCATTGAAATCATCACTTCCTTTATATTTGTAAATCCCAGGTTTGTAAATTGCTTCATTGTGGGCAAATTGAGCTCTTTCAATCAGGGCTTCACACCAAAGTCAAATATAAGACGTTAGAAATTTATTTAAAATGACACCAAATTTCAAATTAATTGAAAGCTCACCAAATATAATGGTGTCTTCTAATCGAATAAGCGTATCACGAAGTTTTTCTAGAGAAAGCGCATCATTGGATTGCCCTACAAAATTCATTTCTTTGCTCCAAGCGAGATACAGGCGATCTTTGATTTATGAAAATCTCATCACTTTGTGTTGAATGGCTATCCCAAATTTAGTAATTGCTAATTACGCGTCTGATTTTCTCCCAATTATAAACAACAAAAACTTTAAAACGCGTAAATGAATATAAAGATCAACTAAACACTCAAATTCCCTTTTTTTCTTTAATACTCATCCTTTTGTTTTATAGGTTACTTTGCGAGGAATCAAATTATAGAAGTTATCTTACTACCTATTATAATGGATTCTAACATTGTGACTCCTCAACAACTAGACGGATATGAACTACGTCCGCTCTTAACGAACTCGAATGTTGATTTAGAGCGAACTGGACGTCCAGCAATGATCCGTCCATCCAATATGATCCCTTATCTGACTGACTCCTTGGAAAACAATGAAGAAAACCTTGAAGCTAATTCTGAGTCTAGACGTAAAGGCCAACGAAGAGTTACGCTTGGTAATGCTGAAGTGTTGAAAACCAAAATACGTAAACCTGGTCAACGAAGAAGCCAAAAAGAGGTTGCACTTGAGGAAAAAATGTTTTTCCAAGAAAATCAACAATTAGACAATAAAATGAGCACTATGATCATGAAAAAAGAGAAACATCTAACTGTAAAAGAGAAGATGGAGTTCGAAGGAAATGAGGAAAACATTTCACCAGACTCGGAACAATTTATTTTGCAGCCTCACAAGGCCCCACACAAAAATCAAAAATCTGTTAATTCAATTGCGTATGATAATGAAAATATTAAAGATTTTAATCCGATTTTTAGTCTTCATTCTCCTTCGAAAGATTGCACACCACGCAAATCAAAACCGGCTAGTCCTAATACACCTTCAAAAAAAAAGGAGATCCCATCTAAAGGTCGAACACCAATGTTGGACAAGGGCAATACTCTCTTTTCCACCATTTATGAGATCGATAAAACCCAAGATTCAAAACGACAATCATCCAATTCATCTTACATTCAAGAAATGTCACCCTTCTCAGCCGACCTTAAGCAATCAGCGGAAATTAAAATAGAAGACATTCCAGACATTTTAAAAGATCCTGAAACTCCTATAGCCTTGATATCTGATACCATTCAAGACGCCTCTTCAGAAACGACCCCTAAGGCTGAGAAACTTAATTGTACACCAACAACTCCACCCACAGTAAAAGGTACTATCGTTCCGTTTATTCCCCTAGTCACCACAAGATCCACTCCTTCCAAAAGGATGAGAGTGTCTGATGAAGTTGATTATTACCAAAAAAAGGCCCGTCAATTAGAAAAAGATGCACAACAAGCTAAATGTAAGAATAAGATTTCCATAGGAAAACCACAATGTTGTTAACAATTCCTTTTTAATAGAGGTCGTAAATTTGACTTTTACCACTTTTATATAGATGCCGCTTTGCATTATAGACAATTATTTCATGGACCAGCTTACACTGATGAACCACATTCAATTAGAAAACTAATGAGTAAAGTTGCAAAGTACAAATCAAATAATGTAACAGCTGCGTTATTAATGGAGGAAGGCGATGAAGAAACTGGATTACCCGAAAGCATAGAAATGATCTATTTGTGGTTAGAAAAGAATGGTAATACTCTTGTCTCTTGATTTTCCATTCTCTTAAAATATAACTAATTCCCATTCCTAACATCAATTATCACGCTGTATTTATTTTCTTTAGGTTATCTCGATCAATATACTCTTCCAGAATTCCGTGCTGCTCAATTTGTGACTTCTGTGAACCTTACAAACACATTTGAAAGGGCCAGCAAAGAAATTGAACAAAAACTTCATTCAGAAAACCCCGAGAAAGACATAACTATTGATCTTGATAATCGTAAAAAACAAAAAGCGGCTGCCATGCTCTCGATATTATCTCAGCCAAACAGCTTCAAGTCCATAAACTCTTTGCGATTGTCGAATATTTCAATTTCCGATTCTTATTTGATAAATTTGCGCTCGCTTGAATCCTTGGAACAACTGTACCTTGACAACACCCTCATAGGCGATGAAGGGATTGCCCATTTAGTTGCCCTCAAGAGCAGTTTAAACACTTTGACTCTAACAGACAACAGACGCGTTACTGATTATGCATTCGCCAACCTTCGCTTTTTTGGAGAACTTGAAATATTGGCTTTAGATGGAACTAGCATAACAATGGATGGCCTTCGTACTTTCGTTAACGAGAGCAGAAGCAAGTCTTTAATGCAACTCACCATTCCTGAAGACTGCCGCAATTATTTGAATCAAAGGCATCTTCTTTACTGTATTGATCCGCGTATGACAAAAAATTCCAAACACCCTATAGATCATAAACAGAGTGTTCCCTTCATCATTGATCCCAGGCGCGTGACTTTATTATCGCTAGCAGCTCTCAAAATCCAATTAGCATTTCATTATGAAGTCAATCCTAAAATCTGTATCACAGGGCAAAAACGAGAACTGGCTCAAAGATTGAGAGAAATCTTGGAGAGACGTCGAGATGATGGGAAAATTATGGAGCTGGCTGGGGGAAGAGTTTTTTAAATCATTATATGATAAATAATCCCGAATATTTTGACCTATAACTTTATACGAAAACATATTTGTTCCCTTTTTAAGTCCTTTATAAACATTAAATGATTTAAATTACATTTCTTGAAGTGTTTCCTTTTGCTAATTAATAATTTACATCAGATTCAACCTTATTTTCTAAAAATTGAATAATCTGGACAAAGATTGTTGATTTAAGCAAAATTTGATAAGTAACTCTAATATTAGGATAGGCTTACAACTCAATTTTGAGTTACAGATTTATTATGAATGGATCAAACTTTTAAATTTATGAAAGCAGAAAAAGACAATTCGAATTTAACAAGTTCTGCTTTAAAATTTGAGGAAATTTTATTTTTATTGAAGTCACAAATCAGATCTTTTTAAATGTCTATGATACTGTGCTGGCCACGCAACATTTACCCCAAGTTCTTCGGCGGCATCATGTACCCACCCACCGTTAGTCAAAAAAGCGCGAGCAATGAAAACCACATCTGCCTGACCACTTTCAATGATTTTATTTGCTTGCCGCGCATTAGTTATAGATCCAACCGCCCCAGTCAAAATCCCAGTTTCTTTTTTGATTCTTTCCGCGAACGGGACTTGGAACCCTGGAGCGACGGGGATTTTTTGGGCAGGTGAGTTTCCACCAGTTGACGTGTCAATTAAATCGACACCTCGTGTTTTTAATTCTCGTGCAAGTTTTACAGTCTGTTCTAAATCCCATGAGGGTTCATCCTGGACCCAATCAGTTGCAGATACTCGTACAAATAATGGTTTATCCTCAGGCCAAACGGCACGTACTCGTTCTGCTGTCTCAAGGCCGAATCGAATACGATTTTCGAAACTGCCTCCATATTTATCTGTTCGTTTGTTTGCGATCGGCGAGAAAAATTCGTGCGCGAGATAACCGTGGGCATAATGAAGTTCTACTACATCGAAGCCAGCCACGATGGCACGTTCTGTAGCTTTTACGAAGGCGTCAGTGATTGTTTGAATTTGATCGATTGATAGCTCGTTCGGTTCTGCGTGTTTTGCATTATATGCTACCGCTGATGGGGCTACAACTTTGGTTGGCCAGCCTCCTGATTCGATTGGAACTACTCCTCGAGCAGAGCGATTTTTTTCAGTGATAAATGGAGCAGGGGTAGATCCCTAATAGTGAAATGTGTTTAGTATAGGGATTAAAACTTAATTGAACAAAATATTTTATGATCCTAATAGATCTTTAAAAACCCACCTTCCGCCCAGCGTGTGCCAGTTGTATCCCAATTTTTACACCTTGAGAATGGACAAGATCCACGATCCTTTTCAATGGGGCCACATGTTTATCATCCCAAATCCCACTATCCTCCGGCGAGATCCTACCCTCCGGAGTCACAGCTGTAGCTTCAACCATAATCAATCCGGCGCCCCGTAACGCAAACTGTCCCAAATGAACCAAATGCCAATCAGTCAACAAGCCATCATCTGAGCTATACATACACATCGATGATACATTGACTCGATTCGGAAAAGTGACGCCACGAATTGTCAACGGTTGGAATAAGGGTGGTGGATTCGGCGAGATAGCTGTCCCGGGTGCCGGGTCTTGAATTGGAGTGTAGAATGGAGCGCCGGGTGCCCCAATATTTATGGTGGGATGTGATGTCATTCTGTAAAAGATTTTTATTTTTACTGTATGATAATGTTTGAAACCCAGCTTTTTATAAGAATTTTCTAATAGATTTTACAATTTTGGACTCTAGGAATAAATCATTCACCACAAAATTCAAGGAGTTTCGAAAAGCTTAATAATCTGGTGATTACTAATCATAAATGAGAAATCAAAGATGATCGGATGGGATAATGAAACTTTCATTAGACCAGTTAAGTTACCATATGACGATATACCTTAGAATTTTTCTTTATATTGATTGATTCATGTGAGTTTTAACCTGTTTGTTGACCAAAAATTTAGGCTTTTCCTATAATAAATGGTCAATAATAATGTTCATTCAATAAAAACTAAATGTCCAATATACTAAACAAAAGTGATATATATCCAAAAAGAAAGGCTTGGATCTGTGTTTCAAAAGCAATGAATTAAAAATCAAACCATGTCCAATAGGTAACATCTGAATTAAGAGAGTGGAATTGTGAAACATCAAGAAAAAATGTAGGCTAAATATTTTTTGAGAAATTTGCAATAGGAAGAGTTTTGAAACTAGTTTTTGCCTAATATTTCTCCTAATTTAGGTATTAGGTGAATTAATATCGATTGGAATCATCAACGTGGGAATCGCTATCGTCACCTTTTCCAACTCGTCTAGAATATGGTCGTGAGCCACTTGCAATTGCCCTAGAAGATGAAGTTGCAGCAGTAAGCCCTGCTTCACCTTCATATTCTTCATCAGTTGTTAGAGATGCAGCTGAAGCCGAGGTTCTTCGGCTTCGCATAGTTGTTGGGGTGGGACTACCATCATCTGAACCAAGGTTGTCATCTTCACTGTTGGTTTCCGCCGCAATAGAAGCAAGATCGTCCTGAGTACGTCTCGATCTTACACTTTGTATATCATCTTCACTCACATAAGATTCAGTTGTATAAATTGCTTCAGCTGGTTCTGAAGATTGCCGCGAACGAGGGATATCACGTTGAGGATTAGGATCACTAATGACAGACCCATGGCGTGACTATTTTAAAATAGAAAATTTTATAAGAATTTGGGAAACGAAAGAATCAAATCAAATGAAAGGATTACCCCTTCAAATTCGCTATCCGCGCCAGTTGTACTACCACCATCAGCTCCCCTTATTTCACTTTCATGGCGAATCGTCTCCCATGTCCCTCCCAAACCCTCATCTTCGGCGTCAGCGACTTCACCGTTTTGACTTTCGTCATCTTCACCAGTTGCGACTTTTGGCGTGTCATCTTGAAATTGTTCTGGAATAGGTGATGGAAGTTGATTTTGCCACAAGGCTACCAGATTCCTCCATGCCACAAACGAGAATAATAGTTCCCAGAATAAGAAGAGGGAGATAAATGTTGTGGCTGTAGCGACTGGGTAGTAGTACATGAAATAGCTGTAGAAAACATGGTTTCGTTAAAATTCATGAATGAATAAATTGATACCATCGAAATAAAGCAAGAACTCGATTTTTTGGCAGCAAAAATAATCTGTTTAAATTGCTACCTACCGTAAGCCTCTGAAATGAGCATCAAATCGAATTTTAACGTCATAAGTTTCAAGACGAGGATCAGATAAAGTTATATACCCGTGGGAAACACGTTTATTCTGATTAAATAATCAAACACAAATTTTCACATTCCAACGGATCTGTGAAAACAACCAAATTTGACCAAAGCATTTACTTACAGGATCCTCAATCATATTTTCCACCATTTTCACAACGAGCAATTGATCCTCTTTAGCGTATCCCAATATTAGGGGAATTAGGCGCCATAGAGTGTAAAATACGCGAAGTAAAGGAGATTGATATGTGAGGATGCACTAAAAAGAATAATCAAGAGTCTTAAACAGTTATCACGAAAGCTAAAAGTAAATTGAAATATTACCGGCCGACGCTCATTTTGAACAGTTTCATTGTTCGCTTGCTCGGAATTGAGCTGTAATCTAATCATAAAATTTCCTATTGTGAAAATTTTCGCTTATTAACCCAGCACATTGAGTGAATGTGCTTATTCTCCAGCTTGACTACAAACCCAATTCTATATTCTTTTGCGACGTAGGTACGTAAAGATCAACTGTCACATCATAAGCTTGTCCAGCAGTTAAAAACTAAGAAAAAATTGATAATTTTAATAAGTGATCTTTAAAACGAATATTTCAACTTTTTATTAAAGTGCTTACCCGAGATCCGGAAGTGGTAAAATTGATCATTGCAGTGGGTAGGGTATCCTGGCTGAATAACAGAATAATAAAATGAAGGGTTATATAAGCGCAAATAGGCACTAAGGTGTTACCATTGGAAACTTAACTGATATTGTAGGTAAACGGGTTTAACATGATATATCTTCGGGACGTATAACCAATAAAAACCTAGATAAGATATGAATGCTACGCTCACTAAGGTCACCGCGACAATGGCGACAAAGATTGACTTGACAGCAACACGCTGTGTCTTTGGTGAAGTAAGTGCATGAGTGAAGCGACTGACATAAGGCTCGAAGACATTAAAAAAGGGAGAAAAAAAGAATTGAACAGCCTATAAAAAAGGCAAAGGAGTTAATTAAGACTACTTTAAAAGGTATCGATTTGGCATTTATCTTGAGAAGATACCTCGAGAAGCATTGCTTTGTTGTAAGTTTTAGATACACCACTTTTTCTATTGCTTTATACAAAGTGTTGGAGTTTTGAACAGAACAGTTTCGTTATATGATAATAATGACATCCTCATCATATGAAATTTCATAATTTCCTGCAGGTTGAAGATGTTCATACATCATCTAATCATATGATCTTTATTTGGCAATAGGTTTAAAGGAATCGAAGATCGAATAATCCTCCGATACACGTTCTGTACTTTATGCAAAGACAATATGTCTTATCAAAATCCCGCAACCTTTGCTCCCTATTCACCACCACCGGATGAAACAAAATCATTTAGAAATTCAACTCGTTATATTCCTCCGTCAAGTAGTAGCCGCAGCCAGGGTGGATCTGCTGCCGCGTCTACCTCGGCTTCCGCAGCAAAACCTACCGCCTCCGCAAACCCTTTTGCAGGCGTTTATCAAAATTCAGGACAAATACCTCCAAATCAAATAAAGATCAACACGTATGAGACAGATCTGCCTCTTAGGTACCCTTCTTTAATTCAACAGGTTTCTTTAATGTTTACATCAGGTTTTACAAAATTCTAACATCCAATTTCATTTGACTTAGAGTTGATATTGCAGCATCTTTAACTTACTTGTTTGGCTGCATTACTGGTAGGGGTAACACCATTCACTCCTGATGGAATCTATACTTGATTGAATTCGAGAGATTGTCTTTATTTAGGTGTGCTATTTTTGATATTGGAACAAAAGAATGACTACGTTCGTTTTCATGCATGGCAGGTATAGTATATAGAATATTTTAAACCCTATTCTAAAGAATGTTTCAAAATCTGAACTGAATCTTGAAAATCTTCCTTTTAACGAACGGATTCCAGTCCTCTATAGTATTTGGCATATTGTTCGTAAGTCAAATCATTTATTACTAGTTAGCACTTTATTTTGAAAAGGATGAAAGAAGCTCTAACATATTTTTGTTTTTTGATTTGATCGAAAAGTTTTTCCATTTCATCATAATCTTCATATCATCATTCCTGAGCTGGGTTTTATTTTTAATCGAAATAGGCCTCATTGGCTTTCTTAGGTTAGGGAAAATTCTTCATTATTGATATAAATAAAAATGAGTAACTAATAATATATTTTAATTTCTTCAGCTATCAGGCGTACGTTAATGCTCCAACTCTACATCGTTACGAAGTGCCATTCTTTGGTCCTGTGGCCAGTCTATGGGTAGACAACGAATAATCAAGTTTGTACAGGATTCATGATAACCAACCTCGATGGTTGAATAAAATCGATTAGGATCCCGAATCACTTGATGCTGTTGGATTGACTAAGAATCATGGGAACAATTCTTGTATCCTTTTTTGAAATTTAATTATTGTAATCGAGTAGCATTCTGCTTTTCTGTATAATATAATCAAACAACTCCAATTTCCTTTTTAATATCCCATTAGCTTTTTTAATTTATAAAGAAAATTCCCCTTTTTGAATATATTCTATAAAGATAATAGGGAATTTGGAAATCTTTAGCCTTTGGCTATCAAGACACAGTATTTCAAAACGTTGTGTTCCCATATTTAGCTGATGCTTTCTTAATATGTTTAAAATCTATCTCATTGAGAATTCGTTCTATTATAAAAATATCCAAAATTCCTTTTAGGAAAGATGTAAGATGGGTCATCTGGTCGACATGAAATTCTGAGAAATATCTTTTAGGCTTGTTAAGATTATTTTCCCAGTTCACATGTCACTTGCAATAAATTGTTGAACATCGATTTTAAGTGTTTTGCTTCAACTTGTAACAGTATTTGTTAATAATTATTTTTTGAAAAGCTTTAATTTTAAGAGCAATTATCATAATTTCAAATTTTAATAATTAAAACTGTATTAATTAAATTTATTACAATATATTTCAAATTAAAACAGTATTTAATATTACAAATTATCAAATTATTTATTTGTAAAAATATAAAAATTATATAATTAAATTTAACATAAATATTTTATTTTTAAAATATTAATGGTTATTATTATTATTATTATTATTATTATTATTATTATTATTATTATTATTATTATTATTATTATTATTATTATTATTATTATTATTTAAAAAAATGTGGTCTAATTGTTATCTAATACAATATAACAATAAATATTATAAATTAAATATAAATCATGTACTTTTTACATATAATTAGTTATTTAAACTAATTAAATTTATTAACAAAAAAACCTAAATTATTATTAAATATATTATTATTAAGTAAATTATTTTACTTTAAGATTAATTATAAATTATTAATATTTTTTCAATTATAGCAATTTTTTTATTTTAGCATTTAATAAAAAAAAAATTTATTATTTTATAATTAAAGCAATTAAAAAACCAATAAACTTAACAATAAATCTAATTAACAAAGCCAATTTGGCCAATTCAGATTTTAAAAAAGCCAAATTGAAACTAATTACAAAATTAATAATAATAATAATAACAAAAAAACAAAATTCTTAAAATTTTAAGACTAATTACAGATTTTAATAAACTTTTTAGAAAATAAAATAAAAAACTTTATAATTAAAAACCAAATAATTTAATTCTAATATTTAAAACAATATTAATAATTAAAGATTTTTTATTAAATACGATTTTTTTAAAATATTAATCTTAATAATAATAATAATAATATTTAAATCTTTTTAAAAACCAAAAATAATAATAAAATATTTCAACTACAACATAAAATCAGAAAACTAAAAAATAAACAAATATAATTACATACTTAAAAAACTAATTTACTAATTTTAAAATAATAAACCAAATAAAAATTTATTAACTTAATTTTAAACGTATTTTTTAAAATAATATTTTTTTACAAAAACTAATTAACAAGCCAAAAAAATATTTAAAAATACATAAAACTTAAAATAAATATTCTATTGCTATTAACCAATAAGTTTTAGCTTAATATTGAAAATTTAACCAAAAATACTTTAATATATATTATTTTAATCTTATTAATTTTATTAAGTATTAAAAAAAAATTATCTATTTAAAAAAGCTTTAACAATTAATAAATATCTTCTAGATATTATTAAAATAAACAATATTATTAAAAAACAAAAAAAAGTACTTTAATTTTTATTTAATTAATTTAATCTTTAAAATTAAATAATTTAATGAGTTAATTAATTAAAGCTATATATAAAAATATAACTTGTTTTGTTTTTAAATTTAATAATAATTAATTAAAAATTAATATATTAAATAATTTAATTATATATTTATTAAAACTAGTTTTAGTTACTGCTATTATATAAATAAATAAAAATTATTATTTACAACCAAATTAAAATTAATATTATAATTAAAATAATTACAATAAAATTAATGTTTTATTTTTTATAAAAAAACAGATTTTAAAATAAAAGTAATATTCTATTTTTATAAAAAAACAGATTTTAAAATAAAAATAATGTTTTAAAAACATTAAAAGAAATATATTTTTTAATTAGTTGTTTAAAAAAAATTTTAAATAAATAAAAACTTTTATTAAAAGCCAAAAAAATATTATCTATTTGTTTTAAATTTAAAAAAAAACTTTTTAAGTATTAAAATTATTAAAACAATAAAAAAGATAGTATTTAATTTTTTGTTTTAAATATAATTATAAAAATATAAAATTTTTTTTTATTAATAGTTATTTGTAATTTCTTACAGATTTTTTAATTCAAATTATAATTATATATATTAAAGTTTTAAATAAAATAAAAATTCAAGTTAAAAAATAAATATTTAAATAAAAATATTTTTATTGTTTTAATATTATTACAAAATATAATCTTATTGTTATTTATATATGTAAAATTAAACTTTTATAATTAATATAGCTTATATAATTTAATATATAACTAATAAGTTTATATTTAATAACAAATTTAAAAAAACTTGAAACAAAAGCTGTTTTGTTTCTATATTACTTAAAAAATAATGTTTTTATAAATTAGAAAGTTTTTTGGTAATAATATTATTAAAAACCAATAAAAAACAAAAATTGCTTTTTTCTTATTTTTTGCTTTAATTGTAGTATAAAAATACATAAAAAAAAGAGAATTAAAGCCTAATTATTTCTATTAATAACAATTTAAACCCAATTAAGAAATAAATAATAATAATAATAATAATAATAAAACAATATATAAACTATTTAAAAATTTATTATGAAAATATAAAATAATAGTTAATATTATATGTTTAAAAAGATTAACAACCAAATCAAAAACTTAATTGACAATTAATTTTTTTAGTACAACCACTAACTATTCTTGTATCATAAATTAGATGTGGACCAGTCATCCAAACAATTAACTTATATGAAAAAGTTAATTATAAAATATATAAAATATGTGGTTAAAAAAATAATTAAATAATATTAAAATTAATAATAAAATTTATTTTATAAATATTAAAGTAATTTTTTTTACAAATGATAAAATAATTGTTTTTTTACAACTGTTTTTTAATAAGCATTTAAAAAAAGATTCAAAGTAGAAAAAATTAGTGAATAACATCTTTTATCCAGTTTTTTTTTAGTAAACAATAAAGTGGATTGGTTTTTAAAATCAAATTAGAATATATTCAAAATAAAAACGGCAATTTTAAATTATGAAATAGAGGAATGTCCAAATCTATGTATTAAAATTGAAATGATCTTTTTAAAACGTAACTGTTCATTAATTTATAAAATTATTTGAACAAATCATCAGAAAGTACTGTTTTAATACACTTGAAAGGTTTAAGTAATAAAATCATATATAAAAAACTTGGTATATGTGAAGTAATAAATATTGAGCATTATTGCTTCATATTCTTAGTATTTGAGGCAGTTGTAGAATCAATGAAAGGATTTTCGAAAGGAGTTTTTCTCACGATAGGACTTTTGAATTGATTGTGTGTATCTAGAATAGGAATTAAAATGGTAAGGAAGAATCGGGCCGAAGAAACTCGTATTGTATAAAGTTCACCTTCAATGAAAGAGCCATACTTTCTTTCGAAAGCTTGATTGGCCTTTAATTGTGATACTTCGAATTTTATCAATTCATTGACAATTGAATCGTGAATTTGCTAAAATTGAGGGAAGAATGAAGATTTTTTTAAAAATCATTCAGACAAAGGATTCTGAAAAACTCGGAGTAATTAATCAAATATACGAAATCTCAGAAACATTGAGTGAAAAATACCAAATATTGTGCTTCTTCCGATCTCAATTTTTTGACAATAGATAATCGTTCTTCTTCCAATTCTTCCTGCTTGGCACTGTATTGCTTGATTTTCGATTCTCTAAAAAAGAGTAATAATTAGAAATCAAAATTTAATAGACGAATATTTTAAAGAAACTTCTTGGTAGGGACATACAAGTCTTGTTTATGCCGAATAGCTAGTTCATGGGCCAGGTCAGATATACATTTTATTGTTGTATCACATTCCAAGGAGAGTTTTTTTTGCTTGTATTTTGCCTTTTTCTCCATTCGACCTTTTTAATATTAAAAAAAATTAATAGATTAATTAAAATTGAGAATAAACAATCTTTTGGTCTTTGAATTACTTACTATGAACCGCAGCAAATATTTTAACAATATCTTCTCTAGGAAAAAATTGTGAAGAAAATTTCAAAATTATTTTTATTATCTATTTTATTATTATTATTATTATTATTATTATTATTATTATTATTTTACCCATCTTGTTCGGGACTGTTAAAACCCTCATCGTCAGATTTTGCAAGAGTTTTTCGTTTCGTGTATTTTGGAGGCATTTTTTAAACAAATTTGTAGAAAATATGAAGAATATGATAAACCTCTTCAAAAGGAAGATATAATTTAATTATGAATTGTGTAACCACATTATTGATTAGGCATCGTCATATTTTTAATCACGATATCAAATTACAATATTAAATTTGATAATGCTGATATATTTTACCAATTTGTTTCATAAGCTAATAGATTAAAATTGTCATAATATACAATAACTCTTTTGAAATATTTAAGGAATTGTTATTTTTTATTACATTAAACTATGTTTTTTCTAAATTTTCTTTTTGTTTTTATCATATGGCAATGTTAAAGAGAATTCATTTGTATCAAAATTTGGTCTTAAGAATTTTTATAATTAGAAATAAAAAAAAATATTTTATTAAATTAACAATTAATTTAAATAATTAATATAATATAAGTGGCTAATACATAATAAATGAAATAATTATTTTAATTAATAAAAAAATTTAAACTTATTATTATTTTACATATAATAATAATAATAATAATAATAATAATAATAATAATAAATAAATAAATAAATTGTATTTTAAATAAAAATTAACTTGAAAAAATTGAAAAAATGAAATTAATTTATAATAGTTATTAAAAACAAAATAAAAACAATGTTACAATTTAAATTTATATATTTATTTAATAATATGCAAAAATAATTAATAATTGAATTGTCTAGTCTGTATAATAATAATAATAATTTTAATAATTTGAGATTATTTCGGTATATGATCGAAAATAAATAATTCTCGAAAATAAGAAACTTTTAGTTTTAGAAAAATAATAATAATAAGTTTGAAAAATAATATTTTTATAATTTATTAATATGGAAATAATATCTTTATTTTTTTTTGATATATTATTTTGCTTATTATCTTTAATATTTAAATTTATTATATCTATAATTTAATTATTTCTGTTTAATTCGTTAAAATACATCTGAAATAATATATAAAAAAAATAGAAAAAGTAAATAAGAGATATTTTTTCTGTATTATTATATAAGTGAAAGATTCGAAAATAAGAAACACTCTTTCTTTCTTTTATTTTTATGACCATGACCAGAGCAAAGAGTAAAAAAGTTTCAAATATTATTTTCTTTATAGTAACTAATAAAGTTTCAACAAAAAAGGGTCTTTCTATTGTTAAAGCAGTTAAGCAGAATGTTTTGGTAATGTTTTTTTTTAAATATTAATAATAAAAAGCTGTCTTTGGCAGCTTCTAAAACATTTTTTTTATCTTTAGTTAGTGGTTTTTCTTTAATCAAAGTTCTGTTTAAAAAACACACATGGATCAGTTTTAGTGTTGTTTCCATCTTCTTCAAAAGCTTAAAAGTTTTTAACAACAGGCCAGTTAACAAGCTAATCTTTTTGTTCTTTTTACCAATATTATTATTATTACTTCGCAAATGGCCAAAAAAGTCAGAGTTAAAAAACGGCAACAATTATTTGTATTTGCTATTATTATACTAAATTTTTTTGTAATTTTAAATAAGACCTTAAATAAGATTTTTTTAGCAGCAACCAGTCTTCTTTTTAATATAAGCAATAAAAATAATAACATATTTTTTAAGATGAACCAAAATTAACTACTGATTGTATTGTTAAATATGGTGTCTTTTGGCGGATTATTGTCAATTTTAAAAGCAAAACAATCTATTAAATTACTTAATTTTAAGAATTGAACTGATTAAATTGATATTGAATTATTCTTTGCTTTTTTTTTATCTGATACTGTTTCTAATAATGCTTGAAAAATAATCTCTAATCATCAAAAATTTTCTAAATAGGTAGTTTTTACTCTTAATGTTTGACTTTATTTTTAAAATTAAGTTGTCTTTAATTAATTTTTTGTTTTATCTGTTGTTTGGTTTTATTGGATTTAAGTTGGTTTTTAATGATAATATTAAGTTATTCTGTATAAATTTTACTTTTAAAACTTCTTTAGTTGTTGCTATTAAAGTTTTTATTAATGGTTTTTTTTAATCACACATAAAATTGCAAAAATTTTTATGATGGCTTTTGATTCTTTTTTTTTTTTACTTTTATTGTACTTTATAATATTTTTTTAGCATATTTTCTAATAAAATTAAAAATACTTTTGGTAACTGGTCTATATTAATAAAAAAAACAGTATTTGAATTTTTTTTTTCTTAACCAAAAAAAAATTATTATCTTAAAAATTTTTTTTAAGACCAAATTAATTAATCTTTTTTTTTGGTTATATTGTTTTTAAAATCAATAATATGATTTTTTAGATTAGTAGTTATACTTGTTTTATTTTCTGTTTTTTTGATTTGTATTATTATTAATATTTTGCTATTGTTATTTTTAAATTTTGTAAAATACTAAATCTTATTATAACAAAAACTGGTACTTTGTATAAATATTATATTTAATAAAAAACTTCTGAGTGCTATCACTATTATAGATATTAAAATTTGAACTATTAATTTATTGAATATAAGATGTTTTTATTTATTTTTTCTAAATTGTTTTTTAGATTTATTATTGACTTTAAGTTATTTATATCTTTTTTTATTAATAAAAAGTTTTATATTAAAGCTTTTATTCTTTTAACTTTTTTTTTGCTGTCTTTTTAATTATTTTTGTTGTTAATTTTATTGTTAAGTTTAAATTGAATTTTTTGAAAACTCAAATCTTAAGTTTGACTGCTTTAGTAAAATTTATTATTAAGTTTATTGGTTTTTTGATTATTTTGATTACTGTTTTTTTGAATAAGTATACTAATAAGATTCTATAAATAAAAAAAACCAGCTTATTATAAAATATACTGCTAATACTTTTTATAATTTTTTAATTAATGTTTTCAAAGATATTATATGTTTTAAGTCTAAAATCAATTTTAGTAGAATAAACTATAATAAAATATTGGCTGCAAAGTTTTTTTTTAAGTAAAAACATTATTAAGTGAATTATTACTTTATAATACATATTAAGTATTAAAACTTATGATAGTATAAAGACAATTAAATTATTTTTTAGTAAGTTTATTTTTAATTCTAGAGATTTATATAATATTATTAAAAAAATTTATAAATTAAGTTTATTTTCAGCTTTTTTTGTTTTAATATAATATAATTTTAATTGATTTGAATAATTAGTTACATATAAAAGTACATGATTTTATATCTAGTTTAGATTATTTAATTTAATATATTATACTAAATTATGTTTAGATATTATTTATTAAACATAATAAAAAATAAAAATAAAAACTTTTTATTTTAGAAAACTTGATAATTATAAAAATAGGTTTTTTATTTTTGGTTATATATACTATTAAAAAAAATTTTATAATTTTAAAACATATTAAATTTATTGTAAAATTTAATAATTAAAAAATATTTTTATTTTAATATTTATTCAAATATTATTTAATATAATACATCAAATTAAACAATTTAAACTAAGTGTAAATTATGTATTTAATTATATATAACCAGCCACTCAAATTAATTAAAACAATATTATATATTTATATGAACAGAAATTATGTTTTTAATATTAAAAAAAATAAATACAACCTATATATGCTAAAACTTATACTAAAAGCTTTAATAACTCTAAGCAGTTTAATTATACCACTAAATAAAACAGACAACAAATCAAAAATATCTACAGAAATAATTTTATTGTATAAAATCAGACCACTTTTTTTTATAAAATTTTGGTGTTTAAAGTAAATAAGCCAGATATTATTTTTATAAGCCAACTTAAAACTATACACAAAGTTTATAATCTTACAACCAGTAATTTTAATATTCTTAAAAATTAAAAAAGCTTCTTAAAACCAGTTCTTAAAAACAAACTTATTATATAAAATTATATATATATTAATATTAGAAAAACACAAGAACAATAATTAAAAAACATATGAGAACAATTTAAATTGACCAAAAAATACTATTCAAATAGCTATATAAATATTTAACAGTTTTTTACAAGCTTTATTATTCATTTTACAAAAAAAACATAATCCAAAAACTTAATGTTTTTATAAAACAAATATACTATACTATAATAATGTTTATCATATAAATGTTTACAAACAGTTATTAATAGATAGTATTATATAATTTTTATAAAATAAAAATGCACTTTAACTATAGTTTTGCTTATGAATTCAGTAGCTATGTGAAAATTAAAGTGTTATATTAATAATAATTTAATTTAATCTATATTTTCAAGTAAATTATTTTTCAAAATTTTAGACCTAAATTTGATTTTTTAACAGATACAATAAACAGTCTAAAAAATTTTACAAATAAAATGTCTTGTATTTTTTGAAACCATTTTATCATTAGTCTTAATAAAATACTTTTATATATAAATTAAAAGCACTAAATATGAAAATAAAGTAGTATTAGCCAATATGCTAGTCTTTTTATTGTCTAAAACAATTGAGTAATTCTTAATCTTATGTTAATTAACTCTTAAATTTATTTTCCTAATAATATTTATAATATGTCATACTTAATTTAACAATAATTATAAAAATCTGATAAAACCAAATTCAACTTTAATTTACATATATCTAAAGTTATTTGGCTGTCAAAAAATAACTTAATCATATAAAAAAAACATACTTTAAAATAAGTACAATAGCTTGTAACTTAGCCATAGTAAAAAAACTAATTTAGATACTTTAATATTTAAATCTAAGTTTATATCTTCGAAAAAAGCCATAATACCAGTTTTTATATAGTAGTATTCAAATTGCTTAAAAAGCTGTTAATATAAATAAAAAAACAAGTTATATTAGTACTAAGCAATTATTTATAAATTATATTATATTTATAAGAACTAAGAATATCTAAAGATTAAAATCCAATAACTAAAAATAAATTATTAAAATAAAAATTCAATTTAGTTAAAAACTTAATAGAAAAAATAAATTAACCAAAAACAAGACCATAAAAGTCTAATTTTTTTTAATGTTTGAAAATTTTTTAATCAAAAACTTTACTATTTTTATTATACAACTGTTTAATAAAAGCAATATCAAACTATTTAAATAAATAAAAAATCTTAAAAAAGACAAATCTATCCAAAATTATTAATATTAGAGTTTTATTTTAAAAATAAAATACTAAACATAAAAAATTAACCAAAAATAAATCATATTTATAAAAAATATAAACCACATTTGTTTGGAAATTATTAGATAAGCTAACTTTAACACAAATTAAAAAGCATAAAGTATAGTAAAAAGACCAACTTAAAATTTATAAGTTAAAAAATTTATGTTTAAATAAGCAATCCAAAATATTATATATATTAGAAAAATACAATATAAAAGTTAACTTGCCCTTAGCTTGCATCTGTTCAAAAGTTTTTAAGCTATACAAAGAAAAATAATAAATTGTATTACATAAAAAATCTAAAAACAAAAATTTTAATTTTAAATTTTTATAAATTATAATGTTTTATTTGCTATATATATTTTTAAAAACAAAATTAAATTGAATTCTATAATTGACAATAAAATAAAATATTATTAAAACCAAATATAAAAACTGTTTATCAAAGATAGATTTTTTAATATAATACTAGTTAAAAATTTAATATTCAAATAAGTTTTTGCTAAATTAGGCTTTAATAAATTTTTTGTTAACAAAAAATGCTTAAGTATTTGTAAAATTTCTTTTTTTTGTAATAAAAATTAGCAAACTATTAGTTAACAAAAAAAATTTAAAACTTTGTAATTTATCAAAATAACTACTGTTTTGTTATTATTAATTAAAATATTATTAATTTAAAAAAATTTACTTGCTATATTTAAAATATATTAAATTACTGCTTGATTATATTCAATCCAAATTGTATTATTAATAAAGACACTAATAGCCAAAAATAATATTAAACCAGCCTAGATTTTAATTTAACCAGTCTTAGCAACAAACTTATAATTAATTTTGTAATTACATACATTTTTTTATTTTTTAACTTTATACAAAAAAAAATTATAAAAAATATATTAAAAAAAAATCAGAAAATTTTATCCTAATTCAGCTTATTATAAATATAGTATCTATTTATTAAGCCAAAATTAATTATAATTTGGTTAATATGATTATTATAAATACTTTCAAAAAATTTGACAAGCTTATTATATATTTTTATTTTATTTAAACTATATTTTAAATGTTTTTAATTTATAAAATTATATGCTTTGTGGATATTTTACAAAACTAGCCAAAGTTTATAATTTTTTTTAAAGCATTTTTAACTACTAATTCAATTATAAAAATGAAAAATTGTGTTATCATACTTTTAAATATTAAAAAATTATCTTTGTAAAAACATTAAACTTATTATATATTAAAAAAATCTTATTAGAAAAAATCTTAGAAAGAATTTTTCAAGCTGTTTTAATCAAAGCAATAAATTAAGTATTTGTTAAAATACTTTTTTACTTATATAATTTGGAGATTATTAAAACTTAAACCTCTTTTTAAGATTGAAAATTAGATTTATATACTAAACAAAAATTTAAAAGCTTTAAAAACATATTTAATACTATTTTATTATAATACTTTTATAATTTGTTTAAAATACTAGTTGTTTTTCTTTTAGATAAATTTTTTATTATATTTAATAATTTATCAAAATTAATAGAACATATAATATTAAAAAAAGCATTATTAGCAATATAATCAAGCAAAAAATACTAATAATATCATATTTTGGATATATTTTTTAATATTTTGTATTTTTTTGTTCAATCTTTTATAATAGTATCTACTTTAGATTTAATCAACTTAGATTTTAATACTAATTTTTATTATTATTAAATAGTTCAATACTATTTTATAAAAAAGATGCTTTAAAATATTCTAAATAATATAGCCTTTATTTAATTTAAAACTTTCTATTTTTCTGTTAATAACAAATTTAATATGTAATTTTTAGTATATAAAAACTCTATTATTTTAAAAACTCTGTATAATTTTCTAGTATTTAACAGAACAAATTGAATAATATTAAAACAAATACTTAAATTAATAAATATTTTATATTAAAAGCATTAATAATATTAAATAAAAACCAAAGTTTTAAAAATAAGTTAAATATATTACTTAAAATTAAGTAAAATGTCTTAATTAGTTTAGAAATCAAAATTTCTAATTTGTAAAAATAAGATAACAACTTTATGAAAACATTATTATATTTTTTGAATTATAATTTGGAAAATATTTTATTCATTAAAAAACAAACTATTTTGTAAACAATATTTTATAATTTATCTCTATCCAATAATTTTTTTACTAATAAATATAGTAACAATATTAAGTATTAAGATCTTAAATAATTTTTATTTTACATTATTAACATTTTTTAAATTAAAATTTCATTAATTTTTATTAACTTGTATGTATAAAATTCTTAAAATTAAGTCTAAAAAACTATTAAAATTAATAGTAATATGAATAACATTGTAATTAATATTAAAAAATTTATTCATATTTGTAATTTTTTTGTTTATTAAAACATTTACCAAGTTAGATAAAACAAAAATAAAATTAATAGTTTTTTTAATGTTTTTAGAGTTTTTACAAGTAGAAAACTTAACAAATAAACTATTAATTAACAAATTAATTAAATTTAAATTTATATATCTTTTGAAGTTAAGACTATACTTAATATTATTTTTATTAAAATCACCTCTTAAATAATAAAAATATTTTTATTGTATACATAAATTATAAAAAAATTAACAATAATAGCTTGATTCAAACATTTTTTTAAAGATATATTTATATATAACTTTAATACTAAAACTGATTATTTGTTTTTAAACAATAAATAGATCATTAAAAATCTACCAAAAATTTCCAAGATTTTTAAAACATGTTTAATTAAATGTTTATTCACAATTAAAACAATATTAGCACTTAAATATCCAGAATTCAAACCAAAAATAAACACTTTTATATTTGAAAATTTGTTCACAATTTAAGATTTGATGTTAAAACAAAGTTTAATTTTAATAATAATTGAAAAAATATTACAGTTAAATTTAAGATAATTAATATTAAAATAATCTATAATTTATAATTAGCTATAATATTTTGAATTTACTAATTTGGTAGTTAAAAAATTTTTATATTTATAACTTATATTTGTAATACTTAATAATTTATAACTTTTTACTATTAATATAGATTATTTTAAGTGCTAAATTTAGTTTAAATTTTGTTAATTCTGGTAAAATTACAGTAAAACAAACTAATATTTTCATAATTAAAAATGCTATATGATAATATAATATTATTTATTCAACAAAATAATTATTAATTATATAAGTAATTAAGTTAGAGTTTTAAATTGTTTCAAGTTTTAAATTATTATCAAATATATAAATAATCAAGTTAAAGTTTTGAATTGTTTTAAGTTTTAAATTATTACTAATTTTGTAAGTAATTAAGTTATAGTTTTAAATTATTTTAAGTTTTAAATTATTATTAATTGTATTAATAATTAAGTTAGAGTTTTAAATTGTTTCAAGTTTTAAATTATTATTAATCTTGTAAATAATTAAGTTAAAGTTTTAAATTATCCCAATTTCTAAATTATTATTAATTATATAAATAATTAAGTTAGAGTTTTAAATTGTCTTAAGTTTTAAATTATTACTAATTTTGTGAATAATTAAATCAGAGTTTCAAATTATTCTAAGTTTTAAATTATTATTAATTGTATAAGTAATCAAGTTGAAGTTTTGAATTGTTCCAAGTTTTAAATTATTATTAATTGTATAAATAATTAAATTGGAGTTTTAAATTGTTTTAAGTTCTAAATTATTATTAATTGTATGAATAATTAAATCAAAATTTTGAATTGTTTTAAGTTTTAAATTATTATTAATTGTGTAAATAATCAAGTCAAATTTTTAGATTAGCTCTATTTAATCAAAGTTTTAATTGTACTTTTCTTTTGTTTTTTAATTTTACTATATTTAATAGCAAAAAACATACTATTTTTTAGCTTGTATTCTACAAAATTATGAAAATATTATACTTTATAATAAGTTTATAGTGTTTAATTAATATTATACAAATAATAAAAACCAATTAAAAACTGCAATGTACTTTAAAAAACGGTTTTCTATATATAAAACAGCCTTTAGTTTTGGCTTGAATTAAAAATAAACCAAATTTTTATTCATAAGCAAATATAATACATAATTTAATTAACAAATATATATACATAATATGTAATTTTGACTTTAATAAAGCATTTATTATTTTTGTTTAAAAAACAAAGTTATATAAAATAATACTTATTAAAGATATAATTTGAACTGTTAATATAAAGTTTTATGATCAATTAAATATTTTAAAAAATAAGTATTAAAAACTATTTAATAACTAACTTAAAAGTTTTAAAGACTATATTGAATTGTATTTACTTTATTTTTATAGTAATATATTATCAGTCAATATTAAATATATTAAAGATAAATAAGTACATATAATAATATTTTTTGCTAATTAAAAATTATATAATATTTTCAACATAAATAAAATTATACTATTTTATGTCATATTACCAAATTAGAATCTTGTTATAATATCATATTATAATATTAAATAATCAAAAGTGTTATTAGTACTTGCTTTTATAATTAATACTAATAAAACTAAGTATTTACTATTACTTATTATTGGTTATATTAAATATTTAAACTGTTTTTAAAAGAAAACAAAATAGCAACTTGGTTTTTAGTATTATTTAAACACTTGTATTTAAATAATTGGTAATATTTATTGACAGTAGTTTGTTAATTGGGATTATTAACTGCATAAAAAAAACCAAAACATATTGTTATTAGTAAACAATTTTGCTGATTATAACTATAATACAAAATTTATTACGAATATTTATGTAAAATAGTTTGCATCTAACTTAATAATACATATTTAGTTTATGAATATTAGAATTATTTATTGTTTTAAAACATATTATTATTACTATTTTTTATCATATATTGAATTTTTTTAATGATAATACTAATAAAATTTATGTAATTAACTAACTTTAAGCAATATGTTTAATTTATAGAACATAAAAAAATGTTTTAAATAAAATAATTATTTATTGTTAACACAGAATTGATATTTTTTTAATCAATACAAATGACAACTTTTAGAATAAAACTACAAACTTGAAAATATTAGTATTAGAAAAGATTAAAAATTGCTATAAAAAATTCAATTATATATAACCAAATTATATATATTTATCAATTAAAAAATTGGTAAATTTATCTAAAAAAAACAATATAATTAGTTTAAAATATCTGAATAATAATAAAATTACAAATTATATTATAATAAATTGTAAAACAAAGCATAATAACTCTAATAAAAAACAACAAATACAAAAAGTAATATGTATTAAAAATATATTAACTATTATTACAAATTTTAAACAGTTTATAAGACTTAAAAATAGCAAAAAATTTTATAATATAATTAATAAACTTATTTATATTAAATATATATTTTATAAAAAAATACAAGATAAACAAAAACAAATAACTCTTACAAATTTTTTTAATATTACATAAACTATTTAAAAATTCTTATAAAATTATGTAAATAACTTTATTTTTTAATAATATTATATTTATTTTTATTATATATATACTATATATATTTAAATCTAAAAAAATTCATAACTTATAATAACTTATAATAATTTATATCTACCAAAAGTATGAATTATTTTAAATTTAACTGTATTTAATTTATTATACTACCTAATAATATTATTCTGTTTGATAAAAATATTTATTTTTTTAATATTATATATAGTTATTTTTTAAGTTAAGCTATTTATTAAGAATAAAAAAAAGATATTATATTATTATCTAAACTAAAAAATTTTAGTTTATTCATAATAATTTTAATTAAACTTCTTAAAACCATCATGTTAGTTTTTAAACTACTAATTTTAATGGTTAAAACTTTGAATTTACTAGGAAACATATTTTAAAAAATATTAAAAATTATACATAAAACCAAAAAATAGATAATGGCTTATTAACAGCTATGTTCAATATTAAAATAGTATTAAAAACAAGTATTTTTACAATATAATTCAAAAATAATAGAAAATATATATATTTAATTTATAAGAAATATTAATAATATAATTAGACAAAAGCTTTAAAAAATATTTAAAAATATTTAATTTGAAAGCCAAATTTAAAGTAATAAGAACTTTTTTAGGACTGTCAATCAATAAATTTACCAAAAAGACACCAGTAAATAACTTAAAAAAATATATTTTAAACTATTATTTATTACTAAAATTTATGTTAGTTTATCAAAAGAAACTAAATAAAACACAAAAGTCTATTTTTTAATATAAATAAAAGTAAAATGTTTTTTATTTAATTTTGAAAAAAAAATTTTAAACTTTGACCAAATAGTTTAAAATTACTATTATAAATAGTTAAAATATAATCAAATTTTTTATGTTTAATATACTTAAAAAAAGTTAAACCAGCCTAAATTAGATTAATATCTTTAAAAACAGAAATTAAATAAATAGTATTATTTTTGACTATAATAGACTTAAAATATATAATTACATAATATATTTATATATAAAAAACAAAGTTATAAAAAATAAAGCATATTTTCTTACTATATAATTAAATTAAGTTTGAAAAGTTATGGACAGTTATGTCTATTAGTAGAATATATAAAAAAACACAATAATAGTTCTTTAAATTTCAGATATATTTATTAGTATTGGCTTTAATAATTTACATCAAATTTTTACTTAGTAAGATTAACTATTTAACTGTAATTAGATCAATAACTTCAAAATTTTTAAACTTAATCAAGACTTTTTGCCTAAAATTAATAAGCTATATTTTAATAAAAACTATTTTGCTAAATTTAACTAATGTTAATTTAATCATTAATTTAAAAAAATTTACTAAAATTTTCTTAATTATTATTTTTTAATTTGATCTATTGTTAATTTTTTTAAATTAGTATTAACTAAAATTTTTTTTTACAATTAATTGTTTTATAATTTCAAAATTAGATTTAAATATAAATAATTTCTTAATAATTTCTTAAAATTTTGAAAAAGTTAATACATTTTTAAAACTATTAATATTATAAAAAAGTTTTTTATATATTTTAATTTGTTATTTAAAATCTTATTAAATATAACCAAGAAGTTAATGTCTAATATATATAACTTTATTAAATTAAAACTTTTTTTTTAAAATATAAATACAAAATAGAATTAATTAATAAAAGAAAAAAAAAGTTTATAATATTACTATTATTATTAAAATTAAAATTACATAACTTAAAAAAAAATTACTATTTTCTTAGAATTAAAGTATAAGAAATTATTACTTTTATTATTAATATTATAGTTAATATTATATATAATTAAGTTTTTTATTATGTTATTAAAAAAATATTCATGTTTTTAAACTGATCAATATTATACAAAGATAATTTGAATTTTAAATTTGCTTTATTACTTAAATGGTTTATTTTGCCAATTAATATTTTAAATTTTTGTATTAAACTTCTATTTATTAAATTCAAGATAATATTTTTAGTTAATTTTTTTTAGATATTGTACTACTAATAATGACTGCTAAAAAAATAACCAAAAAATTTGTGTTTTATAAAATAGTAAAAATAAAAAAAATAGAGAAAAAAATAAAAAATAAAGTTTAAAATATTATTTTTTTTAAATTTATTAATAATAATTATTAATAAAATATAAAAAATTTATAAATATAAATTTAATTATTATTTAAATTAAAAATTTGGTTAAAATTTTTAGTTTTTTATAAAAAAATTTGGATAATTTTAAAAATAAATTAAATAATTTATATTTAAATAAAAATATAAAAAATAATTTTAATTTTTATTAAACATTATTTGTTAATTTATTTGTAATTTATAAAAATTTCAAAATTAAAATATAAAATATATAAAAAAAAACCAAAATTTAATTAAATAAAATTGTTAAATATAGTACAAATTTAAAATATATTATTAATAAGATAAAAAATCTGTTTATAATATATAATAAATATTGTTTTTATTATATTTTATTTTTTATTATAAAAATATATTATAGTTAAATTATACCTATTAATATTTAATAATAATTTAATTATTGTAAGAAACATTAATTTAAAAAAAAAATTTATTTTAGTTTTAAAAAACTATTAAAATATATATTTAATACAATACTTTATTTATTTTATAATTAATTTTTATCAATAAATAAATTTAATATTACTTTTATATTATATAACTATTATTTAAATATTGATATTTTTTATAAATACAAAAAACAGGTTTTAATATAATAAATCGCAGTTGTGATGTTTTTTAGTATTAATGCCACCAGCGCTATTAATTGTTAGTACGTAACTCTGGCTAAAAATCTGATCTTAATTCCTACCCAATCAATTTTCTGCGAAATTCCAGTATCCCACAATTTGCCAAATACGGTCTCAAGGATTCGATTATCTATAAATATCAACCATGGTTCCCTATTGAGATCCTTACCTTTCTCACGAGGTGCTCGCATGCGTATAAACCTTTCGCCTTTTACTAAAGGTTTCCGTGTGGGCGCCTCATTGCAGTGAGATTTTGAAATTTTTGGACAATTCTATTGGAAACCAATAGGAAGGTCATTTATACTATGAAAAGTTTTAGTGGAAGTTGGTGGGGTTTAGTCTGAAAAAATGTAAATATGAACGAAAACACATAATTTAATTACAATAAAATATTATATGGATATAAAGATCTTGTTTCCAATAATATTTCTTTTCAAGAAATATTATTTTAAAACACAATACTTTATACTTGTACGGGTTAAATGGTTTAAAATGCAGCACACCTATTTATGTTATGAAAAATACTCGAAGAACCTGACCACGAAAAAAAATCGTGTTACAAATAAAAACATTTCAAGTTGTTCAAAGTCTTTATTAAGAAATGACAAAATAATAGGATTTAATTTATTTATACCTAGTTTCATAAAGTTATAACTAGTTAAGATCCTTTGCAGCGTAAATTTATGTAATGAGAATATAAAAAACTTTGAGATTTCCTAAATTATTTATTCTTTCTCTTTTAAGAAATTATTTATTCTTTCTCTTTTAAGAAATCATTTATTCTTCAAACAAAGGGAACGAGTGATCCCAATCATAAACACGATCATCCTCTTTTGAGGTTTGTTATTTGATTGATCAGAGCAATTAGGGGACAGATTCGAAACCATGATATTCCATAAATGTCGATATACATAATGCCAAAAACATTGATGGTTGCCCATTCAGGATTTGTTTCATTATTTTCTTCTTTGAGTGCATCAATGACCATGGCCTTCGTTGGACAATGAATGATATACATCGGAGACATTCTTTCTCAAATAATTAATTTCAAGATATTTCTAGACTCACGAAAAGCGTTTTTTAATTGCGACATCCTTAATGATAGCTTTAACCAACATGTCCGAACTTACAACTCAAAGGCCAACAACCGCAACAAAGATTATCAAAATTTCCCCATATTTACAGGAGATGATGGCAGGTACCATGGGTGGTGTGGCGCAAGTAGCTGTAGGTGAGTTGCTGGTCCAAATGATTTTATAATGTCAAAAAAATTTGAATAATATCTTGCTTGGCTAAACTTTTGAAAATGCTCAACATGATTCCTGCCCAGGTTTCCCATTCGATACAATTAAAGTTCATCTGCAAACTCAACCAGAGCCTCCAAAATATCGTAACGCCATGCACGCTTTCAAAACCATAGTTAGAGAGGAAGGGGTGAGAAATTTGTCTCGCAAAGATTTACTATTTGAATATTTTATTGTCAGATCTGAATGATGAGATTCCTCAATATTTGAATGAAGCTTCGAGGACTTTATAAAGGAGCCACGTCTCCTTTGATGGGAATAGGGTTTTGGTTGGTTATTCTAAAAAATTTTTAAAGGCTTTTGCTTTTGAACTGTTAAACTAATCATGCATTTTTCTCAACCAGTAATGCAGTTCTCTTTAGTACCAATGGGTTTTTTCGTCGATTGATACAAGGCGAGGATAGGATGCGTATTTTGAGTTTAAGTAAGCTATCTTTAAAAAAATTATCTAAACATTATGAATATATTTTTTCATTCGAATTCAGTTCAATAATATCTTGTCTATATTCAATTTGTCTCAGCCGAAATCGCAACAGCTGGTGCATTGACCGGTGCAATAATAGCTTTTTTTAGCTGCCCACAAGAATTACTGAAAGTTAAAATGCAAACTCAAAATCAAAAAATGTTGATTGGAAGTTCTAAACAAATACTCCAAAAACCAGTAAATTTTTCTGAACATCGCTTTTTTACTTTTGAAATATTAATCCCAAATGTGATTCGAAATATATTTTTTTTAAATATCAGCCAGAATATAAAGGAGTAATAGATGCCGGAATCAAAATTTACAGGAAAAAAGGGATAATTGGAATGTATCGCGGCTTTACGATAACCGTATTAAGAGATACGCCTAGTTTTGCAGCATACTTCTGTGAGTTTAAACTTTGATACACAATTATCGAAAATTTATTTATCACAAGTTCAGTTTTTATTATTTTTCTTTTTTAATGCCCAGTTGTATACGAAGGAACCAAAAGAATTCTAGGTAGTCAAAATAATGATGGGGTTACCCGTCAACTTTCTAATGGGGAATTGTTATTTGCAGGTGGAGCTGCAGGAGCTGCTTGTTGGATACCTTGTTATCCACAGGACGTTATCAAGAGTAGAATGCAAAGTAACCTCAAGTAAACTTGCTTCTATTTACAATAATTTTACTTTTCTTTCTTCATTTTAAAAACTTTTGATCACTCAGGTTTAACTCCACACTTGATTGTATACGAGATTTAATTAATCAAGCCAAGTATTCGGGAAAAACAACAATACGAACATTTTTTAAAGGATTTGGTCCAACAATGGCACGAGCAGCTCCAGCAAATGCTGCTACATTTTTTGCTTACGAAACGGCAAAAAGATTTATGGAAAGTGAATGATGGCTCAGAAAATATTTGAAAAGGGGAGTACTTTTAATTTTTATCGGGCAAAAATAGACTCATGGCCATTACTTATGAGGAAATATTTGAATTTTTTTAAAATATTAAATAGGCTAAGAAAGGTGAGTGGTAAAAAAGTTGTATTTGTAATTTGAACCCTTTAAATTTTCTGTATTTAGAAAGAAAGCACTTTTTACGGTCATTAAAGTGAGATATTATTAAAAATAACATGAAATCTCGAGAAAGAATATAATAAAAATAGCCAAGACTTTCTGATGCTTTTTTTCATAAAAGGCTCGGAGCATTAATAAAAAACACTGGGGAATTCAGGAAATAGTTGAGACAAAAAATCGTAGAATTGAAAATCTTTTATTAATTGAGAGTCTAATATTTGATACGGACTCACTTGATTAGAGAAGAGTCAGTAAAAAAAAAAAAAGTATAGGGGCCCAAAAGTTTTTCGAAATTTCCCAAAAATTTATGTTGTTAAATGAATGTAAAGTTATAAATTCTTGAAATGGGGAAAAATTATTTTCATCTTTTTTTAATTATTAACGATTACTTTTTATTTTATTTTTATTTTTATTTTTAGTTAGCTTAGTGTTTAAGGAGTTTTGAATTCATTTCTATTCCCGGATTTGGTTTTTTTTCGTGATCAATTAAAAATAAATTTCTAAATCTTACAATTTTATATGAGATACATGTATGTACCTTCAATTCTATGGCTCCCTAAGCAGCAATTATGCACGAGGCCATCGATAAACGAAATATTTTTTTGTAATAATATTATATATAAATTTGAAAATGATGGGTATTTCATCATCTTTTTCTTGTTGACATATATAAAAAAAATATTTAAAAGAACTATTCCCCCTCTTTATAATTTAAAATATTCTAAATTTTCAATCCATTTCAAAAATAGTAATAGGAAAACTTCCTATTTGAACTTGTTTTGCTTAAATATCATTCTCACAAAATGATGGGCATTGTGATCGTTAGCACGATCAAACCCTTTTCGATACATTTTCAACGCCTCATGAATATCCTTGGTATCACAAAATCCTTGATGATAATATCTCCCTAAAACGGTAAATGAATCAGAATAGCCAAAATCAGCCGACATTTTTACCAACTGAAACGCTTTTCGCCTATCTTTTTTCGCTGGCCAAATGCCACGGAAATAATATCCAGCAATATATAATGCGGCTGGTTTACATCCACATTGAATAGCTTTTTGATATAATTCGAAAGCTTTTTCATCATTTTTGTAGACACCTATTGCGGCCTCATAACTAACTCCCAAGAACCAATGACCACCTCCGAAACCAGCATCACTAGCTTTTTGGTACCAGTCAAAGGCGGCTATGTTGTCAACTTTAGTTCCTGTACCATTTTCATAACATAATCCTAGTTCAATTTGAGCGAGAAAGTCGCCTGCTTGTGCGGTTTTTTTGTACAAGTCGAAAGCAAGTTCATGTTTTTCTTCGGTACCGATACCTTGACAATATAAGAGAGCTAGTAAGCATGCACATTCTGGATCGTGGGTTCGTATTTTTAAAAGTGAGATCAATCTTTGAGGGGGGAAGGATTGCTGTGAGAGGAAAATTTCGATTTGTTGAGCTATTGTGGCATCTTTTGTCCATTGATTATTTAGGTCACGAAAAAGTATGAGAAGGGCGGAAAGTTTTTGGGACTCTTCATTTATTTGAAGTAAGTCGTTCCCGGAGACATCTATTTGATCCATAGATGATAATTTATTTTCGTCTTTTTTGAATAAATGAGTCCAGGGGTCAAAAAGTTCCAATGATTTTGAGAATATTCTATTTATCGAAAAAAGGTGTTCTAATAGGTAACTTGGGTTTTTATGTTTGTTTCACAAGACGGTTTGTGATCTATAATCCTGGTTTCACCACAGTTTTGCCCAAATAAATATCATTCCTTTTTTTCAATTGAATTTCTATTAACTTGTCATCGAAATCATTTGAATCGTATTGAAATTCAATTAGGTCATTCCACACTTTTCAATGATCAAAAAGTCCCAAAGTTTTTTTTACACCTATATGGGAGCATTTCAAAAGCACAATGACGCTCATTGTGTCTGTTTTTAATGATCTTTATAACGAAAATTAAGCATTAAAATAACGTCAAAAAGAATGTCCATTTATAAAAGAGAAGTAGATATCCTTTAAAAAAAAAAAGAAAAAAAGAAAAGAAAAAGAAATTATTTTCCATTTCTGCTGTATAAAATAATAGATAAAAAAAATTTACATAATAAATTAATTAATTATTAGTATTATCCTTTGAAGATATTAAATATAATGGAATGGAATATGATAGATAAGGATTTTTGAAAGGTTTAAAAATTTTAATAAGTTGCACAATTTAATGATTTTCTATGATAACTTTTTATTCGATAAAATCCAAAGAAACAATAGAAAATCGGTTTATTCAAGTAAAATATAATTTTTTTTCTTTTTCTTTTTCTTTTCTTTAACCTCACTTATTTATTTATTTTCAAAACCAATTCTCACATTCACATTTTGATTTTTTTTAGAAAAAGAGAAAATTTTTGTCTTTTCAGTATATTTACACATAACAATAACAACAACAACAACAATAATAATAATAATAATAATAATAATAATAATAATAATAATAATAATAATAATAATAATAATAATAATAATAATAATAATAATAATAAAAATAATAA
>JAAOMT010000254.1:173600-264745 GCA_016748015.1 Geosiphon pyriformis | reverse complement strand
TGACCATGGTCAGAAAGGATGCGCTCAGAATCTACCCAATGATTGGAACCCAAAAGATCATTGAGCAGAGAAAAACTTGGGAAGCTAAATTGGTGGACCTACCACAGAACTGTACTGCTCACTATTTGAGCACCACCTTGGATCAAATCAGTGCCTGATCCTGCTTCATCCCAAGAACTAGTAAAAATTACACGAGAATGGATTGTGCTTATGTGGGATTTGACAGTGAAGCTAGCTGCAACAATGCCACTAAAAAACCCTTGGTAATTGGTGACACACTGGTCCACTGGGTGCCTACTAATGCTAAAGAGTGCCACTTCTGTTACCAGGTAGGACATTTGGTCTCAAAATGTCCAACCCTGCATAAGAAGAAAGAAGGGGATACCAAGAAAGTTACCAACAATATCAGGTTGGCAAAACTGTATGTTAAGAGGAATGTTCCAGAGGAGAACATCAAAGCCTTTGGTGGAAGATTATATGCTGATATGGCTGCACTCAGACTGCCCCATAACCAGAACAACACCAATCCAAATAATACTCAGAAACCTGGTCCACAAGTGAACAATAGGGAAGAACAATTAAAAAAAGGAGATAACCAACCATGGAAGAGTGAAATTGATGAACTAAGACAGCAGATTAATGAAATGGCAAAACTGCTGAATGCAGTTGCTGCCAAACTTGGAGTGACAATAGAAAAAGGTGAAAAAGTAATAGTTACTCAACAGCCAAGTAACACCTCAGAAGAAAAAAAAGTGGTAGAAATGGGGTTACCAAACCAAAGTACTATGTTGAAATCTACCCCAGCAGAAAAAAAGGAGACATACAACCCAGAATTGGAAATCAAAGAAATTAAAAAAACTTTGGAACCCATTCTGGAGTTACTGAAGTAAGTGAAAAAACAGAGTAGCTGGAGCAGTTCTACTGCTGGAGAATCTAAATCTATGGAAACAGATGATGTATAGCACACCTAATTCCAACATAGAACAGAACTACTCCAATAACAACACTTGGAAAATTGGTACTGTTAATGTTAGGGGACTTAATAATCCTGGTAAAGCTGAAGAGGTGCTACAGTGAGTTATAGAGGAACAATTTGATTTTGTGATTGTTACGGAAACCAAAATGACTCCAACAAAAAAAAAGGGTGTATTTTTTGGTTCTGATGAATATCATGCCTTTTGGGAATCAAGTACAAAGAAACAAATAAGAACTGGTGTTGGTATACTGGTTAAAAAATGTTGGATACACCATGTAGAAACAATCAGGGGGTTTCATGGGAGATTGTTGCATTTGGGGTTGAAATTTAGAGGAAGAATCAATGTGCACATAGTAAGACTATACATGCCTGCTTCCAAATTGCCTACTGAGAGAGCAGTAGCTAAAAAAATTAGGAAACTTTTGGGAGACATTGTACAGAACAAAGAGATTATCATAGTAGCAGGCAATTTGAATGAAGATCTGTCATCCAAGTCACTTAAGGAAACATATGCTACAAATAAGGCCAAAGCTTGTCCAACCACCACAACATTACAACATATGAATTTGGTGGATACACATGGGGCATATGCAACAAACAATCCAGAAAAGACATGGGCATCAAATGGTGTACAAAGAAGATTGGACTATGTGTTTACTGATGCAGTCACAGCCTCACTGATCACAAACATTGGGGTGATTGATGTTAATGAATCTTTTAGCACAGATCACAAAGCAGTGGTAACAATTATCCGATCTGATAGAATCTTGGCAGGCACTAAAAAATCTAGATCTAGAAGAAAGAAGTGTAGCACAACTATGATTGATGTTAAAAAGGCATCTGGAGTCCAATGGGAAACCTATGCTAGAGAAACTGATTGACTAACAGATAAAGCACAAAGAAAATCAATAGATAACAGCAATGATGATCTAAACCAGATGTGGCTTATAATCAAGGAGACTGTGTTACAAGCTGCTGAGTGCCTACCAAAAAGGAAAGTGGGAGCCCGATCTGCACACACAAAGAAAGAATGCATAGATCACAAGCTTGTTAAGATTGTTGCTAATATAATCAAACAATTAAGAGTAAACAATGCAGATATGCATGATAACAATGTTATGCAGTTGTTGGCCAAATGGAAACAGCTGAAACCTGAGGCAGTTAATGCATATCTGATGACTCTTCCAAAGGATAAGCTAATTGTGGAACTGCTTAATATTAAGAAAAAATACAGATCAACACTGCGAGCTAGGATCAGGTTACAACAGCAGAGACAGATAGTGGATAATATCATTAGGAGACAACAAAACTTTGATCTAAACAAAGGAGCTATGATCAAAAGCATCATGAACAGAAAAAGACAAAGAATTGTACTAGACCATGTAATTGAAAAAGGCAAATTTCATGATAATCCTGATGAAATTAAAAAGCTAGTAAACAAAAAAGCCCAAAGATAGACCAGGACAAGAAGCATTAAGCCTGACCTATGGAAAAGCTGGGAACACAGATTTGAACCAATCAAAAGCATTCCAGACCATGCCTTTGATGGTGTAATGGATGAATTAACAAATGAAGAATTTGAACACATATTGAGCCACACACCCCATAACAAAGCTCCTGGCCCATCAGGCATTCAAGCTGAACTCTGGAGGAAGGCTGGGTCTAATACCAAGTCTAAACTGAAAACGTTGCTCAACGCTTGCATTAAAGCAGCAAACATGCCTGAGGAGTGGAGAGTAGCACAAGTCATACTGATTCCAAAGCCAAAAAAATGGGGTGGCAATATTGACATCACCAGGCTGATCACACTCATTGAAAGCACCAGAAAAATCTTAACAAAAATTCTAACTGTGAGAATATCAAAAGCATGTGAACTCCACAATGTCCTAAAAGGTTACAATACCTCAGTATTAAAGAATACCTCCACAGCAGTGCCTATTCATGTGATTAATGCTGTAGCTGAACATGCAAGAGAATTTGATAAAGAGGCTTGGTTTACATTTCAGGACATGAAAAAGGCATATGATTCAGTGAGATGGAAACCCATGGAAGCTGCACTAAAGAAGATTAAGATGAACAATAGGTTTACTGAGCTGTTTGGCTTGATGCACAACAATAGAAGTAACAGGATAATAACTGAATTTGGGCTAAGTAACAAATATCAAGTACAGGATGGACTGGATCAGGGGGAAACAAGCTCACCCATTATGTGGAGAATTTTCTATGACCCCTTACTGTGTGAAGTAAAACAAGCCAATTATAGTCAAGAATACAAACTGACAGCAGCATGAAAAAAGTGGAATAATCAAGCAGATACACAATCTCTGTTGGTGTCAGTAAATCACCTTGCCTTCATCAATGACACAGTGTGAATAGCTAACTCAAGACAAGGAATGCAAAGTATTTTGGATACAGCCAGCTCCTTTTTTAGAATGGTGGATATTGAGATCAACTTAGATAAGACTGTGACAATGGTGATCAGACCCTCCAAAGAGAGATCTTCGATGGTGGAGCCACTAAAATTTGGTCCAGACAAACAAATCTTGAAATTGTTGGATCCATCTATATGTACCCGATATCTGGGAGTATGGATCAGAGCAGATGGTAAAAATGAGACTGTTCTAAAAATGATAGGATCTGACATTGAAGCAGTGTGTGCAGTCATCAGGAAAAAACACATAACTGAGAAACAGGCCATCTACATTTTTAACAGTGTACTCAGTCCAGCTATTGAATTCAGATCTCAGTTAACTCATATTCCTAATAGCTGGGCTAGAAAATGGACTTCAAAGATTTCAGCCACTGTGAAGAAAAAAGCAAAACTCTCAGTAGACTTCCCAGCCAGTGCCATGCATCACTTATCCTTGTATAACTTGTTCAAAATTGATGATATACAAGCAAAAAGCAAGATCACAGATTTGTTAGTTAGATTGAACACTGCTGATATTGCTGAAATGGCTACAAAAATCAGACTAGCCAACTTGCAGGCACAGAGATGGTCAGCTCATAGTATACTTGAATATCCCACCAATGAACGATCCAAGCCAGGGGTTAATCTTATAGCAAACATTATACAGATGATGGAAAAAAGAGACATCTCATTCAAGAGCAATGGTAACACACATGGGATACCTGAATTTTCAAGACCACAGGCATATTTAATCGAGTCTATTTTACCTTCAAGTGAAACCTACATTAAAGTTAGAAGCTTACTAAGAAAGGAAAACATGTTGTACTTGCATCAGATACAGAACAAAGATGAGTCGTTGATGACATAGATGGACTTCACAAGGAAGTACAAACAAAGCAATAGTGGTATAATTCCCAGATGGTTTAAGATTTTAGAATCTACAATCATTATGGATGAGTACAGAAACATTAATGTAGCACAATGTGAGACATTGGGTATGCACATACTGACTAACCAAATACCAGATAATTTAGAAACAATGCAAAGAGACACTATTTATATCCATATCTCTGACACTTTACTACCACAATAAAGTGTGTATGAGAGAAGTTAAGACTTAGGAAAGAAATAGAAATATCAACAGATGGCTCACTGGTAAGAGCTGGTTCTGAGAAAGCAAGAGAAGCAGCTGCTTTCATAACACATGGGATAGAGGCCGAATTTGGTATAGCAATTGATAGAACATTATCATTGACAAAAGCAGAGGCAAAAGTTGTATTGCTAGCTTTGGAAACAGTACCTTACAGATGCAAACTAACAATAAACACAGATAGTCAAGCAGTGATGGCAACGGCTCAAAGATGGTTGTCCAAAGATTCTCCCCTGTCTATTAGAAATCAGCTCAAAACTTCAAATTGGCACACATGGAATGCAATTAGAGCAATAATAAGGAAAAAGAGGATTGAGCTCAACATAAACAAAGTGGCTGCACATGCTGGTATATTAAAAAATAAGAAGGCTGACAAACTAGCCAAAGAATCTACTACTCTTGATACAATGAGGTGGGCCTACAGTGCTAAGGAGACTGCATACATTCCTGTTTGTGGAGGAGTTGAATTAGATCTAAACATCAGGCATTTTCTGAACAAACAGACTAGTTTTCAATCAGCTTTAGACTGGATAGGCAACAACAAAGTCCAAGAGACAATAGGATCTTTAGACCAAGATATAGACGGATATGCACAACCAAGATTTGGAACTGGGATGGAAAGATGTCATCTGGCTTCACCTCAACTGGTTCTTCAGCAATGTACACATTTATTATAAAATCATTTCACAACATGCTGCCAACAGCAGAGGTGCTATACAACAGATGTCTCCATGTATACCTGAATAATCTTTGCAAGACATGTCACAGGGAAGTGGAAACCAACTGGCACTTTTGGAAATGCTCTCTGAATACCCAAGAGGGCAAGACACTGATTGATAATGTAAAAGATAAGTGGACACAGTGCCTTTCAGAGGCTGTGAGAGAGGGACATGAAGCCCATAATACTGATGAGAAGATTGTACTGTCTAATGAATACATCATGTCAATGTTTAACATAGATCTGCTATGTAAAGGACTAATCAATAAGCAATTTGGAAGGATCAATGCTTTTTCTAACATTGACCTAAGGACTAGCAATAATGTATTAATTAAGGTGTGTAAATGGGCAGTTACTCAAGCAAGGAATAGATTGTGGGGAGAACGTTGCAAATTGGGAAAAAACAATGGGTATTGATAATAGGGTCAAGAGAAATCTAACTGGTGGTTCCAGTATACATAGTACTTAAAGGGATAGTGGTAAAGATAATGGTAAACCCATAGTCAAAATAGGTGATGTTTCCACACAGTGTAATGGTATACTGACTAATGTTTTTTGTGGTAAGAGTACTTTGTGTAATAGTGTGATACCCCATAAATTTTTTGGTTATACTAGTGTTATGGTTGAAACCCATAGTTTTTATTAGTTATCACATGTATTAGCCACTGATGTCATATAATTAGCCACCCTATTTTTAGATAGTAATCATTGACCTGATCAATGACCTGACTGTTGACCTGATCATTGACCTGATCATTGACCTGATCAATGACCTGATCATTGACCTGATCATTGACCTGATCATTAACCTGATCATTGACCTGGTCATTGACTACTTTAGATAGCTATATAAGCGATGATTCCCTTAGCTGTAGAAAGACATGATCAAAGTAACGAAATAAACAATATCAATTACTTCTTCTCATAATTGCTTATTCCCCTTTCCTTACCTTCAAGTATCTACTTGTTGGCATTCACATACCTTATCTTTTCCCCTTCTTGATTTGTATTTGTTAGAATTAGTCTGAGAAGCAATTGGCTTGCTCTTGTAATTCATTGAATAAAGAAATGATTGAAAAGTACAACGATACCTGTTATTGATTCTAAGAATCACCGAGTTGAGGCATAGAATAATAGCAGCGGTGTTATCTTGTTGACAATTACGGACTATTCCTCTACCTTCAGATTTAAGAAAAGATTAGCGACTGTGATTTTTATGAGACTGATCACACACATTGAATTCCTACTTATTCAATTCGCTCCCTTATTGTAATTCCTTCTTTGTTTATTTCCATTACCATACAATACTGTTCTCCCTTGCTATCCATTAGCTTGTTACTCCAACCCGTAACACTGTCAAGTGTATTCTAGTGGATATTGTCCTTTACCCAAAAATTCCATTAAGGCAGAGTAGTTGTTTAAGTCCATTATCATGTTTGTTTATGAAGAAGTTACTAATAATTAAGTTGGTTTGGTTTAAGAGGTTATACTGTTACTGAATGGTAAGTCTAGATAGAGCATCAGTATTTTGATGATTTGCTCTTTTGTGGTGTTGAATATCATAGTCAAATTCATCCAAGTGAAGTATCCAGTGAGTTATTTGTTTGTGTTCCAGCTTCTTTTTCTTGCACAGCCAAACCAAGGCTTGATGATCTGTTATCACTAAAAATTTTGCACCAAGAAAATATTGATCTCAGTAGCTAGTAGCCCAAACTACTACTAGACATTCTTGTTCAGTAACTGAATAGATTTTTTTGCTGGTGTAAGGGATCTACTGGCATATGCTATTGTATGTTCTCTGGCATTTTCATTTTTCTGTAAAAGAACAGCACCAAGTCCATAGCCAGATGTATCAGTGTGAAAAATAAAAAGTTGATCCAGATTAGGTTGTTTGAGAATTGGTTCAATAACAAGTTTTTTCTTCAGAAATTCAAAAGCTTTTTGTTGATGAGTGCTTCAGTGATAATTGACATTTTTCCTGAATAGCTGGTTGAGAGGAAAGACAATTTTGGAGAAATCTTTGATAAATTTGCGATAGTAAGAGGCCAAACCAAGAAAAGAGTGTAGTTTAGAAACATTCATTGGCTGTCTAATGTTCTGAACTTTTTCAACTTTAGCTGGGTTAGGGAAGATTCCATCTTTTGTAATAAGATAACCAAAGAACTGGGTGAATTGGCATCCAAAGAAAGATTTGATTGGGTTAATCTTAAGGCCAGCATTTCTGAACAGGTTAAAAATCTTTTGTAAATGTTCAAGGTATTCATCCCAGATTTTTGAATATACCATTATGTCATCCAAGTAAACCAGAACAAAGTTTTCTTTTACTGATTCAAACACTTTATCCATTAAGTATTGAAAGGTAAGAGGAGCATTGATGAGACCAAAAAGCATGACTGTGAATTTATAGGTGCCATACTTGGTAATAAAGATAGTTTTTTTTCTGCTTTCTGGATCCATCTCTACTTGCCAGAATCCAGCAGTTAAGTCAATAGTTGAGAAGAAAGCAGCATCATTGAATTTATCTAGCATTACATTAATTTTGGGGAGTAGGTACATGTTTCTTATAATAATGGTATTTAATTGTTGGTAGTCAACACAAAAGTGTAGAGTTTCACCTTTCTTAGATACCACTACAACTGAAAAAGCCCATTTACTCTTGGTTTCTTGTATGAATCCAAGATCTTTCATCTGGTTTATCTCTTTCTTGATAAACTCATCATTGTGTTGATTGGATTGATAAGGCTTCAAATAGATGGGGTAAGTTTCTTTGGTGGTGATAGTGTATTGTATCATATGGGTTCATCCAGAAGTGTAATCGTTATTTGAGATAACTGGGCTATTTCCAGCCAACAGATTTTCAATGTTCACTTTTCTTTCTTCAGGTGAAGGTTTTTTTTGTTCTATAACTAGTAATTAAATTTCAGGTGGTTCATTTTCAAAGGACTTTTGTATTTTTTTAAGTTCTTCTCAAGATATCAAACTAATTGGTTCCTAATTTTTGTAATAGATCAGGCAAGATTTGCATTTATCACTTGGTGAATACAAAGGTTTATTGCACCAGCACCGTGCACAAGGGTCATGCCATCAATAACTGTATTTGGCTTTCTTACTAGGTTTTCTGTCAAAGATTCTTCTGAGGATATCATAGTAGGGCCAGCAGATCAGCTTGCCATTTACCATGATTCCTTCTTTGTCAGCTTTAACATTGTCTAGTGGCTTGCTGTTGCTGGTGAAAATGGTATAAGTGAGTTCAGCAGTTTCTTCTGGTTCTTCTTGATCTTTATCTTTATTACTTTTATCATTATCTGATTTGTCTGATTGCTCTTCTTCTTGGCTTTGTTTGGATACTGGAGGAGTTGTCCAATGGCGACATTTAACCACAATGGGTTTTTCACCACATCTGATGATCAGTTTACAAAGTTCATAATTAAGCAAGACTTTTGCTTTCTTAAGCCATTCATTGCCAACTATTATGGTGTAATCTTTTGCTTCAGATACTTTCATATCAGTTTCAATGCTAATGCCATTAATTTAGACAGGAATAGCTTTGGCTATATCCAGGCCTTTTTTCTTGTCACCTTGTACATTGGTTATTGGTCTTGTGGATGGTTCATCAATCTTTCTGCCAATTGCTTCTAAAAAGTGTTTGACAATGACGTTAACAGATAATCTACTGTTCAGGATCAAATTAATGAAATAACCAGCCACTTGGACTTTGCAAATGAGAAAGGTAACATTGCTGTTGTCAGTGAGTTTAGCCTGGTGAGGGCATTTGTTTGTCTTTGGTGTCTTCTTCTTTAGTATCAATGATTTGCAAAGGTCTTTTCTGAACTGTAGATGGGTCATCAGTTGGCCAAATGTAATGTGTGCTGGGGTTTCCATGAGATCTTTAACAACAGAATAGGATCCAGATTTTTGTACAATTTTTGAGGGTTCCAACTTTGGAGGATTTTTAAAAACCTTAGACTTTGGTAACTCATTATTATTAGCAGATAATTTGGATGCATTGTTTGGGTCCAAGACAAAATCAACCTTGGCTTTCTTTTTCTTTCTGGTTGATTCAGAGGTGTTGATTGCTAGTTTATTCATATTATGATTATTATCAGTTAGGTTAAAAGCATAAAAAAGGTTTCTTTTGGTTGGCTTGCACTCTCACCCTTTGGAGGTGTGCTTACTAGTTTAAAGGATGATAAACAGTGGCTTCAACTAAGGGATCCTCTCCAAAGAAATTGATGTTGGCATGATTAGGTCTTTAATTGGAAACATTATTATTGTTGGGTCTGTTATTTTGATTGTTATTGTTTCTAGGAACTGGAGGAGACAATAGAAGATTGTTGCAGTCTCTTGAGAAGTGTCCAGTTAGTCTACAGTGATAGCACACAGGTGGGCCATGATTTTGTTGTCTTTGATAATTGGTTTGCTGGGGCTGATTAAAATTGGGTTCAAATCTGGGTCTTTGTGGTTGCTGGTTGTCTCTGACTGCTTGAGCTAATGGTTCATATAGCCTAGCAAAATTTGCTGTAAGTCTATCTATCAACTGTTCATTGGGGTCTTGAGTTTGGGCAGCAAAAGAGGTAGCAGCTATTTGAGGAGCAGGAGTCATAACAAGAGCAGGAGCAAAAACTGGAAGTGTGGATCTTAGGTGCATCTTTTGATTGTCTTCTATTCTCTGAGCAAGTTCAATGGCCATATCTATTGTGAGATTATCTTTTAAGACCAAGAGGGGCCAAAGAGCATATAATAGATCAGTTTTTAGTTCTTTTGTAAAGGAATATGTTTTCTGCTCTTCTGTCCAATTTCTTTCAGAGTCTACCCATTTAATGAGTTTTCTTATTGCTTTGGCATATTTTGTCACAACCTCACCAGGGCCTTGACTTCTTTTTTCTAATTCCATATGCCATTTTGAGATTAAGATGGGAGTTCTAAATTTTATTTCAAACCAGGTAGTGAAAAAGATGTTGTCTTTTCCAGCATTTGCTGATGCCCATCTAATGATTCTTTGCTGAGCATTGGCATTGGTTTTTTGTGAAAACCAAGTAGCAAAAAAGCCTTGTAGGTAGCCACCAACAATTTGGAACTTGTATTCATTATTATATTGGTTTGCTGTGACAGCTCTCTCAAAATCATCTAGCTATTCAATTGGATCTTGGGCATTACCTCTGAATAACAATAATGGAGTGTTGTTTCTTTGCTCTAAAGCAGTCTGTATACCTTGAAGAGCAATTAGAATGTTTTGTTGCAGAGGGTCTTGAGCCATTGGTTCAGGTGTAACTGTTTGTGTGGAGTGTTCTGATTCACTTGAAAAGAGATCAAAAACAGGGGCGGTTTAATAGCTTTTTTCTTCTGTTTCAAGAGAAGTTTCTGTTGATTGATGGGCAACAATCCAAATGTGGATTTGATGATTCAGATATTCAAAATCAAGAGGCTGTTGTTTAAAGGTGGCAGAATATAAGAGCTGATTGATATTGTTGTTTTTTTCTTCAAAGTCATCTTCAAAATAAGCTTGGTCAAAGTAATAGGTTGTATAAGCTGTATAGGTTTCAGCTGAATGCTCATTCAGGAACCAGTTCCAAAAGTTTTGGAATTGTCTGCTGGATTGTTTTTCAATGGAGAAGCAAATCAAGCAGAAGGGCAAAAAATTGAGTTCAATAAAGTTTAGATCGTTTTTGTTGTGTGCTTTAAAGTGTTTTTTTGATTGTTGTGGCAGATATGAATAATCATCCATACAATAAGAAACAAAGTGGATTTTGACAACCTCACAGGGAGCACCACTTTTATGTTATGGGTTGGAATAACAAGCTAATGAATAGCAAGGGGAAACAGGATTGTAGGGTGATGGAAATAATCAAAAGGAAATTCAACTTCAAAGAGCAAATTGAATAAGTATGGATTCAATGTGTGAGATCAGTCTTATAAAATATCTCAGTCGCTATACTTTTCAAAGGTAACTGGGAAATCTGAAGGTAGAGGGATAGTCCATACTGTCAACAAATGATCACACTTAGTATAATTCTATGCCTTACATTAGTGCTCTTAGAATTCAATATCAAGTATCAGATGTGCTCTTCAGTTACATTGTTACAGATGACAATTTCTGATGTTGAATTAAATACAAACCCATAACTTGGTGCTTAAAGCTATTTTTGTTGTCAATGATCTAAAGGTTTGGTATTTGAAGGTTTTGTATCTGAAGGGTTTGGTTGAGTTTTTTGTATAATAGACAGAGATTCAATGGTAATAGTTTTATCCGTAGCTTTCCGAAACCACAGTTTCATCAATTTTTTTCTTAGCTTGATGGCTGATATTCCTCCTGGTAAGCTATCCTCAATCGAGTGTTCTACCCTTATTTCTGGGTCTTTTACCAGTCATGTTTATCCTGACATCAGTGCCCTACGCATTAATCTTCAATAGAGTTAGTAAACAACAATAAAATCAAAGCAAGAAAATAAATAAAATAAAATAAAATAAAGAAAGAAAAAAAATAAGCCAAGGCGATTTGCAAGTTAGTATTCTGTCAATAGCCATGATCAAGAGTTATTGTTCCAGTGTGGTTAAGTATCAATTACTATCAATATGAAGTGTTGATAGTGGAAATGGGTTTAAGATAACAAATAGTTATTTATTAAATGCTTTTGATTTGGAGTGTTGTTTAGATTAAATCTAAACTAAGAGGTCTGTCTTTTCAGCTTCTAATCCTGCTGCTATATATACATAATTGAGATTCCTCAATTCCTCAATTCTTTATGACAGGAATTCTGGAATTCCTGGAATTCTGCAATTCCTTTGAGAGGAATCCTGGAATTCCATATTTACTATATTTACTTCTGATTCGCTAATAATCATGCTAATATATTTTCTATATTTCTATGAGTAATATTATTCCCTCCTTTTAATATTGAGCTCTGTCGAAATCTAACTTGTTTAATTCCCCCTCTTGAAGTATTTCCTGAATTTCATTTTTGAGAATTACTTGTGTTATTTGGGTTTGTAATTTTTCAAATTAAGCATTGGTGATCTTTCCCAATTGATTATTGGTAACCATATCTATTGCTTTGTTGAGTAATATTTCTGGTCTATCCTGAAATGCTGTGTGTATTTGGTATATAGCTCAGGCCTGTGTGGATAAGTTGTTCTTTCCCACAAAATATTCTAATTGTTGTAGTATTCTTTTGTCAAATAGTCGCTTTGTTTTATCCATATATAGATTCTGGATATTTACGTGTTGTCCCAAGTAAAAGTAATAATAGTTTTATAGAAATTGTTGTATTCACCAATTCCAAGATTCTTTAGTCAACTCTTGATATAGTGACTCTTTTGTCAACTCTCTTATTGCTAATTTTACTTTCGCAATAATTTTGTCCACAGTATTTTCAGTTTTCTTTTGTGTTCTGAATTGCAATGTCTTTCTAGTATCTTGATATCAAATGGTTTGTTGATTGATTGTAATCTCCATTTTCTGGTGTTAAATCAATTGAAAGAGTTGTTGTGCTAATAAGTGAATGTTGTTTGTAATTTTCTTTTTCTGATATTTCCTGTTGCATCTACCATGTTTTTATATATTCTTTTGATGGATCAATTTAATGTGTTATTGTTAATAATAATGATTGGTTCCAGATCGCGTGGAATTTGATCTGGTTGGACTAGTATTCTCTGTACTCCTAATTATGGAATATTACTGGTGGATGGTGGTATGGTGTTGTGGTATGGTTTCAGTTGATCTCTATGTGCTGCTTTGGTTAAAATTTTGTTGTCCAGTCTTAATTTGTAAGCTCTATTCCCTAGAATTTCTTCTATGTGAAATGGTTCATCCCATTTGGGGTCAAATTTTCCACTCCATTGTTTTTCCACTTTGGTACGATGTAAGAGTACTTTGTCTCCAATTTTGAATTCAACTGGTTTGTCTGGTAGTTGATTATCATGTCTTTCTTTCTGTTTCTTTTGTGACTTTTGTATGTTATCAACTGCTCTTTTTCATTTGTTTTCCAATGTTTCTATTAAGTCATATGTTCTTCTTAACAATGTTTCTTGGAAATTCTCTTCTGTTATTGGTTCAGTTAGATATGTGTTGACCTCTATCTCCACTGGTAATGTTGCTGTTCTACCATATACTAATTCAAATGGTGTTGCTTGTGTAGTGTCTTGCTTCATTGTTTGATAAGCAAATAGTACTGCTGGTATCAACATGTTCCAATCGTTTTGGTTTTCTCGACTGAGCTTAGCTATTGCTTTACACAATGTTCTGTTGAATCTTTTGACTAATCCGTTGATTTGTGGATGGTATAGTGATGATAGTGGTCTCTTAATTCCGAATCTTTGGCTCAATTCTGTTAATGTTCTGTTCACAAAATGAGTTCCTTGGTCTGATAATAATTCCTTTGGACATCCGTGTCGACAAATTAAATCTTGATGAACAAATTTGGCAATGGATTCTGCATCTGCTTTTTGAATTGCTTTCGCCTCTGGCCATTTAGTAAGATAGTTTATGGCTACTGCTATGTACCTGTTTCCTTCTCTGGTGATTGTTAATGATCTGACTAGATTAATTCCAATACAGTTGAATGGTTGTCCCACTTTGATTGATCTTAATGGTTCACTGGGTTTCATACCTCCTCTTTGCTGACAAACATCACAATTTTGAACATATTGGAAGATGTCTGGATACATTAATAGCCAATAGTATCTTTTTCTGGTTCTTTCCATGGTTGCTTCTTTGTGAAAGTGTCCTGCTATTGGATTTGAGTACATGTTGAATAATATTGTCTCTTTTTCTGGCTCTGTAATTACTCTGGTTGGTTGCTTTAGATCTCTTCTATTTTTTTGATAAAGTATATTTTGGTGAGTGATAAAATATTTTGATTGTTGTTTGATACTCTTTCATTCTGTTTGAGATAAATTCTCCTTGAACTATTGAGTGTTTATATAATGTAGCAGTTGTTGATATTTTTGTATGTTCATCTTTTGTTATATTTTTCATTGGTATTGTTTTGGTTTTGTTATATTTTTGGGTTGAAATGTTCTTAGATTTGTTTCATTCATGACAAACTGTCAGCATTTCCATTGTTTTTTCTCTTTTTATAATGTATAGTATAATTATATGGTGCGAGTGCCATTTTCTATTTTGACTGTCTTCCATCTCCAAATTCTTGTTTTTGAAGTGATGTTAATTCTTTGTGATCTGTGTATACTTCAAACTTCTGGCTCAAATATTCTTTCCATTTCATGACTGCCCAGTATATTGCTAAGTGTTCTTGTTCCAGTGTTCTATAGTTCTTTTTGGCTGGTGTTAAACCTCTGCTGGCATATGCTACTGGATGTTCTCTGCTATCTGATTCTCTCTGAAATAGTACTGCTTCCAATGCTTGGCTGAATACATTAGTGGTGATAATGAATGGTTTGCTGTGATCTGAATAGATCAGTACTGGAGCTTGAATGAGCTTTCTTCTCAGAATATCAAAAGCTTCTTGTTAACTTTCTGTCTATTCATATTTTGTATTCTTGGTTTGCAGTTGGTTGAGTGGTTGCACTATCTTGGAAAAGTTCTTTATAAAGCATCGATAATAGCTTGCAAATCCCAAAAATGATTTCAATTCAGTCATATTGGTTGGTACTGGAAAGTTCTTTACTATCTCTATTTTCTTTGGATCCGTTTTGATGCTGTCTTTGCTGACTATGTGTCCCAAGAATTTTAATTCTGTCTTGCCGAAGAAGCATTTTGTTGTATTTAACTTTAGTTCTGCTCTTCTTAGCCTTTCAAACACTTATTGAAGATGATGAAGATAATCATCAAATGTTTTTGAGAATACATTGGTGTCATCCAAGTATACAACTACTGATTTCCACAATAAGCCAGTATAAACAATTTCCATTAGCCATTGGAAAGTGGCTGGGGTATTGGTTAAGCCAAAAGGCATTACTTCAAATTCGAAATTCTCTTTTCTAGTAGTGAATGCCATCTTTTCCTTGTTGGCTGGATCCATGGCTATTTGCCAGTAATCACTATTCAAGTCTAATGTTGAGAACCATTTGTTTCCACCAAAAGCATCGAATAATTCCTGGATTCATGGAGTCGGGTAGCTGTTTCCATGAGTTACACTATTGAGTTTTCTGTAATCCACACAAAATCGGATTTTTCCATTCTTTTTATGGACAAGTACCACTGGTGATGACTATGGGCTCATAGATGGCTGGATTAGCCCATTTTCAAGCATTCAATTAATCTCTTGATGAATAATTTCATGGCTGGCTGGTAGTATCCTGTATGCTCACTGTTTGATTGGCATTATATCTCCGGTCTTGATTTAATATTAGATAATGTCAGTTCTGCCAAATTCATTTTCACTGGCAAAGATGTCATTGAAATTGTTGAGTAACATCTTGAGCTGCATATGTTGTAGTGGGTCTAGATTTTTTATGTTCATTTGTTTTAATTGTTCTGGTTGGAGCAAATAACATTCGTCTCATTTATAAATTGTTTGTAATGTAATGTTGACATATCCACAAAGTTGTGGAAAGTCTGGAATGGGGTTTGGTGGTTGGTCTTCTATTTCTGTGGTTAAATATCTGATGGTAGTTCCTTCTGGTATGTTGATGACTTTGTCAGTGTTGTTGTAGATGGGAATTTTTATGCAGCTATAGCTTTTGGCTAGTATGTAGAGATTGATTAGTCCAATTTCTCTTGATTCACAAAGATTTGCTTCAGCTTCAAAAATCTGTTCTTGCTCCTTTTCTTTTCTTTCTATTGCTAGCATGTACTGGCTATATGGTAAAATAGAAATAGCTTAACCGGTTGAGATAATTTCTCCTTGGCCAACAATTTCTTTCTCCACCATATTAACTAATACCTCTATTCTATCCATTGACCCAAATCCCTGTATCCCTCTTGCTGTTATTCCCAATTCCTCCCTTGTTCTCACTTCCACTAAGCTGGCTATTTTGACTAATGACAGGAATATGGCCTGTGCTATCTTTTTATTTGGCTCAATTGTATAGGTCTTTTCTAAGTCATTTTGTAGCATGACATTGATATTTCTTGTATATCCTGTATCTACTATTCCCCCTCTAATATTAATTCCTTTCTTTGCTAAACTACTTCTAGATGCTAAAAAAACCATGGTTGTTGCTGAAATCTCTAGAGCTATTTTCAAATCAATGCATATTCATGCATTTGGTTCCAATTTGATGGCATCTTTTCCTGGATATCTTAGATCAAACTCTGCATCCATATCATGTGTGTGTTCTGGCATGATACTTTCACTATTATGACTAAACCATTTGAGCTCTTGTTCTTTGGAGAGGTCAGGAAGTACAATATATTGTTCATGGTTTGAATTGGGGTTTGAATCTGAGTTGGAGTTGTTGCCATTTTGAACTGTTATTCTCGTTGTCATCATTGTTGGAGTTTGAATTGGGATTGAATGGTGATTCCGACTCCAATGCACAGCTGCTGATTGGTTTTTCTTCTTCAGAGATCATGTAGATCATGCATGGTGGTAGATTGTAAATAAGGTCACAATTGTTACAATATTCAAAGTCACTGGGAATTAAACAATGGTGACACAGTCTTGTATTCAACTGTGCTAGCCATTGTTCTTGCTCCTCTCTAGTGGGTGCCAAGTTTTGGTAGTGCTCATAGAACTCTTCTGGTTTCAGGAAATTTATGACTGGCTCTGCGTTTCAGTCAAGCTCGATGGGTTCTGGTGGGTTGTTTTTGATTTTTCTGATCTCTTCGGGTGTCGCTTCTTCTATTTTGGTAATTGCCATTCTCTAAATTTCATCATCGTCATGTGGACAACTGTCTAGTTGCTGTACAGCTCTTTTTCAGACGGCTTCTATTGGTGTCCCTTTTTCAATCCAGTCACTGATGAGGATTGTGTATTGGCAGAAAACATCGCACATTCCTCCTCTCTCCGGAATGTCATTCCACATTCCTTCGTCAAAGAGAGTTTCTCCACAGGCTAGACATGGTGTATTATTCCATTTTCCCACTCATTTTGGTCTTCCAAAACATTCAATGTGGCATGTGCAGCAATAGAACTTGGTTACCATCTGATATTCTTTGTTGTTGCTACAGCATGCACCCATTGATGACAATTTCTTGCCACAATCAATGCATATCAGTTTGGGTCAGTGATAGGTTGATGATTGTTGTTGACCATAGGTGTATGGGATATAAGTATTGTTGACTTGAGTGTTTTTTTTCTCCCTCTCTTTTCCTTTTCTCTTTTCTTCTTTCCATTCCCAACTCAATAGTTCTTCCTGTTTATTGTCAGTCCAGGTCAAATTGTCTGTCTTCCAAATCAGTTCCTCTTTTTGCTTTTCCTTGGGGTTGTCGTTCCACAAGAGTATTGGTGGTAGTTTGTTGTGGTTGGTGTTGGTCCACAATACTTGGTATGCCTCCCAAGTAGGCTTTGTTTTTTCTTTCTCTAAATCGATGAGTGGCATTGATGACATGATGTTGTTAGGTTTGAAATGGCCACACATGGCTGGTACTTGCATGTATTGGCCGTTTTGGCTAAGTTGGAGTTTCTGTGTGTTCCAGTCGAGCATTGCATTGGTTTTGGACAACTAGTCATTGCCAATGAGAGCTTGGTACTGGGTTGCTTCCATTATTAATATCTTGATTAATACAGTAATGCCATTGATTTCAATGGATAGATTATCAATCTCGCCAATAAGAGTTTTGGTTGCTCCATCAGCTGTTATAATTCTGGCGCTGACAGCATGATCAACTCGACAACCTAATTGGTCCATGAGTTGTCATGTAATAATGCTACCTGCTGACCCACTATCAAGAATGAGCTTGATGGAATGGCCATCAATTTTGGCATTGGTGTACATCGCTGTGATGGGTTTTTTCTCAATAGTGGCTCCATTGAACAAAGGAACTCCTAATGGTTCCTCAATTTCAAATGGAAATATGGCTGTGAGTAACTTGTCTTCTGTGACGGTGGCTGGTAGAATATTGCTAGTAAGTGTTAATTGTTGGTTGGATCCCAAATTGGTGTTGGTGGCATCTTTTAGAGTAACCAGGAGACTTAAATAGTTCTGGGAATTTGGGTTTTGGGTGGCACTGGTATCCAAATTCCGAGAACGTAATCCTAATAGTGAGTTGGAAGAACTGGGGATCGGTTAGTGGACAACCATTGCTGATTTCCAGTTTTGTGTGATTCTAGGTCTGGGGTGGTCTGATGTCATATTAACTGAATTTTGGGGTAGTGTTTGAATTGATTAAGGTTGATAAATTATTTGGGATTGCGGCTAATAGATTACTGGTGGCTGCAGTTGATAAATTTAAAGTTAATATACTGGCAGTTGATAGATTGGTGGTTGCATTATTGGCAGGTAAGTAGTTTGATCTTGATTTGGGTAACAATTCAGAGTTTGAAATCTGTGATTGAGGTTTCGATATTGATTTTCTGATCATGAATTGTTGCTATAAAATCTGCAGTCTGCTCTTATGTGTTCTTGTTTACCACAGTTGTGGCAAACACACGTTTCTGGCTGCCATGGCTGATTAGGTGCTGCTGATGCTAATGATGAATGTGACTGATTTTGGAAACAATTTGTGTTTCCTGGATTGTTGTGTCATTGTGGTGGTTGATAAATTGCACAATTGTCAGCTAAGTATCCCTCTAACTTCTGATTAATTGAATCACTGAATTGTTTCAATTTAAAATCCAATTCAGATGATCTATTCATCACTAAGTTCACAGTGTGGGCATAATTGGCTTCTAATTTGGCAGATTTGAAATCTCTGGCATGTGTAACTGTATCCTGAAGAGTAACTGGATACAATGGACATACGTGTTGCAGGATGCTACTGCACAGGCCATGGATGAATTGATTGAGAATTTGTGGTGCTGTGAAATAATTAGCATCAATTGCTTGGATTTGTCACAGATTTCTATGGAAGTGTCCCAGATATGTAGTAACTGCTTCAATTTCTCTTTGTTTAATTGTAGTGAAAGTGTTGGCTAATCTGTTGATGCTGTTGTTATTGCTAAAATATCTCAAAAATTCTAATTTGAAGACATTGAAATCTTGGAATTTGTTGACCAGGCTTTGATACCATGAATCTGCTGTATCCTTGAGAAAATAAGGTATGGCTTGCATGGCTCTGGCATCATTCCATCCATTGACTGTGATGGCTTTTTCTATATCATTCAACCAAACTTGTGCATTGTCTTCTTTGCTAGTGAATTTGTCGAACTTCGTGATTGGTGTGTATGCCATTTGTTGTTGTTGCTGTAGTGAAAGTTGTTGTTGTTGTTGAGGTGGTACTGAGGGTGATTGTTGAGTTTGTTGGTTTGGTATTTGGATGGGCTGACCAATTGGTTCAACTGGTAGTTGATCAATAACAATAATTGGAGGTAAGTGTTGATTAATTACTTTGGGGTTTTGATTTTGTGGTACTTGAATATTTGGAATTTCAATTTCCAGATTTTTTTGCTGAGTTTGAACATTTAGGATTCTAAATTCCGGGTTTTCAAGGATCAGGTTTTGGTAAGTAAATTTTTGATCTTCCAATTCTTTTTCCTCTTCTTCTTTAGATAGTTTCCATGGGGTAGTGGTTCCAAAGTCTGGTTGAGGCGGTGGTAATCGAATTCCTAATGGTGTTGGTGATTATGACTTAAATCCTTCAAAATATTTGCCGTATGGTCTTAGTAGATCTGTTTTTCTTTGTTTACTTTGAAATGGGAATTGTCCAAATGTTGATATTGTGTTTGATGTGGATGTGTTTACTGATGTTATATTGATGGTGCTTTCTGGTGTGTAGTGATAGGATGGAGCAGTTGGTGATTCAACTCTTGTTTTCTTCCAAGTAGGTGATTGTATCCTTTTGGGTATTACCACTGGTGTTTGTAGTTTTCTTTTGCCTTTACTGGCATAAGTAATTGGATATTTTTGTTGAATGTGATGTTTAATTTTTTTGTTGATCTCAGTAATGATGGAGACAAAATTGTGATTTGTTGGCAGATTAGTATTTTGAATTAATTCTCTGTAGAAAGTTTTCCTGGCTGATTTAGTATTCACTGGTGTTCCTAACAAAGAGGAAATCTTTTCATTGACGTAAAAATTAAAAACAGATTCGGCAAATATATGATTGTGGTTTAATCCCAAGTGTTGACAATAGTGTTGAAATAGAGATTTCGCAAATCCTAAATGGTTTGCTCCTATGTTTTCTGATTCTGTCACTTTTAGATGGTGTTTGTTGGTGCTAGTTCTCTGTAAAATTATACCTCACAGGAAGCACCAAATGTTACAGGTAACAATTTCTGATGTTGAATTAAATACAAACCTGTAACTTGGTGCTCAAAGCTATTCTCATTGTCAATGATCTGAAGGTTTGGTATCTGAAGGTTTTGTATCTGAAGGGTTTGGTTGAGTTCTTTGTATAATAGACAGAGATTCAATAGTAATAGTTTTATCCGTAGCTTCCCGAAACCGCAGTTTCGTCAATTTTTTTCTTAGCTTGATGGCCAGTATTCCTTTTGGTAAGCTATCCTCAATCAAGTGTTCTATCCTTATTTCTGGGTCTTTTACCAGTCACGTTTATCCTAACGTCAGTGCCCCACGCATTAATCCTCAATAGAGTTAGTAAACAACAATAAAATCAAAGTAAGAAAATAAAAAAAAGAAAATAAAATAAAGAAAGAAAAGAAATAAGCCAAGACAATTTACAAGTTAGTATTCTGTCAATAGCCGTGATCAAAAGCTATTGTTTCAGTATGGTTAAGTATCAATTACTATCAATATGAAGTATTGATAGTGAAAATGGGTTTAAGATAACAAATAGTTATTTATTAGATGCTTGTGATTTGGAGTATTGCTTAGATTAAATCTAAACTAAGAGGTCTGTCTTTTCAGCTTCTAATTCTGCTGCTATATATATATAATTGAGATTTCTTAATTCCTCAATTCTTCACGACAGGAATTCTGGAATTCCTGGAATCCTGTAATTCTTTTGAGAAGAATCCTGGAATTCTGGAATTCTGTAATTCCTTGTCAGAGAATCCTAAAATTTCTGGAATCCTGCAATTCCTGAGAGGAATCCTGGAATTTCATATTTACTATGCCTACTTCTGATTGGCTAATAATTATGCTAATATATTTCCTATATTTCTATGAGTAACAACATTTTATTCAATAATCTCCAAATATTGCAATTACATGTTCAGGAAAAGAGTAGGAAATAACCAACAAGTAATCTTTTATCTTTAAGATGTTCAGATACTTGAAAGTAGAAAAGAGAAATTAGTGATAAAAGAAGGATTGAGATGAAGTTGTTATTTTATTTCTTTTATTTCTTTTTATTCTTACATGCTTTTCTACAGCTAAGAGATTCATCACTTATATAGCTGTCAAAAGTGGTCAATAATCAGATCAATAGTCAGATCAATGATCAGGTCAATAATTAGGTCAATAATCAGGTCATTAATCAGGTCAATAATCAGGTCAATAATCAGGTCAACAGTCAAGTCATTGATCAGGTCAATGATCACTTTCTAAAAATAGAGTGGCTAATTTATATGACAGCAGTGGCTAATACATGTGATAATTAATAAGAAGTATAAGTTTCAATCATAACAGTATAATGTCCAAAATTTCTGCCTATATCTCTGAAGTTGTTTTTTTTATTTTTTTATTTTTTTTGTTAATGTGTAACTATGCTGGTTGTTTATTAGTTATGTTCACAATAATGTGGTGCTTTTATAAAGCCAGTTTACTTAATAATACAAATCACAAAATATGGCTAACCACAAGTAGAAAGCCCTAACTACATGTTAGTACTACCTTTGCTACCTAATGTATTAAACATATCTAATTCATACATCTTACTTATAATGCTAACAAGCTCATAACTATCTTTAACCATACCACTCATTCACTTAGCAGTTTGATTAAGACTGGATTTGATTTCAGAAGGCTGATCTTTTTAAAAGTGTATCATAACATCAAAAATGTTATTATAGACTGAAAAATTTTTATCATTATTATCATTATCATCATCAACCATGTTATCATCTGATTCAGGCCCATTTACATTTTTTCTCAAGGCATGTCATTTTTTTCTGCATTACAATGGCAACAGCAGCCAAGCCTTTATTTTGCTTAGCCAACTCATTCACACATTCTTTAACTGACACATCTATGGCAGTTGAAATAGACAGCAATTTAATAACTAATACAACCAGAGCACAAACAGGCTCAACCAAGAACTTTATCAACACAGACAGTTCACTAAGATGGGATTTTAGAGAAGCCAATCTAGATTTAACAGCAAAATTGGGAGCAGAAAAAACAGCAAACAACATGGGTGTTGTAGTTTTGAGGAGACCACCAAGATCCAAGTCCATATCAGCAGTAGCAGCAACAGAAGGAACCACAAAGGCAGCAGCTTTGGCATAAGATTTAGATCCAGCAAATGAAGGTTTGAAAACTTTGGGGGCACCAGAAGAATTGGAGGTAATACCTTGCAGTTTACAGCCAAATGATCCAAGTCTTGACACCTGTAGCAGTGACAACATCCAGAAGTTTTTCACCAGATGTGGCAACCATGTAAGATACCAGTCTTTGACACAGCAACATTCAGAGATTCCAAGAAATCAAAAATAACTACAGCAAAGCATTGACATCAGTAAGATTCAAGGAAGTGAGGAATGAAACATGTATGGCCACCAACTTGGGAGACCAAATTACTTATCTCAAAGGCAGTATAGCCAAAGAGAAGATTAATCAACTTAGCTTTAAAGGTATTTCTTGAAGAAATAACATCATTTTGGTTGATAACAGGAAGAATTCTAATATTGTTTTTCCTAACCAGCACAGACCAGTGAGTAAAAGCAGCAGCAGCAAAAAAAGTGTCTTTGAAATGAACCACAGCATATTGCCATAAACCAGCAGGCTTTAACTTAACAGAAGTAACAACACCAAAAATGCCAAGAGCAATTTTGATGTCATCAAAAGAGGTGCCAAAAGACACATCACAAAGTACAACTGACAAAGAAGGAGAAGAAACAGAGACCACACCAGAAGACCATGCAATTTTAAAAATAATCAAAAAAACTTCATCACCAATGGCCACTTTAGTGGCACCATTTAGACTTTCTTGAGATGCAAATTCCATACAGAACAACTTAACAGCATTTTTTAAAACAGACTTAAGCCCAATACAACCAGACAGCAACTGAAACAAAAAACTAAGTAGGGCCATCTTGATATTAAATGTAGTACCAGGTACTAGATTGGAGGCCATCTAACCAGTGTATTTTTGATGACTATTTACATTCTCCCAAGCACCACCATCAACAGCACCAGAAAATGGGGGAGAAGCAGTTAATTCTATTTCCATCTGATCAGCCCAATCTTTGAGATCATCTGAAATAATGGACTATTTTGCTTCTGAGATTGGTGATGATCTGCTGGAAATTACCACATCAGGCAACACAGCCAGTGGTTAATCTTGGTCTATCTTGGGAGATATGCTGCTGCTGTTGTTATCCATATCAGGAAAAAGACTGGCTGCTATTATAGAGATCTTACCCAAGATCTCATCTGAAACCACAAAGAAGTTAGGTGTGACCATAGTAATTGTGACTGCCTGCTGCTGTTTTTTGGAATTTTTTGCTTTTGCAGCCATTTGTGAAACAGTAGTAATAGTAGTAATAGTAGTAGTAGTAGTAGTAATAGTAGTAGTAGTAAGAGTAGTAAGAGCAGAAAAGACCAACTTGTTGACTGGTCTGTTATTAAAAATCTTTGGGCTTTTTAAAGTAATAAAGACAACACTAAGACTAACCCAAGTGTGTTTTTTTGAAGAAACTTTGACTGGAAAAGAACTTCCAGCCAAAAAAGAAGAAAATGAACCAGAGCTACTAAAGGCAGCTTTTTATTAATATTTTTTAAAGGAAATGTTGCCAGAACGTTTTGTCTAGCTGCTTCAATAACAGAGAGACCCTCTTGTGTTGAAACTTTATTAATTACTATAGAAAAAGTACTGTTTGCAACTTTTTTACTCTTAGCTCTAGTTATGATCATAAAAATTAGGAGAAAAAGAGTTTTAGTTATTTTCTTCATTAGTTTCATGTTTTTTATAATTTTACCAAAGTGACCATAGAGTTTTATATGGCAAGTTTTTGTCTATGAGCAAGATTTCTTGGAGTGTTTTTCCAATTGTGCTGGAAGATAAGAGTATAGCTGCTGTTATATTTTCTAACATATTTTTATCCATTTTGTTACCAATTTTTTCTCTTCTAATAATAGTTTTCTTTGGTCTAATAACAGTATGTATTCCATTGTTATTCAATACTCATAAAGAGTATAAAAGGCATTTTGAATGTTTTGATCCAGGAAATAATTGTTTATGTTGATTGAAAATACTTCTGTTTTGGGAATAATGTATTTATTTATACTTGATTTTTGTTAATCATTTGAGTCAGTATTATCACAACAGGCAACCAATTAAGTTATTTATAATATTTTTTGAGTAATGTACTATGAACAAGATAATCATTGAAAATTGTTCTGAATGGATCTTAAAGAATATAAGAACTATTGTTAAAAACTTTGTTGAGTAAAAAAGATTCTTTTTACCAGCTAAAAAATTTATTACCATAGACATTGTTTCTGTTTAAACAGTATTTCAATACTAAGTCACCAATACTTAAAGAAAGTGTTTTATAAGTTTTTTTTTTCTTAAGCTTTTTTTGAAACTGTTTTATTTTTTCAAAGACAATTATTCATGCTTCTACCAATTTTTTTTTTTGTTAATATGTAGCCATATCAGTTATTTATTAGTTAAGTCCATAGTAATATGACAGTTTTATAAAGCCAGCTCACCCAATAATACAAAATTACAAGATGTGGCTAACCATAAGCAGAAAGCCCTAATTATACACTAGTACTACCTTTGCTACCTAATGTATTGAACATATCAAACTCATACATCTTACCCATAATGCTAACAAGTTTATGACTATTCTTAACCATACCACTCATCTACTTAGCAGTCTAATTAGGATTGGATTTGATACTAGGGGGCTGAACTTCTTATAGTTCCATCATCATATCAAAGGTGTTATTATAGACTGAAAAGTCTTTAACCTTATTATTGTCATCATTCATATCATTATTATCAAAAACATCTTTCAAGGAGATCCGATCACACTTTTTTGTCAAGAACTTAACATCTCTATTCAACATAGAAGCCACAACAGCCACAGCTTTAACTTGTCTTTCCAAACCCATCACACTTTCCCTTAATGTTATGTCCACAGCTGGTGAAGTAGATAGCAATTTAGTAACCAGCACAATCAGAAAACCAACAGGTTCAATTATAGACTTAACCAACAATGCCAACTCATTGAGATGGGATTCCATAAAAGCCAATCTGGATTCAACAACAGCAATTGGAACAGGGAATATGCCAGAAACTATGAGTATTACAACTTTGAGGGGTGAATCCAAAACAGGATCTATACCAGCAGCAGCAGCAGCAGGAGAAACCACAAAGGCAATAGCTTTGGCATAAGACTTAGCTCCAGTGAATAAAGACTTGAAAACTTTGGGACCACCAATAAAGTTGGAAACAGACTTGGGAGGAAGAGGTGGTGACATCTTGCAGTCCACAGCTAAATAATCCAAATTTTGACACCTGTAACAGTGACAACATCCAGAAGTCTCCCATCAGATACAGTAATTATGCAAAGTACCAGTTTTTAACACAGCATTGTCCAAGAATTTTAGAATTAAAAGTAATCACAACAAAACATTGATGTCAGTATAAATTAAGAGATTGAGAAATGAAACAGGTTTGGCCACCAACCTGGAAAACCAAATCACTAATTTCAAAGACAGTACAGCCAAAGAGAAGATTAACCAACTTAGCTTTAAATGCATTTCTTGAAACAATAACCTCTCTTTGGTTAAATACAGGAAAAATTCTGACATTATTTTTTTTGACCAGCACAGACCAGTGTTTGAGAGCCTTAGCAGCAGAAAAAATGTCTTTGAAGTAAACCACAGTGTATTGTCACAAGCCATCTGGCTTCAACTTAACAGAAGTAACAACACCAAAAATGCCAAAAGCAGCTTTGATGTTATTAGGAGAGGTATCCAAGAGAACATCATGAAGTACAACAGACAGAGAAGGGAAAGACACAGAGGCCACACCAGAAGACTGTGCAATCTTAAGAGTGGTCAGAAAAACTTCTTCACCAATAACCACTTTAATGGCACCATTTAGACTTTCCTGAGATGCAAATTCCATACAGAACAACTTAACAACATCTCATGAAACTAATTTAAGCTCAATACAACCAAGCAGCAACTGAAACAAGAAACCAAGCAGGGCTATTTTGATCTTAAATGTACTATCAGGCACAAGATTGGAGGCCATCCAACCAGAGAACTTTTGACAACCATTTACATTCTTCTAAGCACCACTATCAGCAGTGCCAAAAACTGAGAGAGAAGCAGTTGATTCCATTTCCATCTGATCAGTCCAATCTTTAAGATCATTTGGAGTGATAAACTGTTTTGTTATTATGACAGATAAAAATCTGCCAGAGAGTACCATATCAGGCAACACAGCCTGTAATTGATCTTTTTTTATCTTGTAAGATATGCTGTTGCTGTTACTATTCATATCAGGAAGAGAGCTGACTGCTGCTGTGGAGATCTTTTTCAAGATCTCATCTGGAACCACAAAGAAGTTTAGTGTTACCATAGCAGTTGTGACTGCTTGCTGCTGTTTTTTGGAATTTTTGGCTTTGCAGCCATTTATGAAGCAGTAATAATAGCAGAAATAGTGGTAGTGGTAAAAGCAGGAAAAACCAACTTGTTGACTGATCTGTTATTAAAAATTTTTGGGCTTTTTGAAGTGGAAAAAACAACACTGGGACTAACCCAAGTGTGCCTTTTTGAAGGAACTTTGACTAGAGAAGAACTTTCAGCCAAAGGAAAAGAAAATGAACCAAAAGCTGTTAAAGGCAGCTTTTCACTAATGTTTTTTAAAGGAAATATAGCCAGAACGTTTTGTCTAACTGCTTTAATAACAGAGAGACCCTTTCATGTTGAACTTTTATTAGTTACAATAAGAAAAATAACATTTGCAACTTTTTTACTCTCAGCTCTAATCGTGGTCATAAAATTTAGGAGAGAAAAAATTATTACACTAACTGCTTTTACCAATAAATTAAAAATGGTATCAAGTTTTCTTTGTAAAATGTCTTTATAATTTTCTATTGTGATTTCTTTAAAGAGTATTGTTTCAATATTAATTTCTATTGGTAGTGTTGTTATGTGTTCATAGAGCAGATAAAAAGATTCATAACTTGTTATGTCATGATTTACAGTTCTATAAGCAAACAAAACTAAAAACAGTACTTTGTCCTATAAGTTTGTTTCTTTACTGGTTTTGGTTAAGATTTTGTATAGTGTTTTATTGAAATGTTCTACTAGGCCATTTGTTTGAAGGTGGTAAGAAGAGAAAAGTTTATAACATATTCCCATTTTTCTGCAAAGTTTTTTAACCAGTATACTGAGAAAAGCTCTTTTTTTATTAGATAAAAGTTTTTTAGGGCAGCCATGATGGCAGATGATATCTTTATAAATGAAATTGGCTATTGAGACTGTTGTTTGATCTGGGTGGCTTTTGCTTCTACTCACTTTGTAAGATAGTCAGTAGCTGTAATAATATATCTGTTGTTATTAGAAGTTATTGTTAAAGATCCAACAACATTTATACCAATTTTATTAAATGGTTGACCAACAAAGATTGGATTGATATTTTTTTTTCAATTGGATTTGTCTCTTCTTTGGCAAATGTTACAGGTTTTAATGTATTTAGCAATGTCTTTTCTCAAGATAAACCAATAATAATGAGCTAAGATTTTCTGAATTGTTTTTGTTTTTTCAAAGTATTTTGCTAATGGGTCAGTATACATGTTGTATATTACAATTTTTCTTAAGAGTGGTAAAGATCTTTTTTATTTTTTTTATATAATTGGTTCTGACAAATTAAATAAAAATTTGATTGTTTGCATAAATATTCTCTTTGCTGTCAAATATATTCTGGTGGGTATTGTCTTTTACCTAAAAATTCTATTAAGGCAGAGTAGTTGTTCAAGTCTATTATCATGTTTGTTTATGAGAGTATTATTATAGTTAAAACTTATACTTTTTATTAATTATTACATGTATTAGTTACTGATATTATATAATTAGCCACTCTATTTTTAAATAGTAATCATTGACTTGATCATTGATCTAGTTGTTAACCTGATTATTGACCACTTTTGATAGCTATATAAGCAATGAATTTTTTAGCTATAGAAAAGCATGTAAAAATTAAGGAAAAAAAAGAAATAAAATAACAACTTCATCTCAATCCTTCTTTTATTGCTAAATTCTCTTTCCCTACTTTCAAGTATTCAAACATCTTGGGATAAAAAACTACTTGTTGGTTATTTCTTACACTTTTTCTGAAATGTGTAATTGCAGCATTTGAAAATTATTAAATAAAATGTGACTAAAGAATATATCTGATATCTGATATTGAATTCTAAGAGCATAAACATGAGACATAGAATTATACCAGTGTGTGATCATTTGTTGACAGTATAGACTATTTTTTTACCTTTAGATTCCTCAGTAATCTTTTAAAAAGTATAGCAACTGAGATATTTTATGAGACTGATCTTGTACATTGAATCCATACTCATTTAATTCACTCTTTAAAGTTGAATTCTCTTTGATTCCTTTTATTACCCTACAATCCTGTTTTCTCTTGCTATCCATTAGCTTGTTACTCTAACCCATAACATAAAAGTGGTGCTCCCTGTAAGATTGTCAAAATCCACTTTGTTTTCTATTATATGGGTAATTATTCATATTTGTCACAATAATTAGAAAAATATTTTAAAGCACACAACAAAAATAATCTAGATTTTATTGAACTTAATTCTTTGCCTTTCTACTTGATTTGCTTTTCCATCAAAAAACAATCCAGCAGACAATTCTAAGACTTTTGAAACTGGTTTCTGAATAAGTATTTAGCTGAAACCTACACAGCTTATACAACTTATTACAATATCAATCAGCTTTTATACTCCACAACCTTTAAACAACAGCCTCCTAATTTTGAATATCTGAATTATCAAATTCACATTTGGATTGCTGCCTATCAGCTAGCTGAAACACTCTTTGAAACAGAAGAAAAAAGCTATCAAACTGTTTCTGTTTTTGACCTCTTCTCAAATAAATCAGAACATTCTACACAAATAGCTACTCCTGAACTAATGACTAATAACCCCATGCAACAAAATATTCTGATCACCCTCCAAGGCATACAAACTGTTTTAGGGTAAAGAAATAACATTCCACTACCTTTATTCAGAGGTGATACATAAGATCCAATCAAATAATTAGATGACTTTGAAAGAGCTGCTACAACCAACCAATATGATAATAAATACAAGTTTTAAATTGTTGGTGGCTACTCCTAAGGCTCTTTTGCTACTTGGTTCTTACAAAAAACTAATCTTAGTGTTCACCAAAAAATTATTAGATAAGCACCAACAAATGCTAGAAAAAAAAATATCTCTTTTACAACCTGGTTTGAAACTAAATTTAGAACTCCCATCCTAATCTCTAAATGGTGCATAAAACTAGAAAAAAAAATCTAAGGTTCTAGTAAAGTGGTAACTAAATATGCCAAAGCCATCAGAAAGTTAATTAATTTTTTTTTGTTAATGTGTAGTCATGCTGGTCATTTATTAGTTAAGTCTACAATAATGTGGTGGTTTCATAAAGCCAGCTCACTCAATAATACAAAAATCACAAGATACAACTAATCACAAGTGGAAAAGCACTAACTACACATTAATACTATTTTTGCTACATAATGTATTAAACATATCTAATTCATACATCTTACTTATAATGCATACAAGCTTATGACTACTCTTATTGAGATCACTTATTCACTTAGCAGTCTGATCAGGATCAGATTTAACATTAAAGGATTGAACCTCTCATAATTCCATCATTGCATTAAATGTGTCATCATAGATTGAAAAATCTTTAACATCATTATTATCATTATTATCATTATCTATGTCTTCATTATCAGATATGTCAAGGTGAACTTTTTCACTCCTCAACCTAATGGCCCCTACTTCCTTTTATAGCACAGAAGCCACTGTATAAACACCATTAATTTGGTTTCTCAATTCAACCACACTTTCTTTTATTGCCTCTGCCATAACAGAAGGAGTAAACAATAATTTAATAAACAACACAACCAAAAAACCCACAGGCTCAATTATAGATTTGATCAACAAAGACAGTTCACTAAGTTGAGTTTCCAAAGAAGCCAACCTAGCATTAACAGCAATATCTGAACCAGAGGAGACAACAGACAACAGAGACACAACACCTTTAGGGAGGGGAACTGAAAGCCAGATCTATATTATCAGCAGCAGCAACAGGAGAAACCACAGAGGTGGCAGCTTTGACATAGGATTTAACTCCAACAAAGGATAACTTGAAGATATTGGCACTACCAGCAGAATTAGAAGAGAGTTTGAGAGAGAGGGGTGGCAGCACTTTGCAGCCTACAGCCAAGTAATCTAAACTTTGACATCTGTAGCAGTAACAACATTCAGGAGTTTCTCACCAGATGCGGCAGTCATGCAAGGTACCAGTTTTTGAAACAACAGCATTTAAAGATTCCAAGGAATCAAAAGTTACCACCACAAAGCATTGAAGTCGATAGGAATCAGGAGAGCAGGGAATGAAACATGTACAGCCACCAACTTGGGAGACCAGATCACTTATTTCAAATGCAGTACAGCCAAATGGAAGATTTACCAGCTTAGTTTTAAAAGCATCTTTTAAGGAGATAATTTTTTTTTGGTTGGCAATGAGAAAAATTCTAACACTGTCTTTCCTGACCATTAAAATTAACTACAGCATATTGTCATAAGCCAGCAGACTTTAACTTAACTTTTTTTTTTTTTTTTTGTTAACATGTAGCCATGCTGGTTATTTATTAGTTAAGTCACAGTGATGTGACAGTTTTACAAAGCCAGCTCACCCAATAATACAAAAATCACAAGATGTGGCTAACCACAAGCAGAAAGCCTTAACTATATGCTAGTACTACTTTTGCTATCTAATGTATCAAACATATCTAATTTATACATCTTACCCATAATGCTAACAAGCTCATGACTATTTTTAACCATACTACTCATCCACTTAGCAGTCTGATCAGGACTGGATTTGATTCTTAAAGACTGATCTTCCCATAGTTGCATTATGACATCAAAGGTATTATCATAAACTGAAAAATCTTTATCTTTATCATCATCATCATCAACATCATCAATCATATCATCAACATTTGATCTATTCTCTAAGCAAATCCATTCACTTATTGTCTCAAGACATGTTAATCTTTTCTGTATTATGGTGGCAACAGCAGCCAAGCTTTTATTTTGCTTAGCCAACCCATCTACATATTCCTTAACTGACATATCCACAACAAATAAAGTAGACAGCAATTTGGTAACCAATACAATCAGAGCACTAACAGGTTCAACCAAGAATTTAATCAACACAGATAGTTCACTAAGATGGGATTCAAAAGAAGCCAACCTAGATTCAACAGCAGTATTGGAAACAGAAGAGACAGCAGACACCACAGGTGTTGCAATTTTGGGAGAACCACCAAGATTTAATTCCATATCAGCAGCAGCAGCACCAGGAGGAACCACAAAAGCAGCAGCCTTGGCATAAAATTTAGATCCAACAAATGAAAATTTGAAATTTTTGGGGCCACCAAAGGTGTTGAAAGGGAGTTTAGGTGGGAGAAGAGGCAACTTCTTGCAGTTCACAGCCAAATGATTCAAGTTTTGACACCTGTAGCAGCAGCGACACCCAGAAGTTTCTCACCAGATGCGACAACTATGCAAGATACCAGTTTTTGACACAGCAGCATTTAGAGATTCCAAAGAATCAAAGGTAACTATAGCAAAGCATTGACATCAATAAGATTCAGGGGAGCAAGGAATAAAACATGTATGGCCACCAACTTGGGAGACCAAATTACTTATCTCAAAGACAGTACAACCAAATAGAAGATTGACCAACTTAGCTTTGAATGCATCTCTTGAGGAGATAATTTCCTTTTGGTTGACAATGAGAAAAATCCTAATACTATCTTTTCTGACCAATACAAACCAGTTAAAGAGAGCAGCAATAGCAGAGAAAATGTCCTTAAAATTAACCACAGTGTATTGCCATAAGCCAGTAGGCTTTAACTTAACAGAAGTAACAACACCAAAAATGCCAAGAGCAGTTTTGATGTCATCAGAAAAGATACTCAAAGATACATTATGCAGTACAACTGACAAGAAAAGAAAAGAAACAGAGGCCACTTTAGAAGACCATGCAATCTTAAAAGTGGTCAAAAAAATCTCATCACCAATGGCCACTTTGGTAGCACCATTTAGACACTCCTGAGATGCAAATTCCACACAGAACAACTTGACAGCATCTCGAGAAACAGATTTAAGCCCAATACAACCAGGCAGCAGCTAAAACAAAAAACTAAGCAAAGCCATCTTGATCTTAAACATAGCACCAGGTACAAGATTAGAGGCCACTCAACCAGAGAATCTTTGATGACCATTCACATTCTCCCAAGCACTAGAATCAGCTGCACCAAAAACTGGGAGGGAACAGTTGATTCTATTTTTATCTGATCAGCCCAATCTTTGAGATCATCTGAATTGATGAACTGTTTTGCTATTGGTATTGGCAATGATCTGCCAGAAGGTATCACATTAGGCAACACAGCCAGTAGTTGATCTTGGCCCATCTTGGGAGATGTGCCGCTACTGTTGCCATCCATATTAGGAAGAGGACTGGCTGCTGCTGTGGAGATTCTACCAAAGATCTCATTTGGAACCACAAAGGGGTTTGGTATGACCAAAGCAGTTGTGACTGTCTACTGTTGTTTTTTGGAATTTTTTGCTTTTGCTGCCATTTGTGAAGCAGTAGTAGTAGAAATAGTAATGGAAATGGTAAGAGCAGAAAAGACCAACTTGTTGACTGGTCTGTTATTAAAAATCTTTGGGCTTTTTGAAGTGGTAAAAACAACACTGGGACTAACCCAAGTGTGTCTTTTTAAAGGAACTTTGACCAGAGAAGAATTTCCAGCCAAAGGAAAAGAAAATAAACCAGAAACTGCTAAAGACAGCTTATCACTAATATTTTTTAAGGGAAATATTGCCAGAACGTTTTGTTTAGCTGCTTCAATAACAGAGAGACCCTCTTGTGTTGAAACTTTATTAGTTACTATAAAAAAAATAACATTTGCAACTTTTTTACTCTTAGCTCTATTCGTGGTCATGAAAATTAGAAGAGAAAGAGTTTTTTTTTTTTTGTAATAGGTGAAAAAAAAGAGGCTTTAACTTAACAGATGTGACAACACCAAAAATGCCAAGAGCATTTTTGATGTTATTGGAAGAGGTACCCAAAGATATGTCACACAGTACAACTAATAGAGAAGAAGAAGAAACAGAAGCCACACCAGAAGATTGTGTAATCTTAAGAGTGGTCAAAAAAATCTTATTACCAATGGCCACTTTGGTGGCTCCAGTTAGACTCTCTTAAGATGCAAATTCCACACAGAACAACTTAACAGCATCTTGTAAAACCAACTTAAGTCCAATACAACCAGACAGTAGTTAAAACAAGGAACTAAAAAGGGCCATCTTAATCTTGAATGTAACATCAGGCACAAGAGTAAAGACCATCTACCCAGAGAATTTTTGTTGACTATTCACATTTATTCAAGCACTTCCATCAGCAACACCAAAAACTGAAAAAGAAATAGATGATTCTATTTTTATCTGATCAGTCCAATTTTTAAGATCATCTGAAATGACAGACTGTTTTGTTTCTATGGCAGAAGAAAATTTGCTGAAGATCATCACATCAAGCAACACAACCAGTGGTTGATCTTACTTCATATTAAAAGTTAAGTTGTTGCTATTGTCATCCATATCAAAAAGAGAGCTGGCTGCTGCTATAGAGATCTTATCCAAGATCTCATCTGGAACCACAAAGAGATTCAATGTAACCATAGCAGTTGTGACTGCTTACTGCTGTTTTTTGTAATTTTTGGCTTTTGCAGTCATTTGTAAAGCAGAAATAGCAGAAGTAGTGAAAGTGGTAAGAGCAGAAAAGACCAACTTGTTGACTGGTCTGTTATTAAAAATCTTTGGGCTTTTTGAAGTAGTAGAGACAACACTAAGACTAACCCAAGTATGCCTTTTTAAAAAAACTTTGACTGGAGAAGAACTACCAACCAAAGGTGAAGAAAATAAACCAGAAGCTGCTAAAGGCAGCTTTTTACTACTGTTTTTTAAAAGAAATGTAACCAAAATGTTTTGCCTAGCTGCTTCAATAACAAAGAGACCCTTTCGTGTTAAAACTTTATTAGTTACTATAGAAAAAGTACTGTTTGCAACTTTTTTACTTTTAGCTTTAGTCGTGGTCATGAAATTTGAGAGAAAAAGAGTTTTATTATTTTTTGTCTAGAAAGTTAATTAAAAGAGTAAACTCTGAAAAAAACTGGACAGAAAAGCAAAAGATTTATTTCTTTACAAAAGGATTAAGAACAGATCTGTCATATGCTTTTTGGCTTCTTTTGGCCTTAAAAAATAATCCCACATTAGATATGACTATTGAACTTGCCCAGAGAATAGAAGATAACCAAAGGAGCATCTAGAATTTACTCTTCTAGTTTATGCTCTTGTTTCTGTTATGGCTTCTGCTCCACAAATAGCTGCTATCTCTTTTGCCACCCAAACTCAAGACCCAAATGAACAGTTGTTTTTTTTTTTTTTTTTTTGTTAACATGTAGCCATGCTGGTTATTTATTAGTTATGTCTACAGTAAAGTGGTGCTTTTACAAAACCAGCTCACCCAATAATACAAAATCACAAGATATGATTAACCACAAGCAGAAAGCCCTAACTACATGCTAATACTACCTATGTTACTTAATGTATCAAACATATCTAATTCATACATCTTATCCATAATACTAACAAGCTTATGACTATTCTTAACCATACCACTCATCCACTTAACAGTTTAATCAGGATTGGATTTGATGCTAGGAGGCTGATCCTTCCACAATTGCATCATCATATCAAAGGTGTCATTATAGACTGAAAAGTCTTTAATCTTATTATCATTATCATCTATATTATCATCATCAGATGCATTTTTCAAGGAGATCTGATCATACTTTTTTGTTAGGGACTTAATGTCTCTATTCAACATAGAAGTCACAGTAGCTACAGCTTTAACTTGTTTTTCCAAACCAACCATACTTTCTCTCAATATCATGTCTACAGCTTGTGGAGTAGACAGCAGTTTGGTAATCAGCACAACCAGAGAACCAACAGGTTCAATTATAGACTTAACTAATAATACCAACTTATTAAGATAGGATTCCATAAAAGCCAATCTGGATTTAACAACAGCAATCAAAACAGGGGAGACACTAGGAACCATAGGTACTACACTTTTGGGAGTTGAATCAAGAACAAGATCTATACCAGCAGCAGCAGCTGCAGAAGGAACTACAAATACAACAGCTTTGACATAAGACTTAGCCCCAGCGAACAAAGACTTGAAAACTTTGGAATCACTAGTGGAGTTAGAAACAAACTTGGGAGAAAGAGGTGGTGACACTTTGCAGTCCACTGCTAAATGATCCAAATCTTGACACCTGTAGCAGCAATGGCATTCAGGAGTTTTCCACCAAATATTGCAACTACACAAAGTACCAGTTTTTAACACAGCATTGTCCAAGAATTCCAGAGAATTGAAGGTAACCACAGCAAAACATTGATGTCAGTATGAATCAGGGGATTGGGGAATGAAACAGGTTTGGCCACCAACCTGAGAAACCAAATTACTAATCTCAAAGGCAGTACAACCAAAGAGAAAACTAACCAACTTAGCTTTAAATACATCTCTTGAAGCAATAATCTTTCTTTGGTTAACTACAGAAAGAATTCTGACACTATTTTTTTTGACCAGCACAGACCAGTGTTTGAGAGTCTCAGCAGCAGAAAAAATGTCCTTGAAGTGAACTACAGTGTATTATCACAAGCCAGCTGGCTTCAACTTAACAGAAATGACAACACCAAAAATGCCAAGAGCAGCTTTAATGTCATCAGGAAAGCTATCCAAGAGAACATTACGAAGTGCAACAGACAGAGAAGGGAAAAACACAGAGGCCACACCAGAAAACCATGCAATTTTAAGAGTGGTTAGAAAAATCTCTTCACCAATGGCCACTTTGACAGCACTATTTAGACTTTTCTAAAATGCAAATTCCACACAGAACAATTTGACAGCATCTTGTGAAACTGACTTAAGCCCAATACAACCAGGCAGCAACTGAAACAAACCAAGCAGGGCCATTTTGATCTTAAATGTACTACCAGGCACAAAATTAGAGGCCACCCAACCAGAGAACCTTTGACGACCATTCACATTCTTCCAAGCATCACCATTAGCAGTGTCAGAAAATGGGGAAGAAGCAGTTGACTTCATTTCTATCTGATCAGCCCAATCTTTAAGATCATCTGAATTGATGAACTGTTTTGCTACTGGGATTAGTAATGATCTGCTGGAGAGTACCACATTAGACAACACAGCCAGTAGTTGATCTTAACCCATCTTGAGAGATGTGCTGCTGCTGTTGCCATCCATATCAGGAAGAAAACTGTCTACTGCTATAGAGATCTTACTAAAGATCTCATCTAGAACTACAAAGGGGTTTGGTGTAACTATAGCAGTTGTAACTGTCTGCTGCTGTTTTTTGGAATTTTTTGCTTTTGTGGTTATTTGTGAAGCAGTAGTAGTAGAAATAGTAATGGGAATGATAAAAGCAGGAAAGACCAATGTGTTGACTGGTCTGTTATTAAAAATTTTTGGGCTCTTAGAAGCAGTAGAAACAATACTGGGATTAACTCAAGTGTGTCTTTTTGAAAGAACTTTAACTGGAGAAAAACTACCAGCCAAAGGTGAAAAAAATAAACCAGAAGTCACTAAAAACAGCTTTTTATTAGTATTTTTTAAAGGAAATGTTGCCAGAACATTTTGTCTAGCTGCTTCAATAACAGAGAGATCCTTTCATGTTGAAACTTTATTAGTTACTATAGAAAAAGAACTGTTTGCAACTTTTTTACTCTTAATTCAATTCATGGTCATGAAATTTAGAAGAAAAAAAGTTTTTTTTTTCTAAATAAACAATTAATAGATAGACTTACAGCAAATTTTGCTTGGCTATTAGAACTATTAGCCTAAACAGTCAGAAATAATCAACAACCTAAAGATTTAGATTTGAACTAGTCTCAGCAGCCTCCTTATCACCTGTGTGCTACTGTTGTGGATTAACTGGACATTTTTCAAAAGATTGCAACAATTCTCCTTTGTTATCTTCAGCTCTTTTTTTTTTTTTTTTTGTTAACATGTAGTTACACTAATCTTTTATTAGTTTAGCCACACTCAAAAAGCATGGTTTTTTTATAAAGCCAACTCACCCAATAATCTAAATTACAAGATATGACTAATTACTAAGTGGCTATGTCTAACTACATACTAATATAATCAGAAAATCTAAGAGGTATCACACTATTATTTAAAGCAATTCTACCACAAAAAACATCAATTAGTATCTTATTACACTATAAAAATCTTAATTTTAGCTTTGCTGTTATCATCACTATCACTTCCCAATATTTTATATATGTTGAACACACCTGATAGACTTTTCTTAACTTTGTTATTAATACTCACTGATTTTTCTCACTCAGTTTGTAATTTGAATTGTTCATCCCATAATCTACTTTTTGCTTGAGCCACTGCTCATTTACACACTCCAATTAATATATTATTACAAGTTTTATGATCAATGTCAGTGAAAGTATTAATTCTTCCAAATTGCTTATTGATCAATTTATTGTATAGTAGATCTATGTTGAATGTTGACATAATATACTTATTAGATAGGACCAACTTCTTGTCAGAGTTTAAGGTTTTGTGTTTTCCTCCCATAGTCTTTGATAAGCACTGCATCCACTTATTTTTCACTTTGTCTATCAGTGTCTTGTTTTTTTGAGTATTCAAAAAGCATTCCCAAAAGTGACAGTTGGTTTCTACTTCCATGTGACATATTTTGCAAAGATTAATTAAATACACAAAGAGACATCTGTTATATAGCACCTCTGCTGTTGGCAGTATGTTGTGAAATGATTTCATAATAAATGTATGCATTGCTAAGGAACTGGCTAAAGTAAAGCCAGAGAACATTTTACCATCCCAATTCCAAACTTTGGTTATGCTTTTTTAGTCTATCTTTTAGTCTAAAGGTCTTAATATCTCTTGGACTTTATTATTGCTTATCCATTTCAAAGCTGCTTGAAGTTTGGTCTGTTGAGTCAAAAAGTGTCTGATATTTAGATCCAACTTAATTTCTCTGCAACTGGGAACATAGCTGGTATTTTTGTCATTGTAGGTCCATTCCATTGTGTTAAGGGCAGTAGCTTCTTTGGCTAATTTGTCAGCCTTCTCATTTTTGGATATTTCAGTATGTGCAGCCACTTTGTTTATGGTAAGATCAATTCTTTTTTTCCTTATTACTGCTTTAATTGCATTTTATATGCACCAGTTAGAAGTTTTGAGCTGATTCCTAACAGACAAGGGAGAATTTTTGAACAACTATTTTTGAGCTGTTGACACTACTGCCTAACTATTTGTGTTTAATATCAGTTTACATTTGTAGAGTACTATTTTCAAAGCCAATAATACAGCTTTTGTCTCAGTTTTTGTTGACAATAATGTTTTATCAACTGCTATATCAAAGTTGGCTTTTATTCTATGTGTCATAAAAGTGGCTGCTCCTTTAGTATCCTCAGAACTAGCTTTTACCAGTGAGCCATTTGTTGATATTTCTATTTCCTTTCTGAGTCTCAACTTCTCTTGCACATTTCTCTATTGTGGTAATAGAGCATCAGAAATTTGGATATAAATAGAGTCTTTTTGCATTGTATTTAGGGTTTTTCTTTCCTAATTTTTATGACTATGAATAGAGCTAAGAGTAAAAAAGTTGCAAACAGTACTTTTTCTATAGTAATTAATAAAGTTTTAATACGAGAAGATCTCTCTGTTATTGAAACAGCTAGACAAAACGTTCTGGCAATATTTCCTTTAAAAAATACTAGTAAAAAGCTGCCTTTAGTGGCTTTTGGTTTATTTTTTTTATCTTTGGCTGGTAGTTCTTCTTCAGTCAAAGTTCTTTCAAAAAAACACACTTGGGTTAGTTCCAGTGTTGTTTCTACTGCTTTTAAAAACCCAAAGATTTTTAATAACAGATTAGTCAATAAGTTGGTCTTTTCTGCTCTTACTACTTTCACTACTACTTCTATTACTACTGCTTTACAAATGGCCATGAAAACAAAAAATTCCAAAAAACAGCAGCAGACAGTTGCAACTGCTTTAGTAACACCAAATCCCTTTGTAATTCCAGATAAGATCTTGGGTAAGATCTTCACAGCAGCAGCCAGCCCTCTTCTTAATATAGATGGCAACAGCAGTGGCATATCTTCCAAGATAGGCCAAGATCAACTACTGGTTGTGTTGTCTAATGTGATACTCTTTAGCAGATTATCACCAATCTTAGTAGCAAAACAGTTTATCAATCCAGATGATCTCAAAGATTGAGCTAATCAGATGAAAATAAAATCAACTGTCCCTTCCCTAGTTTCTGGTGCTGCTGATGGTAGTGCTTGGGAGAATGTGAATGGTCGTCAGAGGTTCTCTGGTTGGATAATATCCAATTTAGTATTTGGTACTACATTTAAAATCAAAATGACTCTGCTTGGTTTTTTGTTTTAGTTGCTGCCTGGTTGTATTGGACTTAAGTCAGTTTCACAAGATGCTGTTAAGTTGTTCTGTGTGGAATTTAAATCTTAGAAGAGTCTAAATAGTGCTACCAAAGTGACCATTAATAATGAAGTTTTTTTGACTACTCTTAAGATTGCATGGTCTTCTGGTGTGGTCTTTGGTTCTTCTTTTTTCTTTGCATAATATATCTTTGGGTACCTCTTTTAATAATATCAAAACTGCTCTTGGCATTTTTGGTGTTGTCATTTCTGTTAAGTTGAAGCCTGCTGGCTTATGGCAATATGCTGTGGTTAATTTTAAAAACATTTCTTCTGCTGCTGCTGCTCTCTTTAACTGGTTTGTATTGATTAGAAAAGATAATGTTAGAATTTTTCTCATTGACAACCAAAAGGAGATTATCTCCTCAAGAGATGTATTCAAAGCTAAGTTGGTTAATCTTTTATTTGGCTGTACTGCCTTTGAAATAAGTGATTTGGTCTCCCAAGTTGGTGGCTGTACATGTTTCATTCTTTACTTTCCTGAATCTTATCAGCATTAATGCTTTGCTGTGGTTATCTTTGATTCCTTGGAATCTTTGAATGTTGCTGTGTCAAAAACTGGTACCTTGTGTGATTGTTGTATCTGGTAGAAAACTTCTGGATATTACTGCTGCTACAAGTATTAAGACTTGAATTATTTGGCTGTGGACTGCAAGATATCACCTCCTCTCCCACCCAAATTCTCTTTCAATACTTCTGGTGGTTCCAAAGTTTTCAAATCTTTATTTGCTGGATCTAAATCTTATGTCAAAGCTGCTGTCTTTGTGGTTCCTCCTGCTGCTGCTGATATGGACTTGAATCTTGGTGATTTTTCCAAAACTGTAACATCTGTGTTGCCTGCTGTTTCTTCTGCTCCCAATTTTGCTGTTGAATCTAAGTTGGCTTCTCTGGAATCCCATCTTAGTGAACTGTCTGTGTTGATAAAATCCTTGGTTGAGTCTGTTGGTGCTCTGATTGTATTGGTTACTAAATTTCTGTCTACTCCAACTGCCATGGATATGTCAGTTAAGAAATATGTGGATGGGTTGGCTAAGCAAAATAAAGACTTGGCTGCTATTGCCATTGTGATACAGAAAAGAATAACATGCCTTGAAAAAAAATGTGAACAGATCTGCTTGGAGGATAAATCAGATAATGACAACATGGTTGATGATAATGATAATAATGATAAAGATTTTTTGGTTTATGATAATACCTTTGATATTATGATACATTTATAAGAAAATTAGCCTTCTGGAATCAAATCCAGTCCTAATCAGACTGCTAAGTGAATGAGTAATATGATTAAGGATAGTTATGAGCTTGTTAGTATTATGAGTAAGATATATGAATTAGATATGTTTAATACATTAAGTAGCAAAGATAGTACTAGTATGTAGTTAAGGCTTTCTGCTTGTGATTAGCTGCATCTTGTGATTTGTATTATTGGGTAAACTGGCTTTATGAAAATGCTATATTACTGTGAACATAACTAATAAATAACCAACATGGCTACATGTTAACAAAAAAAAATTGTATTTAAGTCATCTGGTATTTGGTTATCTATTTTATGTATTTCCACTGTTTCATATTGGGTTACATTAATGTTTCTGTGTTCATCCATAATGATTGTAAACTCTAAAATCTTAAACCATTTGGGAATTCTACCACTATTACTTTGCCTATATTTTCTTGTAAAGTCTATCCATATTATTAGTGATCTATTTTCATTCTGTATCTAATGCAAATACAAAATGTTTTCCTTCCTTAATAAGTCTTTAATCTTAGTGTAAGTTGTACATGAAGCTATAACAGTCTCAATTAAGTGTACCTGTGGTCTTGAAAACTCAGATACCCTATATGTATTACTAGAGCTTTTAAGTGCAATGCCTCTTTCTTCTATTATTTACATAATATTTGCTATAAGATTAATTTTTGGCCTAGATTATTTATTAGTGGTGTTACTGGAAGTTTTTGGTCTTTTTTCTTGAATGTTGTTAATGTTGATTTGCTGTGAATTCACATTCTCAGGAAGTAGTTGGACCTCCAGTAACTGAATTTATCTTCAAATTATCTCCTATAATTTGAATTGCTGAGCTTATAAGTGGAATGGCCAATTCTATGCTAGTTGCTTTGTGTAGTTATGTTGTAGTAAATGTCAACTTTTTTCCAGGAATTGCTCATCTGGAAGCTCATTAAAAATGTGTAGTTACTTTGCTATAAAAGTCAACTTTTCTACAGGAATCTCATTTGTAGACTACCTTAATAATTATAATAAAAAAAAAAAAGAAAATAAAAGAAATATAAAAGAAATAGAATTCTAACAAGAGAAACGTTTTCTATTCAGGCCTGGAGTCACTAACAGATTATTGAAATTGGTAGCTAATTAATTTCAAAACATTAGTTGTGTTGAGAGAATTTCAAGTGCAATAATTAAAAAATTTGGGTTTTCAATATTTAATTTTTATTTGAAATATGTAAAAGATAATTTGTTTCAATTAAGATATATAAAGTAAGATACTATGGTAATATACTATGAGAAGATACATTTTCTTGAAGAGAGAAGCTCTTCTTTTATACAACTTGTTGTAGTACTAATTTTTAAACTTGCATTTTTCTCTTTGCTACAATTTGGGTAAACTAAAGATACATTTTAGCAAACTACAAGTTATTTCATTGAACTATTGATTATTTCAGCCAATTTTCATTAATTTCGGCAAATTTTGACTATGTTAAATGGTTCAGAGTATTGTGTAATTTGATCATCTTAATTTCTATGGTGCAAATCGAATTATTGATTGAGTAATAATATTTGATAATTTGATTAAATAATAAGTGATATTCGAAATAATAATAATATGCTAATTAATAATAGGAATTATGAGGGTCATTTTATGCTAATTAATAGCTAAAATTCTACTGATAACATAATTTTTTCCTTAAGACTGAGCTCTGTCAAAGTCCAAGCACTATCTGTAATGTTAAGATAGTGGTCCAAGATAATTGAAGTGATCTGGTCTGGAAATTGTTAAAATTTCAGTTCTGTGAGCTTTTCAATGTATTGTATCTTCATTGAATGGAGTATTGGGTTTTGTAGGACGTTTTCACAAGTATTGAATAAATTATAGAGTCTAAATACTGCTTTAAGTTTGTAGCAAGTGTTTGTTGGTCTAGTTGCTGTCTTGAATTCATTGTGAATTTGTTTTTGTATAGTCTTAGAAGTAATATTGGTTGCTTCAAGTTCCAGTTTTCGTTCATAAAATGTTTTTCTAATATGAAAATATCTATATATATGAGTATGTTCATTGTTTTGTTTATTGAGGAATAATAGAAATTTTTGTTGCATTGTGGTATTTGGTGAAATGTCAATAGGGACAGATAAAAGGTTTTCTTTTAGTGCTTGCTTCAAAAGTTCTGGTAATTGATTTCCAGAGTAACTTTTTGTTTTTTTTCTATAAGGATAATAATTCTGAGAATTATTTACTACTGGAGCTGTGGTTTTTTTCTAAATATAATTAATTTGACTTCTATTAATTATTATGGATAAATCAGGAAGTGTTTTCAAAGCTAACATTAATTTTTGGGATATTTGTTGGATATTTCGGGGAATAATCATGATAAAAATGGTTAGCTAATAAAAAAAAATAAAAAAAATAATTTTTTGGATATGGAATTTTATTTGTTTTTAGGTTTGGGTGTTTTTTGTAATTATTTACTATTTTTGTTTTTGTGTGTTATTAAAAGGATTATTGTAAAATTATGTTAAATTAAGTGTTCAAGTTTGGTTGTTGTTTTATTATAATTATTGGTTCTAAATTTCAGAGAATATCTTCAGGATTAATTAAAGAAAAATGTATACCAATTTGTAGAATTAATGGTTCAGGATTGTTTCTGAAATGATAGTGTTTTAGTCTATTTCTATGTGCAACTTTTGCCAGTACTTTGTTATCAAGTCTTAACTTGTATAATCCATTGTTTAGAATTTCGTGGATATAAAATGGTCTATCCCATTTATGTTTAAATTTTCCACTTCATTGTTTTTCAGCCTTAGTTTTGTGTAAGAAAACTTTATTTTCAACTTTAAATTCATTGGTAACTTGTCGCAGTTTGTTGTTATGTCTTTCTTTTTGTAAGGCTTGGGAGTGTTTAATATAAGTGGTTGCTCTGTATTTTTTTCCTTTCAATATACTAAAAAAAGTATAAGCTTTTCTTTGAAGTGTTTCTTGGAAGTTTTCTTCATTAATTGGTTGCACTGGATATGTTTTTACTGTGAAATTAATTGGTAATGTTGCTGTTCTTTCATAAGTAAAATCAAATAGTATGTGTTTTGTAGTATCTTGTTTTAGTATTTTGTATGCTAGTAACACTGATGGAATAAAGATATCTCATTTCTGCTCAAAATCTGTTGAAACTTTGGCTAAAGATTCACACAATGTTCTATTAAATCATTTTACAAGTCTATTTGTTTGGAGGTGATAAGATGATGATAAAAGTCTTTTAATATTGAATTGTACACAAATTTTTTGTATTAAGTTGTTCACAAAATGTGTTTCTTGATCAGATAAAAGTTCAATTGGGCATCTATGTCTACAAATAATGTCTTCATAGATAAAATTTGCTACTGATTTTGTGTCTGCTCTTTGGATGGCTCTAGCTTCAGGCTATTTGGTAAGATAATCTACTGCAACTGCAATATAACAATTTTCTTGGATTGTGATAGGTAATGGTCCGACTAAATCAATTCCAACTCTGTCAAAAAATTGTTCAACTTTGATTGGATTTAAAGATTCTGTAGGGCAAGTTCCTCCTCTTTTTTGACAATTATCACAAGATTTTACATATTGTTAAATGTTTTTTTGTATGTGAGGCCAAAAGTAATATTCAAGAGTTTTTTAAATTGTTCTATTTCTTTCCAAGTGTGCTAAAGAAAGATCTGTGTACATGTTGTATAGAATTGTTTTTTTTTTCATTCTTCTGTATTAATTTAAGTGGTTGATTTGGGTTTTTGCAATTTTTGTAATAGATTTTGTTGTGGTGTATGAAATATTGTTTGAATTGGTGTTGTAATCGATGTTTTTCACTTAGAGACCAATTTTCTGGTATGATAAGAGTCTCCAAATAGTTTTTAATGTTGTTATAATTTCTGGGATCCATTGTTGTTTGGTTATTTTGTTGGTAGGTTGGTAAATTGTAATGGATTTGTTGTTGATATTAATCTTGTCTCATTTTTGAGAGGCTATCAACATTAGTATGTAGTTTTCCTGGTTTGTGGTGTACAATATATTTGTAGTCTGCTAAAAAATTATTCTATCGAGACTGTTTGGCACTTTGTTCAGTTTTCTTTTTATTAAGCCATTTGAGACCAATATTGTTAGTTATAATATCAAATTTTTTTCCATTTTTCAAATATTGTTGAAAATGTTTAATAGTACAAATAACTGCAGCAGCTTCTAATTTAGTTGAGCCATATTTGAATTCTGTTGGCTTGAGTGTTCTACTGGTATAGGCAATGACTTGTTTTTGGCCATTTTTATCTAATTGTGACAGAATGGCACCAAAAGCTATATGTGAAGCATCAGTGGTTAGTTGGAATCATTTGTTAAAATTTGGATAAGCAAAAACTAGGGCTGTTGTTAATTTTGTCTTAAGAGTGTCAAAGGCTTTCTGTTGTTTTTCAGTTCATTGATATAGCACATTTTTGTTGGTGAAATAGTTGAGTAGTGTTACCAGAGGTTTTTGGTCTCTTCTTAGCTCTTGTATGTTTGTTGTAATGCTGTTAATTCATGACTATGGGAAGTGTTTGAACCTCCGATAACTGAATTTTATCTTCAAATTATCTCCTATAATTTAAACTGCTGGGCTTATAAGTGGAATGACCAATTCTGTGCCAGTTACTTTGTATAGTTATGTTGTAGTAAACATCAATTCTTTCCCAGAAATTGCTCATCTAGAAGCTCATTAAAAATGTGTAGTTACTTTGCTGTGAAAGTCAACTCTTTTACAGGAATCTTTGTCTGTAGGCTACCCAAATAATTTATAATAAGAAATTAAAGAGAATAAAAAAAATGTAAAAGAAAAGTAAAACTGGTGATTTATGGAAGTTGTTTCAGATCCAGGCCTGGAAGTGCTTTAACAGTCTACTAAAATTGGTAGCTAATTAATTTCAAACTGTTAATAGGAATTGGTTAATTTCAAGGGAAATAATTAAGAATTTGGCTTTTCAAATTTATTTGATAGTTATTTTGTTTTTGTGTATAAAGGGTAATTCTAATTGTTTAATCTGAAGTAAGATACATTTTCTTAAAGAGAGAAGCTTTTTTTTTATACAACTTGTCGTAACACTATTCTATGAACTTGAACTTTGCTTTTTTCTATAATTTCACCAAACTAAAGATACATTTTGGCAAACTACAAGTTATTTCTGCAAACTATTAGATATTTTGGTGAACTATCAATTATTTCAGTAAATTTCTACAAATTTTGGTGAACTTTTGAATGTTACATATTTCAGGGTATTACATGATTGATCATTGCACTTAGGTTACATTTGTGTTATGTACAAATTGGGTTATTAATTAAATAATAATTTCGGACATTTTGCTAATGTAATAAGTAATAATTTGAAATGATAATATATGCTAATTAATGATAAGATTTATAAAAGTAATTTTATGCTAAACAATATCTCTAATTTTGTCTAGTAATATAACCTTTTTCTCAAGACTGAGCTCCATCAAAGTCCAAGTACTGTCTGTAATTTCCAGATAATAATCCAAAATTATTGAAGAAATTTGGTTTGAAAATTGTTGAAATTTCAGTTCTGTGAGCTTTCCAATATATTGAATCTTCAAAGGCTGTAAAATTGGGTTTTGTAGGACGTTTTCACAGATGTGGAATAAGTCATAAAGTCTAAGAACAGCTCTTAGTTTATAATGACTGTTTGTAGATCCAGTTGTTGTCTTGAATTCATTGTGGAGTTGTTTCCGAATAGCTTCTTTTGTGAAATTTGCTGCTGTAAGCTCCCGTTTTTGTTTGTGAAGTGTTTTTCCAATGTAAAAATATCTATATATTAGAGTATAGTCATAGTTTTTTTTTTTAAGAAACAGTTGAAGTTTTTGTTGAATAGTAGTATTTGGTGGAATACTAATAGAAATGAGCATTAAGTTTTCTCTTAAAGCAAGCTTTAAAAGGTTTGGCAGGTGAATTCCAGAATAACTTTTTGTGTTCTTCTTATATGGGTGATATTTTCGTGAATTTGGGGCTAAATTTGTAACTATTTCTGTTTGGGTATAATTAATGTGGTTTCCAGTAACAGTAATAGATAATTTGGTATTGTTTTTAAAGCTAACATTAGTTTTTGGGATAATTGTTGAATGTTTTAAGGAATAGTCATTATAAGAGATTTGAAAATAAAAGAAAATTATTTTTGGTGTATGAGTTTTTATGTTATTTTTGCTTTGTTTTTGTGAGATTGTTTCTAAATTATAAGGAGATAACTATAATAATAAATTTAAGTTAAGTGTTCAAGTTGGGAGGTTGTTTAATGACAACTATTGGTTCTAAATTTTGGGAAATATCTTTGGGATTGATTAAAGAGGAATGTGTACCAATTTGTGGAATTAATGGTTCAGGATTGTGTCTGGAATTATAGTGTTTCAAACAATCTCCATGTGCAACTTTTGCTAGAATTTTGTTATCAAGTCTTAGCTTGTATGATCTATTGCCTAGGACTTCATGGATAAAAAATGGTCCATCCCATTTATTTTCAAATTTTCTACTCCATTGTTTTTCAGCTTTAGTTCTGTATAAAAGAACTTTGTTTCCAATTTTAAATTCATTGGTAACTGAAAGTAATTTGTTGTTATGCCGTTTTTTTTGTTGAGCTTGGGAGTGTTTAATATGGGTGGCTGCTATTCATTGTTTTTTTTCCAATGTGCTAAGCAGAGTATAGGCTTTTTGTTGTAGTGTTTCCTGAAAGTTGTCTTTATTAATTGGTTATACTGAATATATTTCTATTGTGAAACTAATTGGTAATGTTGCTGTCTTTCCGTAAGTTAAATCAAATAGTGTGTGTTTTGTGGTATCTTGTTTTAGTGTTCTATATGCTAGTAACACTGATAGAATAAAGATATCCTATTCCTGTTCAAAATCAGTTGAGACTTTGGCTAATGATTTACACAGTGTCCTATTGAAATATTCTACAAGTCTATTTGTTTATGGATGGTAGAGTAAAGACAATGGTCTTTTGACATTGAATTGTTTACAAATTTCTTAGATTAAATTGTTCACAAAATGTGTTTCTTGGTCAGACAAAAGTTTGATTGGACAACCATGTCTACAGATAATGTCTTTGTAAATGAAATTTGCTACTGATTTCACATCTGCTCATTGAATGGCTCTGGCTTCGGGCCATTTAGTGAGATAGTCTATAGCTACTGTGATATAATGGTTTCCTTGATTTGTGATAGGTAATGGTCTGACTAAATCGATACCAACTTGGTCAAAAGGTTGTCCAACTTTGATTGGATTTAAAAGTTCTGTAGGGTGAGTTCTTTCTCTTCTTTAACAACTATCACAAGATTTAACATATTCATAAATTTCTTTTCTCATTCGAGGCCAAAAGTAGTGTTCTAATGTTCTTTGGGTGGTGCTATTTTTTTCTAAATGTGCTGATGAAGGGTTTGAGTACATGTTGTTTAAGATAGTTTCCTTTTCACATTTTTGTATTAATCTGAGTGGTTTGTCTGGATTTCAGAAGTTTCGATAATAAATAATATTGTTGTGTAGAAAATCTCTAAATATTGTTTGATATTGTTGTAGTTTTCAGGATTCATTGTTTGGTGGCTGTTTCTGTTGTTTGGATTGAGTATTGGTTTATTTTTTTAATCTTGCCTCATTCTTGAGAGACAGTCAACATTGGTATGAAGTTTTCCTGGTTTGTGGTGTATTATATATCGATAGTTTGCTAAAAATCCTATCCATCAGATTTGTTTTGCATTGAGTTGGGTGTTTTTGTTTTGTAACCATTTGAATCCAATATTATCAATGATAATATCAAATTCTTTAGGTCTGAGATAAAGGTTGAAGTGGTGTAGAGCCCAAATTATGGCTGCTGTTTCTAGTTCTGTGGCAGGATAATTTTTCTCAGCTGGTTTCAATGTTCTGCTAGCATAAGCAATTACTTGCTCATTTCCATTGTCATCTAATTGTGATAGGATAGTGCCAAAGGCAGTATAAAAGGCATCTGTTGCTAATCAGAATTGGTTGCTGAAATCTGGATAGGCAAGAATTGGAGCTGTTGTTAGTTTTTCTTTGAGGATTTCAAATGTGTTTTGGTGTTCAGCAGTTTATTTGTATTCAATGTTTTTGGTGGTAAACTGGTTGAGAGGTTTTGCAATTTCTGAGAATCCTTTGATAAACTTTTGATAATAGGAGGCTAATCCTATGAATCCTCTTAGTTCTGTAGTGTTTCGAGGAGTTTTGAAGTTTTTGACAGTGCTGATTTTTCCAGGGTCCAGTTTGATTCCATCTTTACTAACAATATGACCAAGGAAGGCCAAGCTTGTTTTTTCAAAGTAGCATTTTTTGATGTTAAGTTTCAGTCCTGCTTTTCGTAATCATTGAAAAACTTTTCACAGATGTTTTAAGTGTAATTCAAATGATAGAGAATAAACATCAGTATCATTAAGATAAATAACTACTGACTTCCAAAGGAGTCCTTTGTACACAACATCCATTAATCTCTAAAATGTTGCTGGTGCATTGCATAATCTGAAAAGCATTACATTGAATTCATAATTTCTTTCTTGGGTTGTGAAGGCTGTTTTGGGATGATCTTTGGGATCCATGACAACTTGCCAGTATCCACTTTCTAGATCTAGTGTTGAAAAGTATTTGGATTTTCCAAGAGCATCTAACATGTTATCAATTTGGGGAAAAGGGTAGGCATCTTCAATAATGATGCTGTTGAATTGTCAATAATCAACACAAAATCATATCTTTCCATTTTTTTTCTTAATTAGGACCACAAGTGAGGCCCATGGATTCATTAATGGTTGAATAAGCCCATTGTTAAGCATCCGTTGTACTTCTTCTTGGATAAATTGGTGACTTTCTGGAGCAACTTGGTAGGCTTGTTGTTGCCTTGGTTTGGCATCTCCTGTATAGATTTGGTGTTGAACCAAATCGGTTCTTCTTAAGTCATTGTTGTTTTCAGCAAAGATATTAGCAAATTCTGCAATTAGCTCTTTAAGCTAGTTCTGTTGTTGTGGTTCAAGTTGTCCCATGTTGATTTGAGATAGTTTTTCTATGACAACATGGTAGTTTTCAGAACTGGGATTTGGGTTGATTTTTGGTAGTAAATGTTCAATAATTTCTGAAAAATTGGGAACTGTCTGAGGTAATTCTTGTTGAAAGATGTTACTGTGAATAACTCCAATTTCTATGTTATTTAATAAAACTATGGAGTAATTGTTGGGATTGTAAAAAGTAACTCGGACTTTCTTTGTTTCTTCTAGAATGTAAATATTTGGGATCGAGATATTATGTTCCAAGCAGATTTGTTCATTGGACTCAAAAATTTGTTGTGCAGTTATTGGCTTTGGGCAGGTGTAGATTTCTGGATGTTTTCTAAAGGGTGAAATAGTAATTGATTGTGGAAGTCATAGAATCTGGTGAGATTCATTTTGTGCATTAAGAGCTATGTTTACTAGAACTGTGAATCATCCAGTTGAACTAAAACCTTGGGTTCCTCTATTGCTTTTTCCTAATTGTTCTCTTTGATTAACTAGTTGCAAACCCGAAATGTTAATTAGGGGTAAGTATATAGCTTGGGCAATTTTTTCAGCATGTTTAATCTTGAAAGATTTATTGGTTTCATTTTGGAGTATTACTGTTATATCAAGTATATCCAGCATTGATTATTTCTTCTCTAATATTGATTCCTTTGCTTGCCAGAGAAGACCAGGAGACGATTTGAATCATTGCTCCTGGCAGGATTTCAAGGGCAATTTTAAGGTTGATTTTTGTAAGAGATTTGGGTTTGAGAACAAGAGTATCCTTGTTTGGATATCTTAAGTCATATTTAGCATCAATTTCATGTGCTTTTTCAGGTTTTATTCCTTGTCCATTGTTGTTGAAGTATTTGAGTTGTAAGGAAGGCTGATTTTTGATAAGATAAATGGGTGTTGCTTCAATTTTTTCTGTTGCTTCAGGTTCTCCAAATTCAATTTCATTTTCATCATTTTCACTGGGCAGAAAAATGCTAAAAGCATAGCATTCAGGACACCACTGTTCATTACAAAACATAATGCATTCTTCACATAGCTTAATGTTTATTTGTTCTAATCATTGAATTTGAGCTTCTTGGATTGGGTAAGTGTGACTTGCAATTTGGTGGTAGACTTTTACTTTATCTTTGTAATTAAATCCAGCTAATTCTATAGTGTATTCAATGTATTCTGCTTTTTTCATTTGATGGACATTTTTTTTGGTAGCTCCATTAACTAATGCCATTGCTAAGTCAAAAATCATCTCAACATCATGGAAGTAGTAATAAAGTTTGTTAAGAGCACTGTTGTATGTTGCATCAAAGGGTGTTTCTCTTTTGACTTTTTTTGAAATTGATAAAGCATATTGGCAGGTCTGATTACAGACTCCTCTTCTCATTGCTACATCAATCCAATTGCATTCTTCCAGTAGCATATCTCCACAAGTCAAACAAGGGGTGTTGTCCTATTTTCCACTTCTTTTTATTAGATGGCTCCATCATTCTCTGTGGCAAGTCTTGCAGTAATAACAAGTATGATTTTCATATTCTTCTTCAGGTGAAATGCAGGCTTCCATTAAGAAGAGTTTCTTGTAACAGTCTTTGCATTTGAGCAGAATGTAAGAGTGTCGTTTTTTTGGTTCTGGTTTAGAATATGAGATGTTTCATCCAGAGGTTTCTGGTTCCTTTGGATATGAGTTTGTTGCAAAATACATTTGCTCAGTTTCTTCAGCCCAGTTAGATGTTGATTCAAGTGCCATAAATGTTTTGACTACAGGCTTTTCTTCCTTTTCTTCAAATTCAAAGACAGGAGCTTTCTCTGATTGTTTGTTGAATATACCACAAGTAGTAGATACTCGGGCATGTTGTCCTTGATAGAAGAGTTGTAATTCTTGGGTTTTCCAGTCTAATTTTGCATTGGCTTTTTGGAGCCAATCATTTCTGACAAGGGCTTAATACTGGGGCGCATCCATTATAAGAACTTTGACTAGAATGGTGATTCCATCGAGAATGAATAGAAAATTGTCAATTTCTCCTACTGGAGTCTTTTTTATGCCATTGGCAGTAATGATTACTGTTTGAGCTGGTCAGTCAGCATTTCTCTTTAACTGTTGCATTAACTGGTAGGTAATGATGCTTCCAGTGGATCTATTGTCTAGGATCAAGTGAATTGTCTTTTTTTTAATTTTTGCTTTAGTGTACATAGCAGTAATTGCTTTTTGTTTATTGGCGGTTGTATTGCTAAGCAGGAATGGTGACTTATTTGCTTCAAACTCAAAAGAGAATATATCTGAAAGGTTGGCATTTTCAGCAATTCTGGCTGGTAGAATTGTGGTAGGAGTATAGGAAGAGTTTTGTTGTCGTGCTGTAGCTCTACCTTCTGAGAGTGCAGTATGGTAAAAATCCTGTTCTTCAGGTATTGTAAGATAGCTAGGTTGAGTATAATAATGAATGAATCTTGTTGAGCTAGATTTCGGGGAACTAATTGGTTATTTGGGTTGATTCTGTTGTTGTTTGTTGCAAATTGGTTTTGTGGTGCAAATTGGTTTTGTTGAACCAATCTTCGAGCAGGTACTTGGTAATATTGAATGGGTTGTCGATATTATTGTTGCATTGGCTGTGGAGCAGGTTAATAGTAGTCAGTTTAATATTGCAGTCTTGATGAATAGTAAGCTAATAGTAGTAGTGATTGGTAATAAAATTGTTGTGGCAAAGGATAACATTAATTACTCCTGTTTTGTTAATCTCGTTGTAGCTTTCTGCAATCTCTTTTCCAGTTGCCAGGAATTCCACAGTAATGGCAATTCTGAGACTGGTTATTAGAGGATAATACAAAGTTGTTTTAATTCTGTCTTTGGGGTAGTTGATATCTTTGGGATTGCTGTTGTTGTTGGTTGGTGAAATAGTTTTCGACTTTTTTTGTGAGTTGGTCAATTTTTTTTTAGCTGCTGAGCTGGTCTCTCTAATGGCTAAGTTCACAAGTTTTGTACGATTGGCTTCTTTCATGGCCATTTCATATTTCTTTGCATGCTGAATGGCAGAGTTTAAATCTTCTGAAGCATGTGGGCAAACCTTTTTAATCAGTTTATCTTTTAAACCAGCAATAAATTGATCCAAGATTTGAGCATTGGAATAATAATCATTAGTTTCAAGTTGGCGAATTCGTCTAAAAAGTTTGTTGAATTTCCCAATATAAGTCATGACAGATTTGGAGAGTTCTTGTTTGATATTGTGAAAATGATTTTGAAGTGTAATTGAGGTGTTGTTATTGGTGAATTGTTCTAAGAAGGCAGTTTTGAAAGCTGTCCAGTCATTAAAAGGGGTGGTCAAGTTTTCGAACCATTCATCTGCTGTTCTTTTGAGAAAGTAAAGAATTGTTCTTAACATTCTGGCAGCATTCCATCCATTTGCATCTCCAGCTTTAGTAACTTGGTCGAGCCATTCTTGGAGACTGGTCTTAATGTCTTCTCCATTAAATTCAGGGATTTTTGCAATGTATGCTGTCATTTTGTCTTCTTTGTTTTCACTGTCTATTGATTCTTTTTCAAATATTTCAGAGTCGTTTTCTTCATTTACTGTTGTCTCAGAGTGTTCACTTCAATTTTCAGCTAGAAAGTCAAGGAGATTGGAACTAGTTTGAAGGGGTTCTTGTTGTCTGGTGGGACTTCTGAGTGATGTAAAATCTTCTAGTCTTGCAAATCGATTTAAGGGTGAATTAGGTGTTTGTGCTTGTGTAAGTAAAGCTAGAAAAAGTGTGATAGTAAGTAAAAGTTTTGAGCTGGTTCCTTGTTCAGGTGTTTGTAAGTGTTTGGCAGTTGTTTTTGGTAGTATTGGAATATTTGGGGTGGTTTTTGAGTATTGCTTCAATTTTTGTTTGCCTTTGTTGCTTGTGTCAGTCTCTGATTCAAAATCAATAGAGTATTGAGACTGCACTGGATATGTTTTTTCACAGTACTTGATAATGTTAAAATTAAGTTCTTGAAAGTAAGTGGCAAGTGTTTCACTGTTAAGGTCTTCAGTTCCCAACTGTGAATAGTGTACTAAATTATTGTAAAGGTTGCTTCTAACTTCTGAGATATTGTAATTTCCAAAAAGATAATTGTTGATGTGGTTTTCAATGTATTGGTATACTGATTTCTTGACAACTTCAATTCCGTCTGGAATGTTGAATCTTTGCTTGCAGTGGGTGTAAATTGACTGGTAATACTTTAGAGTTGTTGCATTTGGTGTGGTCACCACTTTGAAGTTGTTTTTGCTGTGTTGTTTCCATAGGAGAGCACCAAATATTACCGGAGGTTTTTGGTCTCTTCTTAGCTCTTGTATGTTTATTGTAATGCTGTTAATTCACGACTATGGGAAGTGTTTGAACCTCCGATAACTGAATTTTATCTTCAAATTATTTCCTATAATTTAAACTGCTGGACTTATAAGTGGAATGGCCAATTCTGTGCCAGTTACTTTGTATAGTTACATTGTAGTAAATGTCAACTCTTTCCCAGAAATTGCTCATCTGAAAGCTCACTAAAAATGTGTAGTTACTTTGCTGTGAAAGTCAACTCTTCTACAGGAATCCTTGTTTGTAGGCTACTCAAATAATTTATAATAAGAAATTAAAAAGAATAAAAGAAATGTAAAAGAAAAGTAAAACTGGTGATTTATGGAAGTCATTTCGGATCCAGGCCTGGAAGTGCTTTAACAGTTTACTAAAATTGGTAGCTAATCAATTTCAAACTGTTAATAGGAATTGGTTAATTTCAAGAGAAATAATTAAGAATTTGGCTTTTCAAATTTATTTGATAGTTATTTTGTTTTTGTGTGTAAAGGGTGATTCTAATTGTTTAATCTGAAGTAAGATACATTTTCTCAAAGAGAGAAGCTCTTCTTTTATACAACTTGTTGTAACACTATTCTATGAACTTGAACTTTGCTCTTTTCTACAATTTTGCCAAACTAAAGATACATTTTGGCGAACTACAAGTTATTTCTGTGAACTATTAGATATTTTGGTGAACTATCAATTATTTTGGCAAATTTCTACAAATTTCAGCAAACTTTTGAATGTTACATATTTTGGGGTATTGCATGATTGATCATTGTACTTAGGTTACATTTGTGTTATGTACAAATTGGGTTATTAATTAAATGATAATTTTGGACATTTTGCTAATATAATAAGTGATAATTTGAAATGATAATATATGCTAATTAATGATAAGATTTATAAAGGTAATTTCATGCTAAACAATATTTCTAATTTCGTCTGATAACAGTGGTTTGGCAATTTCTGAGAATCTTTTTATGAATTTTTAATAGTAGGAAGCTAATCTTACAAATCCTTATAGTTCTGTGGGTATTTCTGGATGTTTGAAAGTTTTTAAAAGCACTGATTGTTCCAGAATTTGGTTTAATTCTATCTTTGCTAACAATGTGTCCAAGAAAGATTAAACTTGTTTTTTCAAAGTGACATTTCTCAATGTTTAACTTTAATCTTGCTTTCTGTAATCATTAAAAACTTCTCACAGGTAAATGAGATAAGCTTCAAAGCTTGGTAAGTACACATTAGTATTATCCAAATAGACAATTACTGATTGCCACAAGAGTCCTTCATATACAACATTCATGAGTTGTTAGAATGTTGCTGGTGTATTGCAGAGTTCAAAAGGCATAACATTGAACTTATAGTTTTCTTCTTGAGTAGTAAATACTGTTTTGGATTGATCTTTTGGGTCCATTTTGACTTGTCAGTATCCACTTTCCAAGTCTAAAGTTGAGAAAAACTTGGCTTTTCCTAGAGCATTTAGCATGTTATTAATTCTTGGAAAAGGGTAAGCATCTCCAATTGTTACACTGTTTAGTTGGTGATAGTCAACACAAAATCTGATTTTTCTATTTTTCTTTTTAACAAGGACTACTGGTGAGGCCCAAGAACTTTTTGATAGTTGAATTAATTTATTATTGAGCATTCTCTAAACTTCTTCTCTAATGAATTGGTGGCTGGCAGGTGGCACTTGATAAGCTTGTTGACATTTTGATGGAGCATTTTCTGTGTAGATTTAATGTTGAATAATATCAGTTTTTTTAAGGTCATTGTTGTCTTTTACAAATATGTTAGCAAATTCAGCTATTAGCTGTTTTAATTGTCTTTGTTGTTGAGGTTCTAAGGGACTCATGTTGATTTAAGAAAGTTTTTTTTCAAAAAATGATAGTTTTTAGTAGTAGAGATGATGTTTGGATTTGGAAATAGTGTATGTCTTATAATTTCGATGAAATTAGAGACAATTTGAGGGTTTTTATCTTGGAAGATATTGCTGTGTATGATTCCAATCTTTAATTTATTTAATAAGACAATAGGATAATTATTGGAGTTGTAGAATGTAACTTGAAATTTTTTCATTCTTTTGAAAATATAAATGTTTGGGATTGAGATTTCATAAACAGATTTGTTGGGTAGTGGTGGGTTTTGAGCAAGTGTAAATTTTGTGATGTTTTCCAAAAGGTAAAATGATAATTGGTTAGAGAAGTTGAAGAATCTGGTAAGATTTATTCTGTGCATTGAGAGCTATGTTTACTGGCATTGTAAATCGTCCAGTTGAACCAAAACCTTGAGTTCCTCTTTCACTTTTTCCCAATTGTTTTCTGTTTTTAACTGATTGTAAACCTAAAATGTTGATTAAGAGTAGGTAAATTGCTTGGGCAATTTTTTTAGCATGTTCTATTTTGAATGGTTTCTCAGTTTTGTTTTGTAGCATGACAGTGATATCTCCAGTATATCCTGCATCTATAATTTTTCTTTTAACATTGATTTTTTTGCTTGCCAATAATAATCAAGAAGCAATTTGTACTATTGCTCCTGGTAGTATTTTTAGAGCAATTTTGAGATTGATTTTAGTTAAAGATTTTGGTTGAAGAACCAAAGTGTTTTGTTAAGATATCTAAAGTCATATCCTACATCAATTTCATGGGCTTTTTCTAGTTTTATTCCTTGTTCATTGTTGTCAAAGTATTTGAATTGTATAGCAGGCTGGTTTTCAGTAAAATAGATTGGTGTTGTTGTAATTTTTTCTTTTGTTTCTAGTTTCCCAAATTCAATTTCTTCCTGGTCATTTTCACTGGGCAAGGAAATATTAAGAGCATAGCATTCTGGACACCATTTGTCATTACAAGACATGATGCATTCTTCACACAATTGAATATTCATTTGCTTTAATTATGGAATTTAAGCTTCTTGGGTTGGGTATGTGTGGCTTGCAATTTGGTGGTATGTCTCTACTTCATCTTTATAGTTGAATCCAGTTAATTCTATTGTGTATTCAATGTACTCAGCTTCTTTTATTTGTTGGACATCTTCTTGTGTAGCTCTATTAATTAAAGCCATTGCTAAATCAAAGATCATTTCAGCATTATGAGAATAGTGATAAAGTTTGTTGAAAGCACTGTTGTATGCTGCATCAAAAGGTGTTTCTTTTTTAACTTTTTCCGAAATTGATAGGGCATATTGGCAGGTTTGGTCACATACTCTTCCTCTTATTGCAACATCAATCCAGTTGCATTCTTCTGGTAGCATATCTCCACAAGTAAAACAAAGAGTGTTGTCTCATTTTCCATTCCTTTTGGAATATCTAAATTGTTTTCTATGACATGCTTTGCAAAAGTAGCAGGTATGAGTTTCATATTCTTCTTTTGGAGAAATACATGCTCCTATTGATAAAAGTTTCTTGTTGCAATCTTTGCATTTGAGTGGGATGTAGAGTAGTTGTTTTTGTGATTCTGGTGTAGAATATCTAACTATATTCTATCCTCTGGTCTTCTCAAAAATTTTTTTTTCTGTTTCTTCAACCCAATTGGATGGTAATCCAAGAGCCATAAAAGTTTCAGTGACTGGTAGTTTTTTCTCCTCTTCAAATTTGAATACTGGGGCTTTTTCAGTTTTTTTATTAAAAGTACCACAGATGGCAAATACTCTAGTGTATTGCCCTTGATATGAAATCTTTAATTCCTGGGTTTTCCAATCTAAATTTGCATTGGCCTTAAGAAGCCAATCATTTTCAATGAGAGCTTAATATTGGAGTGCATCCATAACTAGAACTTTAACTGGAATGGTGATTCCATTAATTGTGAATAAAAAATTGTCAATTTCTCTTGCTAGTGTTTTTTTTATACTATCTGCTATAACAATTACAGTTTGGGCTGGTCTGTCAACAGTTTTTTGAAGCTGTTGCATTAACTGGTAAGTAATAATACTTCTAGCTGATCTACTGTCTAAGATTAACCGAATTGGTTTTTCTTTTACTTCAGTTTCTGTATACATAGCAGTGATTGTTTTTTGTTCATTAACTGCTGCATTGCTAAGCAAGAATGGTAATTCATTGGCTTCAAATTCAAATGGAAATATATCTAAAAGGTTGGCATTTTGGGCAATTTGGGCTGGTGGGATAGTATGATTGGAAGGGTTTAATCTTGGTACTGCAACTTCACCTTTGGAAAGTGTAGTTTGTTGAAAATCCAATCCTTCAAGCATTATAAGATAACTGGATTGAATGTGATAGTAATTGGGTCTTTGCTGACCAGAATTTCGAGAAACCAACTGGTTATTTAGATTGATTCTGTTGTTGTTATTCTGAAACTGATTTTGAGGTGTAAATTGGTTATGTTGAACCAATTTTTGGGCTGGTACTTGATATTGTTGTGTAAGTGGCTGATACTGTTGAATTGGTGGAAATTGTTGATATTGTTGCTGTGGAGCAAGTTAATAGTAATTGGTTTGCTGTTAGAGTCTTGAGGAATAGTAAGCTGGTAGTAGAAGCTGATAATAAAATTGTTGTGTTGAAAAATAATGTTGATTACTCTTGTTTTGTTGGTTTCTTTGTAACTTTCTACAATCTCGTTTCCAATGTCTTAGAATTTCACTATAGTAACAACTTTGGTTTTGGCTGTTTGATGAGAATTAGTAGTTGGTTTGGTTTTGTTATTGTGGTGGCTAATATCTTTGTGGTTGTTGCTATTGTTGCTGGTTGGTGAAATAGTTTTCAATCTTCTTTGTAAGTTGGTCAATTTTTTTCAGCTGCTGAGCTGGTTTCTCCAATAGCAAAATTTACAAGTTTGGTATAATTTGTTTCTTCTATTGCCATTTTATAGTTCTTTGTATGTCTAATAGCTGTTACTAAATCTTCTGGAGCATGTAGGTAAACTTTCTTGATTAATTTGTCCTTTAATCCTGCTATAAACTAATTCAAAATCTGGGTATTGGAATAGTATTTATTGGTTTCTAATTGTTGAATTCATCAAAAAAGTTTGTTAAATCTCCCCAAATAGGTTATAACAGTTTCAAATGTTTCTTGTTTGATATTGTGAAAGCAATTTTGGAGAGTGATAGAGGTGTTGTTGTCAGTGAATTGTTGTAAGAAAGCATCTTTAAATGCTTGCCAGTTTTCAAATAATTCTTCTAAGTTTTCAAACCATTCTTTTGCAGTTCCTTGGAAAAAGTATGAGATTGTTTTGAGCATTCTTGCTGCATTTCAACCATTTGCATTTCCTGCTTTCTGGACTTTATCAAGCCATTCTTAAGGGCTGGTATCATTATTTTTACCAGTAAATTCTGGGATTTTTGCAATATAAGCAGTGGCCATTTCTTCTTCGTTTTCTGTAGTTTTTTCTTGTTCTGATTCAGTTTTCTCACTTTCCAAGTTCTCTGAATGATTACTTTCGTTTTTTTGCAAGTAATCAATAATATTGATGCTAGTTGATATGAGTTCTTGCTGTTGAGTAGGACTTTTGGATAACTGAAAATCTTCTGGTCTTGAGAAATAGATAAATAGTGAATTTGGTGTTTATGGTTAAGCAAGTAAAATTAAAAAGGGTGTAACTAAGAGTAGAAGTCTGGTGCTGGTTCCTTGTTCTGGAGTTTGCAAGTGTTTGGCAGTTATTTTTGGTGTCTTTGGGATGGTTGAAGTGGTGCTTGAATGTTGCTTTAGTTTTTGTTTGCCTCTGTTGCTTGTTTCTGTTTTTAATTCAAAGTCAATAAAATATCTAAACTGTACTGGGTATTTTTCTTCACAATACTGAATAATGCTAAAGTTAAGTTCCTGGAAGTAGATGGCAAGAGTTTCACTGTTCAGGTCTTCTGTTTTTAATTGTGAATAGTGCACTAAATTATTGTAGAGGTTGCTTCTAACTTTTGAAATATTGTAGTTTTCAAAAAGATAATTGTTGATACAGTTTTTAATGTATTGATATACTGATTTCTTGACAACTTCAATTCTGTCTGGGATGTTGAATCTTTGCTTGCAGTGAGTGTAAATTAACTGATAATACTCTAGAGTTGTTGTGTCTGATATGGTTGTCATTTTGAATTTGTTGTTGCTGTGTTATTTCTATGGAAGAGCACCAAATGTTACTGGAGGTTTTTGGTCTCTCTTCTTGAATGTGGTTAATGTTTATTTGCTGTGAATTTATGTTCTCAGAAAGTAGTTGGACTTCCAGTAACTGAATTTATTTTCAAATTATCTCCTATAATTTGAACCACTGGACTTATAAGTAGAATAACCAATTCTGTGCCAGTTGCTTTGTGTAGTTATGTTGTAGTAAATATCAACTCTTTCCTAAAAATTGCTCATTTGGAAGCTTACTAAAAATGTGTAGTTACTTTGCTGTAAAAGTCAACTCTTCTACAGAAATCTCGTTTGTAGACTACCCTAATAATTATAATAAGAAAAAAAAAGAAAAATAAAGGAAATGTAAAAGAAATAAAATTCTAACAAGAGAAACGTTTTCTATTCAGATTTGGAGTCATTAACAGATTATTGAAATTGGTAGCTAATCAATTTCAAAACATTAGTTGTGTTGAGAAAATTTCAAGTGCAATAATCAAAAGATTTTGGTTTTGAATATTTAATTTTTATTTGAAATGTGTAAAAGGTGATTTGTTTCAATTAAGATATATAAAGTAAGATACTATAGTAATATACTATAAGAAGATACATTTTTTTAAAGAAAAAAGCTCTTCTTTTATACAACTTGTTGTATTACTAGTTTTTGAATTTGCATTTTTCTCTTTGCTACAATTTGGGTAAACTAAAAATACATTTTGGCAAACTACAAGTTATTTCACTGAACTATTGATTATTTCGGCCAATCTTCATTAATTTTGACAAATTTTGATTATGTTAAATGGTTTAGGATATTGTGTAATTTGATCATCTTAATTTTTATAATACAAATCGGATTATTGATTGAATAATAATATTTAATAATTTGATTAAATAATAAGTGATATTCGAAATAATAATAATATGCTAATTAATAATAGAAATTATAAGGGTCATTTTATGCTAATTAATAGCTAAAATTTTACTGGTAATAGTGGAATGTTCAAGTACACTTTGAGCTAATCATTTTTGTGCTTGCAAGTTGGCTAGTCTGATTTTTGTAGTCATTCCAGCAATATTATTACTGTTCAATCTAACCAACAGATCTGTGATCTTGCTTTTTGCTTGTATGTCATCAATTTTGAACAGGTTGTACAGAGATAAGTAATGCATGGCACTGGCTGGGAAATCTACTGACAGTTTCACTTTTTTTTTTACAGTAGCTGAGATCTTTAAAGTTCATCTTTTGGCCTAATCATTTGGAATATAAGTCAATTGAAATCTAAATTCTATTGTTATATTGAGTACACTGTTAAAGATATAAATTGCCTGTTTTTTAGTAATGTGTTTTTTCCTAATAATCTTATACACTGCTTCAATATCAGATCCTATTATTTTTAGCATGGTCTCATTTTTTCTATTAGCTTTAATTCATACCCCCAAATATTAGGTGTATGTAGACAGATCTAACAATTTCAAGGTTTGTTTGTTTGGTCCAAATTTTAGTGGTTTAACCAATACTGAATTTTTTTTAAAGAATTTGACCACTATTGTTTCAGTTTTATCTAAGTTGATCTCAATATCCATCATTCTAAAGAAGGAACTGGCTGTGTTTAGAATACTCTCCATCTCTTGTTTTGAGTTAGCTATCCATACTGTGTTATCAACAAAGACTAAGTGGTTTACTAATACTGCCAGGAATTGTGTGTCAGGTTGATTGTCCCACTTTTTCCACTCAGTTGTTAATTTGTATCCTTGATTATAATTGGTCTTTTTTACTTCACACAGTAAGGAGTCATAGAAAATTTTCTACATAATGGGTGAGCTTATTTTCCCCTGATCCAGTCTATCTTGTACTTGATATTCATCACTTAAACCAAACTCAGTTATGATTTTATTGCTTCTATTGTTGTGTATCAAGCCAAATAGCTTATTAAACTTATTGTTCATCTTAATCTTCTTTAGTGCAGCTTCCATAGGTTTTTATTCCACTGAGTCATATGCTTTTTTTATGTCCTAAAATGTAAACCAAGCCTTATTATCAAATTCTCTTACATGCTCAGCAATAGCATTAATTACATAAATTGGCACTGCTATAGAAATATTCTTTAAAAAAAAGTGTTGTAACTTTTTAGGATATTGTAAAGCTCACATGCTTTTAATATTCTTGTAGTTAAAATCTTTATTAAGATCTTTCTTGTACTTTTAATAAGTGTAACCAGTCTGGTAATGTCAATATTGCTATTCCATTTTTTTGGCTTTGGAATCAGTATTATTTGTGCTATTTTTCACTTTTCAGACATGTTTGCTGCTTCTATGCAAGCCACCTCCAGCTCCTAAAAACAATGATAATCAAAACAACAGAATCATCAACAACAATATTCTCAATCAAAGACTCAATCATGCCAACATTAATTTTTTTGGAGAGAATTCCTTAGTTGAAGCTACTGTTTATTAGTCTTTAAACTAATAGGTGCACCTCTAAAGAGTAAGAGTGTAAGTCAATCAGAAGAAAACCCCTTTTACATCTTTAATCTAACTAATGATAATCATAATATAAATAAACTAGTAATCAACACTTCTGATTCAACAAGAAAGAAAAAGAAAGCCAAGGTTGATTTTGTTCTAGATCCTAACAAAGCCTTAACTTCTACTGCTGATAACAATAAGCCACCAAAAATTAAAGTTTTTAAGAATTCTCCAAAGTTGGAACCCCCAGAAATTGTACAAAAATCTGGATCCTATTCTGTTGTGAAAAATTTTATGGAAACTTCAGCACATATTACTTTTGGCCAGTTAATGACTCATCTATAGTTTAGAAAAAATCTTTGCAAATTATTGATCCCAAAGAAGAAAACTCCAAAAACCAAGAAGTGCTTTTGCCAAGCTAGACTTGCTAACAACAGCAATGTTACTTCTCTAATTTGCAAAGCCCAAGTAGCTGGTTACTTTATTAATCTGATTTTAGATAGTAGATTATCTGTTAACATTATAGCCAAACATTTTCTTGAAGCAATTGACAGAAAAATTGATGAATCTTCAACTAGACCAATAACTAATGTACATAGTAACAAAAAGAAAGATCTGGGTATAGCCAAAGCTGTTTTTGTTTACATCAATGGTATCAGCATTAAAACTGACATGGAAGTATCTAAAGCAAAAGAATATACCATAATTGTTGGCAATAAGTGGCTCAAAAAAGCCAAAGTATTACTTGACTATGAACTTTGTGAGTTAACCATCAGATGTAGTGAAAAGCCCATTGTGGTTAAGTGTCATCATTAGACAACCCCTTCAGTATCCAAACAAAACCAAGAAAAAAAACAATCAGATGATAACAAAAGTAATGAAAAAAAAGAACAAGAAGAAACTTCTAAACTTGCTTATACTATTTTTACCAGCAATGGCAAGCCATTGGACAGTGTTAAAGCTAACAAAAAAAAATCATGATAAATGGCAAGCTAATCTGCTGGTCCTACTATAATATCTTCAGAAGAACCTTTGATAGAAAACCTGACAAGAAAGCAAAATACAGTTATTAATAGCATGGCCCTTGTGCCAGATGCTGGTGCAATGTTACTCATAAAATATAGGAAGTATATTAGCATATAAATTAGCCAATCAGAAGTAGTCATATTAAATGTGAAATTCCAGGATTCCTCTCAAAGAAATTGCAGAATTCCAGAAATTTCAGAATTCTTGTACAAAAAATCACAAGATTTCAGAATTCCAGAATTCTTCTCAAAAAAATTGCAGAATTTCAGGAATTCCAAGATTTTTGGTATGAAAAATTGAAGAATTGAGGAATCTCAATTATGTATATATAGTGGTAGCATTAGAAGTAGAAAAGACAGATCTCCCAGAGTAAATTTGATCTAGCAACCTTCTATTCACAAATATTAATAAATAATTATTCACTATTTCAATCCACTCTTTACTATCAACACTTCATGTTAATAATAATTGATACTTAATCACTTTAAAACAATAGCTCTTGATTATGACTATTGACAGGATACTAATATTTATTGCCTTGGCTTATTTTTTTATTTTTTTTATTTGCATTTTTCTTTTGTTATTTCTTTTGTTTACTAATTGATTAAAGAAAACATGCTGAATTATTGATGTCAAGAATAGTCTGATAAAAGACCCCAAAGAAAGAATATAATATTGAGAATTTAAGAACAGCTTATTAGAAGGGCATTTCTACCAAATTACCAGCCATCATGTTGAGAAAAAAATTTGATAGAATTGCAATTATAAAAAACTACTAAAAAGACAACAAATAAATTTCTGTCTATTATACAAAGAACTCAACTCAAAACTTTCAGATAACAATACCTTCAGATCACTATTATTGCAAATAGCTTCTGAGCACCAAGTTATGGATTTTGTTATTTGATTCGAGATCCCAAATAATCACTTGTAATATTTGGTGCTCTCTGTAAAATATAATCTTACAGAAAACCAGCATCAACAACTATTATCCAAAAGTGGCAGAATTAGAAATCATAGGAGCAAACCATTTAGGATTTGCCAAATCTTTGTTTCAACAGTACAGTTAACAGTTAAGATTAAACAATAACTATTTTCCAGCAGAATCAGTCTTTAATTTTTACGTTAACAATAAAATCACAAACTGCTTAGAAAAAACAGTTAACATTGAATCTGCAAGAGAAAATTTCTATACAGAGTTGTTTTAACATACCAGTTTACCAAGAAACTACAGTTTTATACCAATCATTAAGGAAATCAATCAAACTATTAAAAGGTATACTTAACAATAATTTCCTATTATCTATGCAGACAAAGGCAAAAGAAGATTGCAAACACTAGCAGTAACATCCAAAAAGATACAACCACCCACTTGAAAAAAAAACCAGAGTTGAATCACCAACTAATCCATCATACCATTATATATTAGGAAGTGCCATCAATATCTCTTCAACAGATACATCTACATCAAATGTGACATCAACTTTTGGATGATTCCCATTCCAAAGTAAACAAAGAAGAGCAGAGTTATTAGAACCATATGGCAAATATTTTGAAGAATTTAAATCGTGATCACCAACACTATCAGAATTTTGATCACTGCCACTTCAACCAGATTTTGGAACTGTAAGCTTATGGGAAGTAACGGAATCAGAAGAAGAAGAAAGTAAAGATCAGAAATTTACTTACCAAAACCCAATTCTAGAAAATCCGAAAGTTAAAACTCCAAACATTCAAACCCAGCAAACTCAAAACAATCCAAACTTTGAAACAATTAATCAGCAAAACTTATTTCCAGTAATAGTCATCAATCAGCCACTAATTGAACTGATTATTAAACTGATTCAACAGTAGCCACTTTAGCAACCTATTTAATAACCATTTCAACCACTTCAACAACCACAACAACCACTTCAACAGCTGCAACAACAACTTCAACCACCACCACAACAACAACAAATGGCATACGCACTAATTACAAAACTCAAAAAATTCACTGGCAAAGAGGACAACACCCAAGTGTGGCTAAATAAAGTTAAAAAAACTATCACAGCCAATAAATAGAATAATATTAGAGCCATGCAAACCATTTCTTATTTTTTCCAAAATACCACCAATTTATAGTATTAAAGCTTAGCCAACAAACCTCAGAATTTCAATGCATTTAAGCTTGCATTTTTACAATATTTCAGCAATAATAATTGCATCAACCAATTGGTCAACACTTTTACCACCATTAAGCAAAGAGAAAATGAAGCAGTCACTACTTACTTGAAATGCTTTTACAAAAATCTGCACCAAATTCAGACCATACAGGCTGATTATTTCACAGTTCCACAAATCTTAAATCAATTCATTAAAGGCCTGTGCAGTAGCATCCTCCAATGCATACATCCAATGCATTCAGTAAATTTTTAAGCCACAGTTACCAATGCCAGAGATTTTGAAACAGCTAAACTCAAAGCCAACCATGCCCAAGCCATAAATCTAGTGATGAACAGATCATCTGACTTGGATTTTAAATTGAAGCAATTTAATAACTCACTTAATCAGAAATTGAAAGAGTACTTAGTTAACACCAATTAGACAATTTATCAACTTCCACAATGATGCAACAGTCAAAAAAACTCCAATTGTTCCCAAAATCAACCATGTCCATCATCATTGACCAATCAACAGTGGCCACAAAAAATGCATGCTTGCCACTATTGTGATAAACAAGAACATTTGCAATTTGACTGTTAAAAAAAGATAAACAATCAATGATCGGAAAATCAATATCAAAACCCCAATCGCTGGTTTCAAATTCCAGGTTATCAATCAAACTCAGAACTATATTAACCAAATTACCTATCTATGACACAGCAGCAAATTTATCAAACACCAATTTATTAGCTTCTAGTATTTGTAGTCTATTAACTGCAGTCCCAACCTATCTATCAGCTGCAGCCTTAAATAATATATTAATTGCAACCAATTCCAATACCATCATCAAACTCAGCTCCAATAACATCAGAGAATTCCAGATCAAGAGTTACCCAAAACTGGAGATCATCAATGGTTGTCCACCAACTGATTTCCAGCTCTTCAAACCAGTCATTGGAATTATGCCAGTAGAGTTTAGGAACCAGGTACACTCAAAACCCAAATTTTCAGAACTATTTAAGTCTTCTGGTAAACCCAGAAGACACCCCATTCAACAACCAAGAAACCAACCAATCACAACCACTTACCACCAACAACATTCCATCAGCCACCATTATAGAAAATGAGTCACTTGCAGCTATATTCCTCTTCGAAATTGAAGAACCATCAGAGACTCCTTTGTTCAGTGGAGCTGCACTCAAGGAAAAACTCATCACAGCAATGTACACTGATGCCAAAATTGATGGCCATTCTATTAAACTGATCCTAGATAATAGATCAGCTGGCAGCATTATCACAAGACAGCTCATAAATTAATTAGATTGCTGAGTTGATCGAGCTGCCAGTGCAAGAATAATTACAGCTGATAGAACCACCAAAATTCCAATTGGTAAGATAGATAACCTACCCATCAAAGTCAACAGCATTATCATATCAATTAAAGTATTAGTCATGAAAGCCACTTAATATCAAGCACTCATTGGCAATAACTGGTTGTTTAAAACCAATGCAACACTTAATTGGAACACCCAAGAGCTCCAGCTTAGCCAGAATGGTTAACACACATGTGTACCAGTCACATGTGGCCACTTCAAGCCTAGCACCATGCCAGCAACACCACTCATTAAGTTTGAAGAAGAAAAAAGAAAACCTATCTGAGAAGCATACCAAGTTTCCTGGGCCAACACATAACACAATGAGTTACTATTAGTATTTTCTTGAGATAACAAAAGAAAAGAGAAAGAAGAAGACATATCTAAAAAAATCACTGCTACAGAAGAAATAACTAGTGGCTGGGAAAAAAAATATTCACATGAACCAATAAAAGAGCCACCATATATATCCTTTAAATACAAAGACTGTAGAAAAAAACTTTTCTTCATGGGAGCTTGAATTACACCTGACAAAGACTATTGGACAAAAACCCACTACTACTGTAAGCTGTGCCATAGAAAATGCTATGGTTACCCAAAGAAACAAAGAAAGTGAAACAATGAGCCATGTCTCACTTGTGACAAACAGTTACTCAATGAAGAAATATGAAATGATATTTCTGGTCAAAGAGGAATATATAATGCTTCATGTCAATATACAATCTTCATTAGCAACTGGATAATTCATAGAACACTTGTTACTACTGCTTGGCACCAAGCAATTTCTCACTTGGACAGTTATTCACATGATAAAGACAAGATCTGGCAAATAGCCAATGCCAAAATAGAAGGCACTTCACCCAGTAAGATTCTGGAGATAAAAAACAACCCTCTAGAACCAGTTAACATTGTTCTTATCTCCAATTCAGATGTCTTCTTGGATATTAAGACAGGCCCAGAGGAATTTTACAAGCATTACCAGAATTTGGCACCAACAAGAGAGGAGTAGAAACAATGCTTGGAAGAGATAAACACCTAATTATGTGACCACTGTTTGATTCCATGTGACTTTTAGTATTGTAATAAATGTGATCTTATTTACAATCCACTATTATGCATGATCTACATAATCCCAGAAGAGAAAAAACCAATCAGCAGCTGTGCATCGGAATCAGAATCAACTTTTAACCCTAATTCAAACTCTGACAATGATGACAACAAGAATAATAGTTCCAGTTCTATTCAAAATGGCAATAAAAATAACAATAATTCATACTCTAATTTAAATCTCGAAACATACATTGCTCTTTCTAATCTATTCAAGAAACAGAAACTCAAATGGTTCAGTGATAACAATAAAAACATTATGCTAGAACAAGTGCATAATACAGATGCAGGATTTAATCTAAGGATCTAGGAAAAGATGCTATTAAATTGGAATCACATTCATGCACCTGCATTGATTTCAAAATAGCATTAGAAATTTTAGCAACAACAATAGTTCAACTAGCATCTAGGAGTAGTTTAGCAAAAAAAGAAATCAACATCAAAGAAGGAATAATTGATGCAAAATATATAGGAAATATCATTACTATGCTACAAAATGACTCAGAAAAAGCCTATATCATAGAGCCAAACAAAAAGATAGCACAGGCAATATTCCTATCTCTGGTGAAAATAGCTCAATTAGTATTAGTGAGAAACAGAAAAAAATTGGGAATTACAGCTAAAAAAATACAGAGATTCAAATCAACAGATAGAATAAATGTACCAGTCAATATGGCAGAAAAAAAAATTGTTGACAAGAAAGAAATTATCTTCATTTATCAATCAATTTTTATTCTATCATATGACCAGTACATAGTAATTATAGAGAGAAAAGTAAAGGATCAAGTTCAGATTTTTGAGGCAGAAACAACACTTTGTAAATCAGGAAAGATTGGATTAGTTAATCTACACATACCAGCCAAGAATCACAGTCACATCAAAATTTCTATTTACAACAATATGAGAAATGTTATCAAGATACCAGAAGGAACTATCATTGGATACTTAACCACTGAACTAGAAGACTAATTGTCAAACACTATTCCAAACTTTTCACAACTGTGTGGATATGTAGATATTACATCTCAAACCATATATGGATGAAAAAAAATTATTTGCTCCAACTAGAACAATTGAAACAGATGAACTTGGGAAACTTAGACCCACTTCAACAGATACAACTCAAGATATTACTCAACAACTTCAATAACATCTTTGCCAGTGAAAACAAATTTGGCAGAACTGATATAATCTAGCATCAAATCAAGACTAGAGATATAATGCCAATCAAACAAAGAGCATACAGAGTACTATTAGCTAACCATAAGATCATTCATTAAGAAATTAACTGGATGCTTGACAACAGGCTAATTCAGTTATCAATAAGCCTATGGTCATTACCAGTAGTACTAGTTCATAAGAAAAATGAAAAAATCTGCTTTTGTGTAAATTACTGAAAACTAAATAGAGTAACAAAAGGAAATAGCTACCCAACTCCAAAAATCCAAGAACTGTTTGATGTTTTTGGAAGAAAGAAATGATTCTTAACTTTAAACTTAAACAGTAGATACTGGCAAGTAACCATAAAACCAGAAGATAAAAAAAAAACAGCTTTTACAACTTAGGAAGGAAACTTTGAATTTGAAGTGATGCCATTTGGCTTAATAAATACTTCTGCCATACTTTAACAGCTAATGAAAATTGTTTATACCAAACTACTATGGAAATCAGTAGTCATATACTTGGATGACACCAATGTGTTCTCAAAAACATTTGATGATCATCTGCATCATCTACAACAAGTATTTAAAAGACTCAGATAAGCAGAATTGAAATTAAACACAAACAAATACTTTTTTGGCAAAACTGAACTCAAGTTTTTGAGACATGTTGTAAACAAAGATGGTATTAAAACGGATTCAGATAAGATTAAGATTGTTAAGAACTTTCCAGTACCAAATAATCTCACAGAATTAAGAGCATTCTTGAAATTTGTGGAATACTACTACTGCTTTATTAAAGACTTTTCTAAAATAGCTCAACTACTACACCAACTTCAAACAAAGAACACTAAATATAAGTGGATGGAAATCCAACAAAAAGCCTTTGACACACTAAAAAGAAAACTTATTCAAGCCCCAGTATTAATCTATTCAGACCACAACAAACCATTTATCATTATCACTAATACATCAGGTTAAGCATTAGAAGCAGTACTATTGCAAAGAAAACCAGATGAAAGAAAACATCTAGTAGCTTATGCCAGTAAAAGCTTAAGTCCAGCTAAAAAGAACTATGGAACTCCAGCACTGGAACACTTAGCTATCTATTGGACTGTCATCAAATGAAAAAAATACTTGAGTCAAAAGTTTAATGTGTATACTGATCACAAAGGATTGACTTCAATCCAGAAGCAAAAATTTGAATATGATTGCCATGCTAGATAAAAAATAGAACTTTCACCATTTAATTATACAGTACATTACAAAAAAAGAAAAAAAAACGGAAATGCTGACAAATTGTTGTAAATAAAACAAATCTAAAAACATTTTAAACCAAAAATATAACAAAAAAATGAATATACAAAAATACCAACAATTCCAACATTATATAAATACCCAATTGTTTAAAGAAAAATTATCTCAAAAGAAACAAAACAACATAAAACAGCAATTAAAACATTTTATCAATCATCAAAATATACTTTACCAGAAGAACAAAAGAAATCCAGATCAACCAACCAGAGTAATCAGAAAACCAGAGAAAAAGACAATATTATTCAACATGCACTCAGATCTAACAGCAAGACATTTTCATAAAGAAGCAACCATAAAAAGAACCAGAAAAAAATACTATTGGCCATCAATGTATCTAAACATTATTCAATATGTTCAAAATTGTGATGCTTGTTAAAGAAAAGGTGGAACAAAATCCAGTGAACTATTGAGACCAATCAAAGTAAGACAACTATTTGATTGTATTAGAATTGACTTAGTCAGACCATTAATAATCACCAGCAGAGACAACAGATATATTGTAATAACCATGAATTATCTCACAAAATGGCCAGAAGCAAAAGCCATTCAAAGAGCAGATGCAAAATTTGTTGTCAAATTTGTTCATTAAGATTTGATTTGTCGATATAAATGTCCAAAAAAACTATTATCAGATCAAGGAATTCACTTTGTGAATAAAACATTGGTGGAATTAAGTCAAAGATTTGAGATAAAAAGACCATTATTATCACTATACCATCCACAAACAAATGGGTTAGTTGAAAAGTTTAATAGAACATTGTGTGAAGCCATTGCCAAAATTAGCCAAGAAAACCAGGATGAATAGGATTTGATTATACCATCAGTATTATTTGCTTATTGGACAATAAAGCAAGACATTACACAAGCAACACCATTCAAATTAGTATACAGTAGAACAACAACATTACTAGTTGAGATAAAAGTCAAAACATATCCAACAGAACCAATAACAGAAGAGAATTTTCAAAAAACATTATTGAAAAGAACATATGACTTAATGAAAACACTAAAAGACACATAGCAAAGAGCAGCTGATAACATCCAAAAGTTACAAGAAAAACAAAAAGAAAAACATGATAATCAACTATCAAAGAAACCAGTTAAATTCAAAATTAGAGACAAAGTACTTTTACATTGTACTAAAGCAGAAAAACAATAGAGTGAAAAATTTAAACCCAAATGGGACAGATTATTTCACATAGAAAAAATTCTTGGAAATGGAACTTATAAATTAAGATTGAACAACAAAGTCTTAACCAAAGCAGCACATAATAATCAACTAAACCAATATTACCAGATAACATCATCATCTACCAGTAATATTCCACAGTTAGAAGTACAGAGAATATTAGTCAAACCAGATAAGATTCCATAAGATCTAAAACCAATTATAATCATTAAACCAAACACATAAAATCAAACAACCAAAAGAATATATAAAGACATAGTATATACAACAAAAGACAGCAGAAAAATGGAAATTACTAATAACATCTATTCACTAGCACAACAACTTTTTCAACTGATCCAACAACAAGAAATGGAAATTACAATCAACCAACAAACTATCAGATACACAAACACCAGAAAAAGACCATGAGATAAAATATGAAAAAAAATGGAAAACACTGTAAACAAAATAATCACAAAAGTGAAATTGGCAATAGAAACACAACCAAAAGTTACCCAATATCAAGAGTTGAATATAGAAACTTGGAATTGGTAAATACAACAATTTCCAAAAAACTTTTGTTACTTTTATTTGAAACAATACTTGAACATTCAGGACTTGTATACAGATAAAACAAAACAATTATTTGACACAACAATACTGCAAAAACTGGAACAATTTGTGGAGAAGAACAATTTGACCACACAAGCAAGAGCCATTTATTGGCTACATACTGGATTTTAAGATCAACCAGAAATCTTACTCAATCCAGAAATAAATTCTATTACCATTAACCAAATGAGAAAAATAACCAATGCTTAATTTGAAGAAATACAAAACAAGATAGCACAAGTAATTCTTAAAAAAGAAGTTCAAGAAATACTCAAAGATAGAGAATTAGAATTAGGAAATCTCAACAAAGCTCAATATTAAAAAGGAGAGAATAATGTTACTCATAAAATATAAGAAGTATATTAGCATATAAATTAATCAATCAAAAGTAACTGTAGTAAATATGGAATTCCAAGATTCCTTTCAAAGGAATTGCAGAATTCCAGGAATTTCAGGATTCTTGTACAAAGAATTGCAGGATTCCAGAATTCCAGGATTTTTCTCAAAAGAATTACAGAATTCCAGGAATCTCAGAATTCCTGGTGTGAAAAATTAAGGAATTAAGAAATCTCAATTATGTATATATAATGATAGCATTAGAAGTAAAAAAGACAGATCTTCCAGAGTAGATTTGATCTAGCAATTTTCCATTCACAAATATCAATAAATAATTATTCACTATCTCAATTTACTCTTCACTATCAACACTTCATGTTGATAATAATTGATACTTAACTACTTTGGAACAATAGCTCTTGATCACAACTATTGACAAGATACTAACATTTATTGCCTTGGCTTATTTTTTTATTTTATTTTATTTGCATTTTTCTTTTGTTATTTCTTTTGTTTACTAATTGATTAAAGAAGACATGCTGAATTATTGATGTTAAGAGTAGCCTGGTAAAAGACCCCAAAGGAAGGGTATAACATTGAAAATTTAAAGACAGCTTACCAGAAAGGCATCTCTGCCAGATTACTGGCCATTATGCTAAGAAAAAAATTTGATGGAATTGCAATTCTGGGAGGCTACTGGAAAGACAACAAATAAATCTCTGTTCATTATACAAAAGACTCAACCCAAAATCTTCAAATAACAATACCTTCAGATTACTATTATCATAAATAGCTTCTGAGCACCAAGTTATGGGTTTTGTTATTTGATTTGAGACCCCAAATAATCACCTATAACAGTGATAAATCTTTGTATTCCTCTAGTAACAAATACAAGTCCTGTCTGATTTATTACAAAGATTGGGAGCCAATTAGTTTGATATCCAGAGAAGAATTAAAAGAAGTACAGAAGTCCTTTGAGAATAAACCACTTGAAATCCAATTACTAGTTGTAGAACAAAAAAAACCTTCCTTTAAGGAAAGAAAAGTGGACATTGAAAATCTGTTGACTAGAAATAGCCCAGTTATCTCAAAAAAAGATGATACTACTAGACAAATTCATGTAATACAACACATTATCACTACCAAAGAAATTCGTTCCATCCATTTGAAGCCTTATCAATTCAATTAACACAATGATGAGTTCATCAAAAAAGAAATAAACCAGATGAAAGACCTTGGATTCATACAAAAAACCAAGAGTGAATAGACTTTTTCAGTTTTAGTGGTATTCAAGAAAAGTGGAACCCTATGCTTTTGTGTCAATTACCACCAATAAAATGCCATTACTATAAGAAACATGTATCCATTCCCCAAAATTGATACAATGTTAGATAAATTTAATAGTGCTGCTTTCTTCTCAATCATTGACTCAACTGCTAGATTCTGGCAAGTAGAGATAAATCCAGAAAGCAGAAAAAAAACTGCTTTTATTACCAAATATGGCATTTATGAATTTACAGTCATGCCTTTTGGTCTTACCAATGTCTTTTCCACTTTTCAATGCCTAATAAACAAAGTATTTGAATCAGTAAAAAAAAACTTTGTTCTGGTTTACTCAAATGACATAATAGTCTACTTAAAAACCTGGGATAAACACTTTGAACATTTGCAAAAGATTTTTGACTTGCTCAGAAATGCTGGTCTTAAGATCAACCTAATCAAATCTTTTTTTGGATGTCAATCCACCCAGTTTTTTGGTCATTTTATTACAAAAGATAGAATCTTCTCTGATTTAGCTAAGGTTGAAAAAGTCCAGAACATTAGACAACCAATGAATATTTCTGAACTACACTTTTTCCTTGGTTTGACTTCTTACTATTATAAATTTATCAAGGATTTCTTCAAAATCGCCTTTTTTCTTAATCAGCTATTCAGAAAAAATGTTAATTACTACTGGAGCACTCATCAACAAAAAGCTTTTGAAATTCTGAAGGAAAAACTTGTTATTGAACCAATTCTTAAGCAACCTGATCTGAACCAATCTTTTATCCTCTACACTGATACATCTGGCTATAAACTTGGTACTGTCTTTTTTCAGAAAGATGAAAATAGCAGAGAACATGCTATAGCATATGCCAGTAGATCTCTTATACCAACAGAAAAGAACTATTCAGTTACTAAACAAGAATGTTTGGCAGTAGTTTGGACAACTAGTTACTGAGATCAATATCTTCTTGGTGTGAAATTTCTAATAGTGACAGATTATCAAGCCTTGGTTTGGCTGTGCAATAAAAAAAAGTTAGAACACAAACAAATAACTTACTGAATACTCTACTTAGATGAATTCGACTATGATATTCAACACCACAAAGAAGCAAATTATCAAAACACCAACACTCTTTCTAAACTTACCATCCAGTGATAGTACAATTTCTCAACCAAACTAACTTAATTATTAGTAATACTCTTATAAACAAACACAATAATAGACTTGGACAACTATTCTGCCTTAATAGAATTTTTGGGTAAAGAACAATATTCACCAGAATACACTTAACAGCAAAAAGAACATTTGCACAAACAATCAAATTTTTATTTGATTTGCTAGAACCAATTATATAAAAGAAACAAAAAAAATCTTGACTATTTCCAAAAAGTTATCAGATTTGAAGAAAGAGAAATTATAATATACAACATGTACACTGACCTATTAGCTGGACACTTTGGAAAAACAAAGACAATTCAGAAAACTTTAGCTCACTATTATTGGCCTACCTTGGGAAAAGACATTGCTGAATACATCAAAACCTGTGACACCTGCCAAAAAAGATACAAATCCAATCACAAAAAAAATATCTATTCAATTTCTGTTGATTAACTATTTGACAGAATTAGTATAGATGTTGTTAGACCTTTAATAATAACTTCTAATAGCAATAAATATATTATTACAGCTACCAACTATCTTACAAAGTGGATAAAAGCAAGAGCCACCCCAGACCAAACAGCAGTCTCAATAGCCAATTTTATTTATGAAAATATCATCTGCTGTCATGGCTGCACCAAAAAACTTTTATCTGATAGAGGAAGAACTTTTTTTAGTACACTGGTTGAAGAACTTTGTAAAAAAATGTGAATACATCATAAACTTTCTTCTTCTTATCACCTTCAAACAAATGGCTTAGTAGAACGTTTCAATAGAACACTATGTGAAACCTTAGCTAAAACCAGTAAAAAAACAAACTTATAGGACAAAGTACTGCTTTCAGCTTTGTTTGCTTATAGAACTGTAAATCATAACATAACAAGTTATGAATTTTTTTATCTGCATAGCAACACTACCAATAGAAACTGACATTAAGACAATACTTTTTGAAGAGATTACAATAGGAAATTATAAAAACATTTTGCAAAGAAGACTTGGTACTATTCTTAACTTCTTGGTAAAAGCACAAATAATTGCTTTTAAAAAAATAAAACAGTTCCAAGAAAAGCTTAAGAAAAAGAAAACCTATAAAACACTTTTTTTAAGTATTGGTAATTTGGTATTGGAATACTGTTCAGACAGAAACAATGTCCATGGTGATAAATTTTCTAGCCAGTAGAAAAAACCCTTTATAGTTAACAAAGTTTTAAACAATGGTTCTTATATTCTTCAAGATCAATCTGGAACAATCTTCAATGATTGTCCTATTCATAGTACACAACTCAAGAAATATTATAAATAATCTGATTGATTGCCTGTTGTGGTAATCCCAATTCAAATAATTAGCAAAAATTAAGTATAAATAAATGTATCATTTTCAAAACAGAGATATCTTTAATTGACATAAACAATTAATTTTTGGATCAAAACATTTAAAATGCCTTCTATATTTTCCATGAGTATTAGATTAAAAACTATCCAAATGCTACTCTAATCATTGGAAAACAAACCATCATAACTAATAACAGTGGAACACATACTGTTATTAGACCAAAAAAAACCACTGTTATGGTTGAAACCCATAGTTTTTATTAGTTATCACATGTATTAGCCACTAATGTTATATAATTAGCCACCTTATTTTTAGATAGTGATCATTGACCTGATCAATGACCTGACTGTTGACCTGATCATTGACCTGATTATTGACCTAATCAATAACCTGATCATTGACCTGATCATTGACCTGATCATTGACCTGATTGTTGACCTGGTTGTTGACCACTTTAGATAGCTATATAAGTGATGATTCCCTTAGCTGTAGAAAGACATGATCAAAGTAATAAAATAAACAATATCAATTACTTCCTCTCATAATTGCTTATTCCCCTTTCCTTACCTTCAAGTATCTACTTGTTGGCATTCACATACCTTATCTTTTCTCCTTCTTAATTTGTATTTGTTAGAATTAGCCTAAGAAGCAATTGGCTTGCTTTTGTAATTTATTGAATAAAGAAACAATTGAAAAGTACAACAATACCTGTTATTGATTCTAAGAATCGCCGAGTTGAGGCATAGAATAATAACAGCAGTGTTATCTTGTTGACAATCACGGATTATTCCTCTACCTTCAAATTTAAGAAAAGATTAGTGACTGTGATTTTTATGAGACTGATCACGTACATTGAATTCCTACTTATTTAATTTGCTCCTTTATTGTAATTCCTTCTTTGTTTATTTCCATCACCATACAATACTGTTCTCCCTTGCTATCCATTAGCTTGTTACTCCAACCCATAACATAAAAGTGGTGCTCCCTGTGAGGTTGTCAAAATTCACTTATTCCCTCATTGTATGAGTGATTACTCATATCTGCCATAGCAATCAGAAGAACACTTTGCAGCACACAACAGAAACAATTTAAATTTCATTGAACTTAATCCTCTACCTTCTTGCTTGATCTGTTTCCCCTTTGAAGAACAATCTAGTAGACAATTCCAAGACTTTTGGAACTGGTTTCTGAATGAGCATTCAGCTGAAACCTACACAGCTTATACGACCTATTACTTTGACCAAGCTTATTTTGAAAACAACTTTGAAGAAAGAAACAACAGTATCAATCAACTCTTATATTCTGCAACCTTTAAACAACAGCCTCCTGATTTCGAATATTTGAATCATCAAATCCATATTTGGATTGCTGCCCATCAAGCAACTGAAACTTCTTTTGAAACAAAAGAAGAAAGTTACCAAACTGCCTCTGTTTTTGACCTTTTATTAAGTGAATTAGACTTGTCTACACAAACAGTTACCCCTGAACCAATGGCTAATGACCCCATGCAAGCAAACATTCTGGCCACTCTCCAAGGTATACAAACTGCTCTAGGAAGAAGAAACAATACCCCACTATCACTATTTAGAAGTGATGCACAAGATCTAATTGAATGGTTGGATGATTTTAAGAGAGCTGCCACAGCCAACCAGTATGATGATGAATACAAGTTCCAAATCGTTGGTGGCTACCTCCAAGGCTCTCCTGCTACCTGGTTCTCACAAGAAACAGATGCCAATACTCAACACAGAATAATCAGATGGACACCAATCAATGCTAGAAAAGAAAATACCTCTTTTACTACCTGATTTGAGGCCAAGTTCAGAACCCCAATATTAATATCCAAATGGTGCATAGAATTGGAAAAAAGAACCCAAGGCCCTGGAGAAGTAGTGACTGAATATGCCAAAGCTATTAGAAAGCTAATCAAATGTGTAGACTCTGGAAGAAATTGAACAGAAGAGCAGAAAATTCACTCCTTCACAAAAAGATTGAGAACTGATCTATCATATGCTCTTTGGCCCCTCCTGGCCCTGAAAAATAATCTCACCATGGATATGGCCATTGAATTAGCACAAAGAATTGAAGATAACCAAAGGATGCACTTGGGATCCACACTACCAGTTTTTGCTCCTGCTTTTGTCATGGCTTCTGCCCCTCAAATGGCTGCTACTTCTTTTGCCACTTATACTTAAAATCCAAATGAACAGTTAATAGACAGACTCACAGCAAATCTTGCCTGGTTATTAGAACCCTTAGCCCAAGCAGTCAGAGAAAATCAACAACCACAAAGACTCAGATTTGAACCACACTTTAATCAGCCCCAGCAACCACCTTATCAAAGACAACAAAATTGTGGCCCACCTGTATGCTATCGCTGTGGATTAACTGGACACTTTTCAAGAGATTGCAACAATCCTCCACTGCCTCCACCAGTTTTCAGAAACAATAATGCTCAGAACAACAGACCCAACAACAACAATGTGCCCAACCAAAGACCCAATCATGCCAACATCAATTTCTTTGGAGAGGATCCCCTAGTTGAAGCCACTGTTTATCAGCCTTTAAACTGGTAGTGCATCTTCAAAGGGTGAGAGTGCAAGCCAACCAGAAAAAAACCCTTTTTACACTTTTAACTTAACTGATAATGACCATGACATGAATGAATTAGCAATCAACCCCTCTGAATCCACAAGAAAGAAGAAGAAAGCCAAAGTTGATTTCGTTCTGGACCTCAATAAAGCTTCTACATCAACTGTTAACAATAATGAGCCCCCAAAAGCCAAAGTTTTAAAAAAACCTCCAAAGTTAGAACCCCCAGAAATAGTACAAAAATCCGGTCCCTATTCTGTTGTCAAAGACCTCATGGAAACTCCAGCACATATAACTTTTGGCCAATTGATGACCCATCCACAATTCAGAAAAGATCTTCGCAAATCTCTGATTCCAAAGAAAAAGACACCCAAAACCAACAAACACCCTTGCCAAGCTGGACTTGCTGACAATAGCAATGTCACTCCTCTAATTTGCAAAGCCCAAGTGGCTGGCTACTTCATTGATTTGATCCTAAACAGTGGATTATCTGTTAGTGTTATTGCTAAACACTTTTTTAAAGCAATTGGCAGAAAAATTGATGAATCATTTACACAACCAATGACCAATGTGCATGGTGATAAAAAGAAAGAACTTGGCATAGCCAAAGCTATTCCTGTCCGCATTAATGGCATTAGCATTAAAACTGATATGAAAGTATCTGAAGCAAAAGAATACACCATCATTGTTGGCAATGAATGGCTCAAGAAAGCAAAAGTTTTGCTTGATTATGAACTTTGTGAACTAACTATCAGATGTGGTGAGAAACCCATTGTGGTTAAATATTGCCATTGGACAACTCCCCCAGTACCCAAGCAGAGCCCAGAAGAAAATGAATCAGATGAATCAGATGATGAAAAAAGTGAGGAAAAAGAAGAACAAGAAGAACAAGAAGAGACTGCTAAACTCGCCTATACCATCTTCACTAGCAATGGCAAACCACTGGATAATGTCAAAGCAGATAAAGAAGGAATCATTGTCAATGGCAAGCTGATCTGCTGGCCTTATTATGACATGCTCAGAAAAACCTTTGACAGAAAGCCAGGCAAGAAAGCCAAATACAATTATTGGTGGCATGGACCTTGTACCTGGTGCTGGTGCAACAAACCATTGTATTCTCCTAGTGATGAATGCATGTCCTGTCTGATTTATTACAAAGATTGGGAACCAATCAGCTTGATACCCCGTGAAGAAATAAAAGAAGTCCAAAAGTCGTTTAAAAATGAACCACCTGAAATCCAATCATTGGTTGTAGAACAAAGAGAACCCTCTCCAGAAGAAAGAAAGATAGACATTGAAAACCTGCTGGCTAGAAACAGCCCAGTTGTCTCAAAAGAAGATGAACCTTTTGGACGTACACATGTGATACAACACACCATCATTACCAGAGAAACTTGCCCCATCTATTTGAAGCTCTATCAATTCAACCGGCACAATAATGAGTTTATCAAAAAGGAAATAACCCAAATGAAAACCCTTGGATTTATACAGGAAACCAAGAGTGAATGGGCATTCCTGGTTGTAGTAGTATCCAAGAAAGGAGGAACTCTATGCTTTTGTGTTAACTATTGCCAATTAAATGCCATTATTGAAAGAGACATGTACCCACTTTCTAAGATTGATGCAATGCTAGACCAATTCCATGGTGCCGCTTTCTTCTCAACATTTGACTTAACTGCTGGATTCTGGCAAGTAGAGATGGATTCAGAAAGCAGAAAGAAAACTGCCTTCATCACCAAGTATGGCACCTATAAATTCACAGTCATGCTTTTTGGTCTCACAAATATTCCTCCCACCTTTTAACACTTAATGGACAAAGTATTTGAATCAGTAAAAGAAAACTTTGTTCTAGTTTACTTGGACGACATAATGGTATACTCAAAAACCTGGAATGAATACCTTGAACATTTGCAAAAGGTTTTTGACCTCCTTAGAAATGCTGGCCTCAAGATCAATCCAATCAAATCATTCTTTGGACGTTGTTACCAGACAAAATTAGAGATATCATTTAGCATGAAACTATCTTATAATTCCTCTTATTAATTAGCATATATTATCATTCAAATTATCACTTATTACATTAGCAAAAAAAAAATGTCTGAAATTATCATTTAATTAATAACCTAAATTGTACACAACACAAATGTAACCTAATTGTGATGATCAATCATGCAATATCCCAAACTATATAACATTCAAAAGTTTGCCAAAATTTATAGAAATTTACTGAAATAATTGATAGTTCACCAAAATATCTAATAGTTTGCAGAAATAACTTGTAGTTTGTCAAAATGTATCTTTAGTTCAGCGAAATTGTAGAAAATAGCAAAGTTCAAGTTCATAGAATAGTGTTATAACAAGTTGTATAAAAGAAGAGCTTCTCTCTTTGAGAAAATATATCTTGCTTTAGATTTATCACTTAGAATCATTCCTACATACACAAAAAAAAATAAATATCAAATAATTCGAAAAACCAAATTCTTTAATTATTGCACTTGGAAAATCCTCAAAACCCAACTAAAAGTTTTGAAATTGATTAGCTACCAATTTCAATAATCTGTTAGTGACTCCAGGCCTGGATTGAAAACATTTCCCTTGACAGAATTCCATTTCTTTTACATCTTTTTATTTTCTTTTTATTTTCTTACTATAATTATTAGGGTAGCCTATAGACAAGATTTCTGTAGAAGAGTTGACTTTCACAGCAAAGTAACTATACATTTTAGTGAGCTTCCAGACGAGCAATTCCTGAGAAAGAGTTGACATTTACTAAAATGTAACTACATAAAGTAACTGGCACGGAATTGGCCATTCCACTTATAAGCCCAGCAATTCAAATTATAGGAGATAATTTGAAGATAAATTCAGTTACTAGAGGTTCAACTACTTCCTGAAAACGTGAATTTACAGCAAATCAACAACAACAACATTCAAAAAAAGAGACCAAAAACCTCTGGTAACATTTGGTGCTCTCCCACAGAAACAACACAGCAAAAACAACTTCAAAGTGACAACCACACCAGACACAACAACTCTAGAGTATTACCAGTCAATTTACACCCACTGCAAACAAAGATTCAACATTCCAGACGGAATTGAAGTTGTCAAGAAATCAGTATACCAATACATTGAAAACTGCATCAACAATTATCTTTTTGGAAATTACAATATCTCAGAAGTTAGAAGCAACCTTTACAATAATTTAGCACACTATTCACAGTTGGGAACTGAAGACCTTAACAGTGAAACACTTGCCACTTACTTTCACAAACTTAATATAACATTATCAAATACTGTGAAAAAACATATCCAGTGCAGTCTCAATACACTATTGATTTTGAATCGGAAACAGAAACAAACAACAAAGGCAAAAACAAATTGAAGCAATACTCAAGAACCACCCCAAATACTCCAACACTACTGAAAACAACTGCCAACCATTTACAAACACCTAAACAAGAAACCAGTTCAAAACTTCCACTTACTATCACACCTTTTCCAGCTTTACTTGCACAAGCACAAATGCCTAATTCACCTTTAAATTGATTTGCAAGACCAGAAGATTTTACAGCACTCAGAAGTCCCATCAGACAACAAGAACCCTTTCAAACTAGTTCCAATCTCCTTGATTTTTTAGCAGAAAATCAAAAGTGAACACTCTGAGACAGCAGCAAATGAAGAAAACAACTCTGAAATAACTGAAGAAGAATCAATAAACAGTGAAAAGGAAGAAGACGAAATGACAACATACATTGCAAAAATCCCTGAATTCAATGGAGAAGATATTAAGACCAGTTCCCAAGAATGGCTTAACCAAGTTACTAAAGCTGGAGATGCAAATGGATGGAATGCTGCCAGAATGTTAAAAACAATTTCCTACTTTCTCAAAGAAACAGCAGAAGAATGGTTTGAAAACTTGGCCACCTCATTCAATGATTAGAACACTTTCAAAGCAGCCTTTCTTGAACAGTTCACCGACAATAATACCTCCATCACCCTTCGTAATTGTTTTCGAAATATTAAACAAGAACCCTCTGAATCTGTTATGACTTATATTGGGAAATTCAACAAACTTTTCAGACGAATTTGCCAACTCGAAACAAACAATTATTATTCTGATGCTCAAATCTTGGATCAATTTATCACTGGTCTAAAAGATAAACTAATTAAAAAGATTCGCCCACATGTGCCAGAAGATTTAAACTCTGCCATACAGCATGCGAAAAGATACAAAATGGTCATGGAAAAGGCCAATCGCACAAAACTTGTAAATTTGGCAATTGGAGAAACCAGCTCAGCAGCTGAGAAAAAAATTGACCAACTTACAAAGAAGGTTGAAAACTATTTCACCAATCAACAACAACAGTAATCCCAAAGATATCAACCACCCCAAAGACGAAATCAAAATAACTTTGCACCACTTTCCAATAACCAGCCTCAGAATTGTCATTACTGTGGAATCTCTGGCCACTGAAAAAGAGATTGCAGAAAGCTACAACGAGACCAACAAAATAGGAGTAATCAATGTTACCCTCTACCACAGCAATCTTATTATCAACTGCCACCACCAGCTTACTATCCACCAAGACCCCAATACCAAAATAACTATTATCAGCCCGCCCCACAGCCAATCCAACAGCAATACCAGCAACCACCTACACAACATTATCCAGTACCTGTTTGAAGACTGATTACACAAAATCAACTCACTCCACAAAACCAATACCAAGTAAACAACAATAAAATCAGTTTGAACAACCAATTAGCTCTCTGAAACTCCACTCAACTAAGACCCAACCACTATCACACTCAACCCAGTTATTTAACAATGCCAGAAGAACAGAATTTTTACCATACTGCACCCTCAGAAGATAGAGCTATAGCACAACAACAAAACTCTTCCTATACTCTTACCACAATCCCACCAGCCAGAATTGCTGAAAACACTAATCTTTTAGATATATTCCCTTTTGAGTTCGAAGCAAATGAGTCATCATTTCTGCTTAGCAATGCAGCCACCAATGAACAAAAAGCAATCATGGCCATGTACACCGAAGCCGAAGTCGAAAGAAAGACAATTTGCTTGATCCTAGACAGTGGATCTGCCGGAAGCATTATCATCTACCAGTTAATGCAACAGTTGAAAAGAAATGTCGACCGACCAGCTCAAACAGTAATTGTCACTGCTGATGGCATGAAAAAGACTCCAGTAGAAGAAATTGACAATTTTCCATTCACTCTTGATGGAATTACCATTCTAGTTAAAGTTCTTGTAATGGATGCACCCCAGTACCAAGCTCTCATCAGAAATGATTGGCTTTAAAAAGCCAATGCTAATCTGAATTGGGAAACACAAGAGTTAACAATCTCCTACCAAGGACAACACGCCCAGGTACCTGCCACTTGTGGTACATTCAACAAATGCTTTGAAAAAGCCCCAGCTTTTGAATTTGAACCGGAAGAGGAAAAACCCCTCATTGAAACATTCATGGCTCTTGGATCAATGTCCAACTGGGCCGATGAAACAGAACAAGAACATTTTACCTCACACTCTGAACCCAAAACCTCTGGATGGAATATCCCCTATTCAAAACCTGAACCAAGAAAACAATGCCCCTATATTCCCCTTAAATGTAAGGACTGCCACAAGAAACTATCATCAATGGGAGCCTGCATTTCACCTGAAGAAGAATATGAGAATCATACTTGTTATTACTGCAAGGCTTGCCACAGAGAATGATGGGGCCATCTAATAAAAAGGAGCGGAAAATGGGACAACACCCCTTGTTTGACTTGTGGAAATATGCTACCAGAAGAATGCAATTGGATTGATATAGCCATGAGAAGAGGAGTCTGTGATCAGACCTGCCAATATGCTTTATCAATTTTAGAAAAAGTAAAAAGAGGAACACTCTTTAATGCAGCATACAACAGTATTCTCAACAAACTTTATCACTACCCTTATGATGCCGAAATGATTTTCGACTTAGCAATGGCATTAATTAATGGAGCTACCAAAGAAGATGTTCGCCAAATGAAGGAAGCAGAATACATTGAATACACTATGGAATTAGCTGGATTCAATTACGAAGATGAAGTAGAAGTCTACCACCAAATCGCAAGTCACACCTACCCAACCCAAGAAGCTCAAATTCAACGATTAGAGCAAATGAACATTAGATTATGTGAAGAATGCATTATGCCTTGTGATGAACAGTGGTGTTCTAAATGCTACGCTCTTAGCATTCCCTTGCCCAGCGAAAATGATGAATATGAAATTGAATTCGGAGAACTTGAAGCAACAGAAAAAATTGAAACAACACCTACTTATCTCATTGAAAATCAGCCTGCTTTACAACTCAAATATTTCAACAACAATGGACAAGGAATAAAACCAGAAAAAGCCCACAAGATCAATGCTGGATATGATCTAAGATATCCAGGAAAAGATACTCTTACTCTCAAACCCAAATCTCTCACAAAAATCAACCTCAAAATTACCCTCGAAATTCCACCAGGAGCAATGGTTCAAATTGCTTCTTGATCATTCTTGGCAAGCAAAGGAATCAATGTTAGAGAAGGAATCATCAATGCTAGATACACAGAAGACATCACAGTCATGTTACAAAATGAAACTGATAAACCTTTCAAAATTGGATATGCTGAAAAAAATTGCTCAAGCTATCTATTTACCCTTAATCAACATTTCGGGTTTACAATTAGTTAATTAAAGAGAACAGTTGGGAAAAAGCAAAAGAGGAACACAAGGTTTTGGTTCAACTGGACGTTTCACAGTTCCAGTAAACATAGCTCTTAATGAACAGAAAGAATCTCACCAGATTTTACAACTTCCACAACCAATTACCATTTCACCCTTTGGAGAACACACTGAAATTTACATTTGTGAAAAGCCAACAACCACACAACAAATTTTTGAATCAAACAAACAAATTTGCTTGAAACATAAAATCTCAATCCCAAATATTTATATTCCAGAAGGAACAAAGAAAGTCCGAGTTACTTTTTACAATCCCAACAATTATCTCATAGTTTTATTAAATAACTTAGAAATTAGAATCATTCACAGTAACATCTTTCAACAAGAATAATTCCAAACAGTCCCCGATTTTTCTGAAATTATTGAACATTTACTACCAAAAATCAACCCAAACTCCAGCTCTGAAAACTATCATATTGTTATAGAAAAACTATCTCGAATCAACATAGGACAACTTGAACCACAACAACAAAACCAGCTCAAGAAACTAATTGCAGATTTTGCCGATATCTTTGCCGAAAACAACAATGACTTAAGAAGAACCAATTTGGTGCAACACCAAATCTATACAGGAGATGCCAAACCAAGGCGACAACAAGCCTACCGAGTTGCTCCAGAAAGCCACCAATTTATCTAAGAAGAAGTACAACAGATGCTTAACAATAGGCTTATCCAATCATCAATGAGTCCATGGGCCTCACCAGTGGTTCTAGTTAAAAAGAAGAATGGAAAGATACGATTTTGTGTTGATTATTGATAACTCAACAGTGTCATGATTGGGAATGCTTACCCTCTTCTACAAATTGATGACATGTTAGATGCCCTTGGAAAATCTAAATACTTTTCAACATTAGACCTAGAAAGTGAATACTGGCAAGTTGCCATGGATCCCAAGAACTGCTCCAAAACAGCATTCACAACACAAGGAGGAAACTATGAATTCAATGTAATGCCCTTTGGATTATGCAATGCGCCAGCAACATTTCAAAGACTCATGGATGTTGTATATGCTGAACTCCTTTGAAAATCAGTAGTTGTCTATCTTAATGACACTGATGTTTATTCCCCATCTTTCGAACTTCATTTAATTTACCTGCGAGAAGTTTTTCAACGATTACGTAGAGCAGGATTAAAACTAAACATTGAGAAATGCCATTTTGGAAAAACAAGTTTGGTCTTTCTTGGTCACATAGTTAGTGAAGAAAGAGTCAAACCAGATCCAGGAAAAATCAGTGCTGTTAAGAACTTCAAAGTTCCACAAAATACTACAGAACTAAGAGGATTCATAGGATTAGCATCCTACTATCGGAAGTTTATCAAAGAATTCTCGGAAATTGCAAAACCCCTCAACCAGCTCACCACCAAAAACGTTAAATACAAATGGACTATTGAACACCAAAAAGCTTTTGAAATTCTTAAGGAAAAACTGACAACAGCTCCAATTCTCGCCTACCCAGATTTCAGCAACCAATTTTGACTAACTACAGATGCTTCACATACTGCCTTTGGTGCCATCTTATTACAACTAAATGACAATGGAAATGAGTGAGTAATTGCTTATGCTAGCAGAACATTAAAACCAGCTGAGAAAAACTACTCTGCTACAGAACTAGAAACAGCAGCCATAATTTGGGCCCTACACCACTTCAACCTTTATCTCAAGCCTAAAGAATTCGATATTATCACTGATAATATTGGACTCAAATGGCTTTAGAACAAAAATACTCAGCTGAATGCAAAACAAACCTGATGGACAGGATTTCTAGCAAACTATCGATACATAGTACATCACAAACCAGGAAAACTCCACACCAATGTTGACTGTCTCTCCAGAATGAGACAATATTAGAAAACAAAAACCAACACTCAACTTAACCAACCAAAAAAGCCAACAAACAATGAATTCAGAAAACTACAACAATCTCAAACAATATTTGGAAACATTAACAATCCCAACAGATTGGTCTTCAAATGAAAAACATTGACTACAACAACAAGCCAAACAATATTTTCTATACAACAACATTATTTATCATCGAAATTTCAAAAACCCAGACAAACCACTCAGATTAATACAAGAACAGAAAAAAGAGACCATATTATACAACATGCACTCAGATCCTTCATCAGCACACTTTGGAAAAGATAGCACCACCCAAAAAACACTAGAATACTACTTTTGGCCTCAAATGAAGAAAGACATTTATGAATATGTCGAATCTTGTGATAGTTGTCAAAGAAGAGGAGGAACACGCCCTACTGAACCATTAAATTCAATCAAAGTTGGACAACCCTTTGACTGAGTTGGTATCGATTTAATCGGACCATTATCTATTACCACTCAAGAAAACCATTATATTGCAATAGCTGTAGACTATCTTACTAAATGGCCTGAAGCCAGAGTCATTCAATGAGCAGATGCGAAATCAGTAGCAAATTTTATCTACAAAGACATCATTTATAGACACAGATGTCCAATTAAACTTTTATCTGATCAGGGAACACATTTTGTGAACAACCTAATACAAGAAATTTGCAAATAATTCAATGTCAAAAGACCTCTGTCTTTGCCCTACCATCCACAAATAAACGGATTTGTAGAACGTTTTAACAGAACATTGTGTGAGTTATTAGCCAAAGTTTCAACCAATTTTGAGCAAGAATGGGATATCTTTATTCCATCAGTGTTACTAGCATATAGAACACTAAAACAAGATACCACAAAACACACACCATTTGATTTAACTTACGGAAGGACAGCAATGCTACCAATTAAGTTCACAGTGGAAACATACCCAGCACAACCAATCAATAAAAACAATTTTCAGGAAACACTTCAATGAAGAGCTTATACTCTGCTTAGCATGTTAGAAGGAAAACGATAAATAGCAGCCACCCATATTGAAAACTCTCAAGCTCGACAAAAAGAACGGCATAATGACAAATTGCCTCCAATTACCAATAAATTTAAAATTAAAAACAAAGTTCTCTTATACAGAACTAAAGCTGAAAAACAATGGAGTGGAAAATTTGAAAATAAATGGGATAGACCATTTTTTATCCATGAAGTTTTAGGCAACGGATCATACAAGCTAAGACTTGATGACAAAATTCTAGCAAAAGTTACACATAGAGATCATTTGAAACACTATAATTCCAGAAACAATCCTGAACCATTAATTCTACAAATTGGTACACATTCCCTTTTAATCAATCCCGAAGACATTCCCCGAAATTTAGAACCAGTAGTTGTCATTGAACAGCCTCCCAACTTGAACACTTAATTTAAATTTATTATTATAGTTATCTTCTTATAATTTAGAAACAATCTCATAAAAACAAAACAAAAATAACATAAAAACCCATGCACCAAAAAATAATTTTCTTTTATTTCAAATTGCTTATAATAACTATTCCTCAAAACATTCAATAATTATCTCAAAAAACTAATGTTAGCTTTAAAAACAATACCCAAATTATCTATTACTGTTACTGAAAACCATATTAATTATACCCAAACAGAAGTAGTTACAAATTTAGCCCCAAATTCACAAAAATATTACCCGTATAAAAAGAACACAAAAAGTTATACTGGAATTCACCTGCCAGAACTTTTAAAGCTTGCTTTAAGAGAAAATCTAATGCTCACTCCGATTAGTATTCCACCAAATGCTACAATTCAACAAAGACTTCAACTGTGTCTCAATGAGAAAAACACTCAATATCCTCCAATCTATAGATATTTTCACATTGGAAAAACACTCTATGAACAGAAACTGAAACTTACAACAGCAAACCTCACAAAAGAAGCTATTCAGAAACAACTCCACAACGAATTCAAGACAACAGCTGGATCAACAAACAGTCGCTACAGGCTCAGAGCTGCTCTTAAACTTTATGACCTATTTCACACCTGTGAAAACGTACTACAAAACCCAATTTTTCAACCTTTGAAGATTCAATACATTGAAAAGCTCACAGAACTGAAATTTCAACAATTTTCAGACCAAATTTTTTCAATAATTTTGGATTATTATCTGGAAATAACAAACAATACTTGGACTTCGACGGAGCTCAGTCTTGAGGAGAAGGTTATGTTACCAGACAAAATTAGAGATATCATTTAGCATGAAACTATCTTATAATTCCTCTTATTAATTAGCATATATTATCATTCAAATTATCACTTATTACATTAGCAAAAAAAAAATGTCTGAAATTATCATTTAATTAATAACCTAAATTGTACACAACACAAATGTAACCTAATTGTGATGATCAATCATGCAATATCCCAAACTATATAACATTCAAAAGTTTGCCAAAATTTATAGAAATTTACTGAAATAATTGATAGTTCACCAAAATATCTAATAGTTTGCAGAAATAACTTGTAGTTTG